>CM059566.1:66579608-66916785 GCA_030386875.1 Morinoia aosen
AGCCGATTGCACGGTCGACAGAGCTGAAAAACGCGTTTTATGCCTTTCCTCGTTCGAATGCGGTGAAAAAATCGCGCCTTATCGTGTTTCCTAGGTCAAATACAGTGAAAATAAAGTCCTTTTCTGTTTCTCCAGGCGACAGGGGTGAAAAGTGCATATATAGCCGATTTCACGGACGGCAGAGCTGAAAAACGCGTATTGGGCCATTCCTAGGTCGCATGCGGTGAAAATTGCGTTTTAGGTTGTTTCCTAGGTCGAATGCGGTGAAAATCGCGTTCATTTCCGTTTGCCCAGTCGACAGAGGTGACAAGTGCATATTTAGCCGATTACACGGTCGACAGGGCTAATACGCGCGTTTCATGCCTTTCCTCGGGCGAATCCGGTGAAAATCGCGTCTTAACTTGTTTCCTAGGTCGAATACAGTGAAAATCAAGTCCTTTGTTGTTTTCCTAGGCGACAGAGGTGAAAAGTGCATATATAGCCGAATTGACGGTCGACAGAGCTAAAAAGCGCGTTTTGGGCCCTTCCTAGGTCGAATGCAGTGAAAATCGCGTCATATCATGTTTCCTTGGTCGAATACAGTGAAAATCACGTCCTTTGCTGTTTGCCCAGGCGACAGAAGTGAAAAGTGCATCTTGAGCCGATTCCACGGTCGAAAGAGCTAAAATCCGCGTTTTGGGCCATTCCTAGGTCGAATGAGGTGAAAATCGCGTCTTCTTTGTTTCCTAGGTCGAATGCGGTGAAAATCGCGTTATTTTCCGTTTGCCCAGTTGACGGAGGTGAAAAGTGCACATCTAGCCGATTACACGGCGACAGAGCTAAAAATCGTTTTATTCCTTTCCTCGGTCGAATGCGGTGAAAATTGCGTCTTATCTTGTTTCCGAGGTCGAATACAGTGAAAATCAAGTCTCTTGCTGTTTCCCCAGGCGACAAGGGTGAAATGTGCATATTTAGCCGATTTCACGGTCGACAGAGCTAAAAAGAGCGTATTGGGCCTTTCCTAGGTCGAATGCGAAGAAAATCGCTTCTAATCTTGTTTCCTAGGTCGAATACAGTGGAAATCCCGTCATTTGCTGTTTGCCCAGTCGAAAGAGGCGATAAGTGCATATTTAGCCGATTACACGGTCGACAGAGCTGAAAAACGCGTTTTATGCCTTTCCTCGGTCGAATGCGGTGAAAAACGCGTCTTATCGTGTTTCCTTGGTCGAATGCAGTGAAAATAAAGTTTTTTCTGTTTCTCAAGGCGACAGAGGTGAAAAGTGCATAGTTAGCCGATTCCACGGTCGACCGAGCTAAAAAGCGCGTATTGGGCCTTTCCTAGGTCGAATGCGGTGAAAATCGCGTCTTATCTTGTTTTCTAGGTCGAATACAGTGCTAATCACGTCCTTTGCGGTTTGTCCAGGCGACAGAGGTGAAAAGTGCATCTTGAGCCGATTCCACGTCGACAGAGCTAAAATGCGCGTTTAGGGCCATTCCTGGGTCGAATGCGGTGAAAATCGCGTTCTTTTCCGTTTGCGCAGTCGACAAAGGTGAAAAGTGCATATTTAGCCGATTCCACGGTCGACAGAGCTTAGAAGAGCGTTTTGGGCCTTTCCTAGGTCGAATGTGGTAAAACCGGGTCTTAGGGTGTTTCCTAGGTCGAATACGGTGAAAATCGCGTCTTATATTGTTTCCTAGGTCGAATGCGGTGAAAATCGCGGTATTTTCTGTTTGCCCAGTCGACGGAGGTGAAAAGTGCATATCTAGCCGATTACACCGTCGACAGAGCTAAAAATCGCGTTTTATTCCTTTCCTCGGTCGAATGCGGGGAAAATTGCGTCTTATCTTGTTTCTTAGGTCGAATGCAGTGAAAATCCAGTCCTTTGCTGTTTCCTCAGGCGACAGGGGTGAAATGCGCACATTTAGCTGATTCCACGGTCGACAGAGCTAAAAAGTGCGTTTTTTGCCTTACCTCGGTCGAATGCGAAGAAATTCGCGTCTAATCTTGTTTCCTAGGTCGAATACAGTGAAAATCACGTCCTTTGCTGTTTGCCCAGTCGAAAGAGGTGATAAGTGCATATTTAGCCGATTACACGGTCGATAGAGCTGAAAAGCGCGTTTAATGCCTTTCTTCGGTTGAATGCGTTGAAAATCGCGTCTTATCGTGTTTCCTAGGTCAAATACATTGAAAATAAAGTCCTTTTCTGTTTCTCCAGGCGACAGAGGTGAAAAGTGCATATTTAGCCTATTCCACGGCCGGCAGAGCTAAAAAACGCGTATTGGGCCTTTCCAAGGTCGAATGCGATGAATATCAAGTCTTATCTTGTTTTCTAGGTCGAATACAGTGTAAATCACGTCCTTTGCGGTTTGTCCAGGCGACAGAGGTGAAAAGTGCATCTTGAGCCGATTCCACGGTCGACAGAGCTGAAATGCGCGTTTTGGGCCATTCCCAGGACGCATGCGGGGAAAATTGCGTTTTAGGTTGTTTCCTAGGTCGAATGCGGTGAAAATCGCGTTCATTTCCGGTTGCCCAGTCGACAGAGGTGAGAAGTGCATATTTAGCCGATTACAGTGTCGACAGGGCTAATAAGCGCGTTTTATGCCTTTCCTCGGGCGAATCCGGTGAAAATCGCGTCTTATCTTGTTTCCTAGGTCGAAAACAGTGAAAATCAACTCCTTTGTTGTTTTCCTAGGCGACAGAGGTGCAAAGTGCATACATAGCCGATTCGATGGTCGACAGAGCTAAAAAGCGCGTTTTGGGCCTTTCCTAGGTCGAATGCAGTGAAAATCGCGTCATATCATGTTTCCTAGGTCGAATACAGTGAAAATCACGTCCTTTGTTGTTTGCCCAGACGACAGAGGTAAAAAGTGCATATTGAGCCGATTCCACGGTCGAAAGAGCTAAAATCCGCGTTTTTGGCCATTCCTAGGTCGAATGAAGTGAAAATCGCGTCTTAGGTTGTTTCCTAGGTCGAATGCGGTGAAAATCGCGTTATTTTCCGTTTGCCCCGTCGACCGAAGTGAAAAGTGCATATCTAGCCGATTACACGGTCGACAGAGCTAAAAATCGTTTTATTCCTTTCCTCGGTCGAACGCGGTGAAAATTGCGTCTTATCTTGTTTCCGAGGTCGAATACAGTGATAATCAAGCTGTTTCCTCAGGCCACAGGGGTGATATGTGCATATTTAGCCGATTGTGCCGCACATGTCTATCTGTAGTCTTGTCTGTATCTGGATGCCACCTATACATATAAGGCCGTACTTGTCGAGGCTCAGGTGCTCAGTCGTTCAACTACTTACCCTCTGTCATCACCTGCCAATAAACTCCGCCAAGCTTCACTAGTGTTTACCCTTGCCCCGCACATTTGGTTCCCCATATGTGTTGAACTGAACTCACGCTCGCATAATCGTGCATAAGTGATTAAGTGGATAACAAGTGTCCAAAAACTGACTATTGAGAACGTTATACAATCTCAATGTGTAACGGAACGGATAATCAAGTGTGGCAGCCCCAAGAGTCCATTTTTGTATTTGGAATTAGAGTACCAAAAGAAGTGTTACAAGAAGCCTACAGCCAATTTACAGTCTTCCTAAATCTTGACTCACCGTTACGAACCAGGATTTTGTTCTATGAATCCGGGGACGATATTGAGATAGTCTTCGAAGTGAAAATATCAGCATTCCCAGTAACAAATATTCAATAAAGGAACGATTTTCTAAATCTACACGTGCTACAAACAATTGTGTGAACAACATCTTGTTGTAACTTGTTTTGAGATACCTTACTACGAACCAATGGTGTTGTA
Source organism: Morinoia aosen (assembly GCA_030386875.1). Classification (NCBI taxonomy): domain Eukaryota; kingdom Metazoa; phylum Arthropoda; class Malacostraca; order Amphipoda; family Talitridae; genus Morinoia; species Morinoia aosen. The sequence continues at coordinate 66,583,393 of CM059566.1, forward strand.
AATCGTGACAATAACTGTAGCAGTGCTGAGTGACACGTAGTACCAGTTAAAAAGTATCAATAATCAACGTGGTACCAAGTTAAAAGCAGTACCATCGTGTATCGTCAGCAACGGTATACCCTGCATCTCAGCAACGAGCAGCATCACCAACAGTATTTCACCAACAGCAGACGACGTGCGCAGCAGTCTCCATTCTTATTTTCAGTTAAGTGTTGATGGTAGATTTTTTTTTCTCTATCTCGGTCTTCTTTTTTTTTTCTGTACCCGAGCGAGCCTCTGGGAGCTGTCGCTAAGAAGGCTATACTTTTTGTTTTTTGCACTTCATGCATCTGGACCTTTTTCCGTGATCTTCTGATACCGCACTGCGTCTGCAGTAGGCGGGCAGTTGCGTTGTGAAAGTGGTAGAAGACGCACTGCGCAGACCATTCTGGATTTAGCAGTTTAACCGCCTGTTTACCTTCAAATTCTAGAGTAAGTGTAATATTACGCTGTGTTAGAGTAGCAGAGTTAATAGAAGTATTTAAACACCTTGATTTTGATTATTTGGAGGTTTAATTTCGAAAGAAATACCCTTTGCTGTGAAGCAGCTAAGTGTTTTTAGGTGCCTTGGCGTGAGAAGCGCCGTCACTTGCATGATAGTGTTGCTAAGACATCAAGACTGGCGCTGATTGTGTTTCTTGAAGAGTTAAATTTTTCGGAAATAGTGACGCTCTTTATTGCTATTTATTGAGAGTATTGGTTGTGTATTTTATTGTTATTAGTACTGTTTTTGTGATTATTATTACGGATAACATTATTTTATTGCTGTGTATATTGCTTGTATTTAGGTGTGTATTTTCTCTCTTTCGGAGTGCGACATTAATTTTTTTTAATTGAGTTTTGATTGAATTTGATTTTTTTTTGACTTTTGGAAAGTTCTAGGATCAATTCTGAGTAGTAGGATTCATGTCGGATTACTCTGATAGTGACGAATTCATATGGACAGAAGAGACAGTAACAAGATACGGAAGAATTAGCACACCTAGAGTGACTAGTGTGACACACGTTACCACGATGACGACTCCGACCACAGCCGTTGCAGGTGCTAGTACTAGTAGTAATTTTAATCCGACTCAACTTGCGCGTGACATTGCCGCGAATATTAATGTTCCTAATGTTGGTATGATCATGACTAACGCAGAGTTTCCAATTTTTAGGGGTAGACGAAGACAGAATGATGGGGAGTTTCTAGAGAACAAGACGTTCTCGACACACATTCAAAATCTACGGGCGTATATGACGTTACTTCCAGACGCAACCAGTGACGAGAGACGGAAAGAATTCCTTGTCAGGTCAGCAAATAAGAATGTCGGTGATTTCAATGCAGTTGTGACAAAACTTGTAAACGCAGATTTAAACTATACATTTGATCAAGTAGTTAAAATTCTCGAGGACATCTATGTTTGTCGAGGTGAAAAAAGTATTCACGCCCTTGCCTGTGATTTAAATGAATTGCAACTAATCAAAAATAACGCTTTAGCTGCGCAGTTGGTAACGACATTTTCAAAGATACGAAAGCTTACTGAGAGTATTTTGACAACCTCACTGGGGTGGCAAAGGCACCAGTACGATCGAACCTGTACGACGCAGGCAGAGTTGAAAAAATTTGTTGGTGATAGTATCTCTTACGGTTTAGCATTAGCTATCCTTGGTCCTCTATTAGATGAGTCCTTCACGAGGAAAATGTTTGAAACCCAGTTCATGACTGCTGAGGAGCTACTGGCTAAATTAATTTCCGAAGTGAGAAGTCAAGCCGAGACTAAGAAAATACTCGCGCAAAAGTATCAAGTCAGGCACGAACCTGAGAGTTACGTAGGTGAAGTAAGCAGTGGGGTTTTGGAAGGCCTTGATGACCCAGATCAATTCCCTGAAAGTGAGGTGTTCTACGGAAGTTTCGGAAATTATCGTAGAAATTACCGATCAGGAGTGCGTAGGATTGCTCCTAGACCCTGGCTAAGAAATCCTCGAAGTAGAGGAAGAGAATTTAGCAGTTACGTAGGAGATCGAGGTAGCGGTTCTTTGGAGTGTAACATGATGAAAACAGACAATAACAGTTCTGGTTCTGGTCAGTTCGCAGGTAATTCAGGAGCTAAAAAACAAGAGTATCCTTTCTGTAACTCGTGTTCGATGGTAGGACACTATGAGTGCAGACCCAAGAGAGATCAGTTTCCAAGAGGTTGCTTTGCCTGCGGCGGAACCCATGTAGTAAAGAATTGTCGAGCGACAGGTACAGAAGTCCGCAACTATAAGGCGTATTTACGCGGTAGAGGTAGCACAAATCGTGGAAAGAGTGAAGTCCATTGGGCGGAGACCGAGTCAAGCGATTTTTTAAACTAAAAACAGGTAAGGATAGTAATGGGGATTTGAATTTGACTGAGCCCGAGGTGGGCGGCAACCTCGTTAATCTTGCGACCGTGGCTAAAATTCCAGATATCTCCGAGACAACCAAATCGTTCGTTGATCCCTTATTTAATTGTGAAAATAGGTATAAATTATTACAAGACGAAGAGCTTGAGAATACTCATGATCGAAGCAAGACTGTCGAGTCCTATTTTTCAGTAAGCGTTGTAAAAAATGTTAATAAAAATGCTGGATTATTCGCATTCAAAGACTGCAACAAACCAACCATAATAATTAAGACCAATGACCAGTATTTAAGCGCTTTGCTTGACAGTGGCTCAGAAAAATGTCTGATTAGTTACCGGCAGGTTAAAAATTTGAGTGAAGAAGTTAAACCGAGTCATTTAACAGTGAAAGGCATAAACGGGAAGAGTAACGTAACAGGTAAAGTAGAATTATCCATTGCAATTCCAGGCACTAACAGAGTAATTAAAACAAGTGCACTGATCGTAAAAGAGGCTAAGTTTAACTATGACCTGATCCTAGGCCGTGACGTTTTGAAAGATGCCGTTATTAACTTTAAAGATAAAAAATTTCTTTGGGAGAATATTTCAATTCCCTTTCGTGATTTAAATATGGAGCCTTTGTCGAGCAGAGAAACAGTAATGAGAAAAATTGTGAACAGCGACTGTCTGTTATCAGAGGTTGCTGTTGCGAGAAGGAGTAATGGGCAATTAAAAAATGATGACTGCAGAAAAAAGAAAGAAAGTCCAGCGGTGGCTGAGACGTCACAGAGTACGAAGCAATTAATAGTGCATTGTACCGAGGTTGAAGTGCCTGGTAACTCAGTAAATCTTGTGTATGGTTTCCTTAAGAAAGCAACTCCAGGAGAATACATGATCTTAAAAAGAAGTCTCGAAAATGGTGCTATTATAGCAGATTCAATTGTTCGAATTGACGAAGACGGCGTCGTGCCTGTTATGCTTTTAAATGCAAGTGAGGAGACTGTGTATTTGTCTGAGAATACCATGTTGTGTAACATTGAATTAATCGCAGCTGATGATATTGAGAGCGAGGTGTATTTAACAAGTGTGGAAACAGCACTTAGAGACGCTCATAATGTTGAATTAAATTCTATCGCGGGGTCAGATACGATGCAAGTTGTCTCGGCAGGTGGCGGAATGAATGCCATGGTTAATAGAAAACTTGAGTTGGACGCTGACGCTCGTGGTGGAGGTGAAATTCTCGTTGATAACGAGGAGTTAGGAATTACTGCACAAGCAGGTGCAGAAGTAGAAGCAGAAGTAGGTGTGTCAGCGGGTGGAGAGCAGGAGATAAGACGTGTTTTGACGGAAAAGGACATTTCATGTAATGAAGAGGACATACTGTTGCCTTTAGTTAATTTGTTGAATAAGTTCCGTGATGTAGTTACTCTCGAAGGAGAAACAATAGGTGTTACGAATATTTTGAAGCATCATATTCAGTTGAAAACTAATGCACCAGTACTAAATTTAGCTCCTTATCGCATTCCCCACAAGTACCAAGAAGAGGTGATGAAAATAACAAATGACATGCTCGATCAGGGGATAATCGAAGAGTCCAGTTCAGACTTTAATTTTCCTGTTATCGTAGTTAAAAAAAAGAGCGGAGACCTTCGTCCCGTAATTGACTTTCGCGCTTTGAACAAGATATTGATTAAACATTCATATCCAATTCCCCGTGTTGACGAAATTCTATCAACTTTGGGAGGTAACGCTTGGTTTTCTAACCTTGACCTCCGTTCTGCGTTTCATCAAATAGAATTAGAAAAAGAGAGTAGAAAGTACACGGCATTTAGTATAAATTACCGTAAGTTTCACTTCTGCCGTGTACCCTTTGGTCTTTCAACCTCACCGGGAGTGTTTTAAAGGGTAATGACCTCTGCCCTCACATCCATTCTGGGTAAACTTGCATTCGTCTTCCTAGACGATATATTGTTTTTTTCCAAAAATAAAGATCAGCATTTGACGGATATAGAAAGCGTCCTTACGATGCTTCGATCCGGAAATTTGTCATTAAAGCTTGAGAAATGTAACTTTTTCAAAAAAGAATTGGAATATTTAGGTCACATGATTGCTGCCGATGCTATTAAATGTAAATATTCGCAAAAATTGCAGGACTGTCGAGCACCTATTAATGTGAAGGAACTACAACAATTCCTGGGATTGGCAAACTATTTCCGTAGTTTCTTACCTAATTTTGCAGAGGTAGCGTATCCTTTATACAATCTGTTGAGAAAGAATGTTGACTATACTTGGACAGACCAGTGTCAAAAAAGTTTTGAATTCTTGAAATCAGCTTTGGTTTCTGACACAGTTCTGAGACATCCTGACTATACTAAAGACTTCTATGTTTTCACTGACGCTTCTAACTCAGGAATTGGAGCCGTACTAATGCAGGCGGATGATTCAAGCGACAAAATTCTAAGACCTGTGGCTTATTACAGTAAAAATCTAAACTCAAGTCAGAGAAGATATTCAACTACCAAAAAGGAGTTTTTCGCGATTTTTTCCGCATTAAAATATTTCAAATATTTAATAACCGGTTACCCTGTCCGGTTTATACCGATCATAGGCCTCTTGCGCCACTTTTTGCAAAGAAACTTCCTGAAGACACCAATATGGCGCGGTGGTGCATTAGTGTTCATTCATTCGATCCAGTTGTTAAATATTTACCTGGTAAAGAAAATGTCGTAGCAGATTATTTAAGCAGATTACCTGTAAATAATGAGAAATTAAATCTTAAGGAATTAAATCGTTGTGATGATTTGGAAGCCGCAATTGAATCAGAAGTTTGTATTGTGGAGACAAGAGCACAAAAAAAAGGACTGCACGTGACGAGAGACGAGGTGGTTGACCTGCCACATGGAGACAGTGTTGACGCGGACGAAGACGCTCGTCCCAAGCTGGTCAATTATGTACCGAAAGAGACTGAGGTTTCTTGGACGATTAAAGAATTTATCGACGAACAGAACAAAGACGCTTTCTGCATTGAGGTTAAAAACGCTTTACTGCATGACAGTATTTCGAATATTCCAGACCTACAAAAATTTTTAATTCTGAATGACATTCTGGATCGACGTAGGCAGATAGACAACAGACCAAGTACAATCTTGACAGCCGTGGTACCTAACTCTTTAATGGGTAAAGCTATTTTAGCGATCCACAGCATGTACCATACAGACGATACCCACACCTTGTTTAAGTTTTAGCTAAAGTGTTATAATAATTTGGAAAAGACAATAGTGAGAAATTTTGTGAAAGACTGTGAAGTTTGTAAAATTATTAAAGCTAGACCTTCAGTACCAATTAAAATTTTGACAGCTCCGATAGCTAAAGAGCCATTTGAAGTTGTGTCAATGGACCTTTTGGGACCGCTTAACGTAACCGATAATGGGAATAGGTATATATTGGTTGTAATAGATTTATTTTCAAGGTTTTGTAGGTTGTACGCGATATCAAATCGCCGTACGGACACGATAATTTCATGTTTAAGTAATTGCTTTTCACTAATGGGATATCCCAAAACACTTATCTCAGATAACGCCTTTGAATTTAAATCTATGGCGGTAAAACAATTTGCCAAAATCCACGCTATTGCGAAAAGAGAAGTTTTAGCTTACAGTCCTCATTCGAACGCTATTATAGAGCGTAATAACAAGAAGATTACGAACCTGTTAAAATTATATGTGAACACACTTGCTAATGCAGAGTGGGATCAATTACTAGAAGTTGTTGAGAATGCATTGAATAACTCTTTAAACTCTACTTTAGGTGAAACACCTAGCTATGTGGTATTTAACCGTGATACGTGTGCCTACTACCAAGCAGAGAATTTTGATTCTGTAACTTATAGTTACGATGAAGTATTAGATTTAGTCAATATTCGCGCAAAAGAAGCCGCCCGGACAGTAGAAAATATTAGGAATTTAATTATAAATAATACGACAGAGAGAAATCTATACAGAAATCTCAAACGACGTAACAAGGACATAAACTTGGGTGATCGAGTGCTTTTAAAGAATCACGGGAAGAAATTTAAATTAGAACTTACCTGGATTGGGCCTGCGGTAGTCCAAAAAGTGAGACGTAACTACGCTGAGATCAAAATTGGATCAAAAATTATTAGGAGTAATCTAAATCATTTATTACCCCTGAGAAAGGTTAAAACTGTGAGTTAAAAAGACGAGTTCATTACACTTATTGACGTTGCAACCACACGACGAGTTACGATTTACCTTGTTACCCTCGTTTTAACATGTGAATCAATTATGTTAAGGTTAATAATCATAATTTAAGGAATTTTACTTTTTTTGCCCTGTGCAATGTGCGTTGTGGTTCATATTAATCTCAGTAATCCGTACGTTGTATTTTTACATGTTATTTTTACAGTGTTGAGTTGCTTTGTTCTCATGTAAATTGAAGTAATGTTTAGGTATTTACCCAAGAGGTAATGGAATGTGTACTGTCTAGCTTCAGTTGTCGCCAAGACATCTTAATTTTTTTTTCTCTTCACATCGCTCGAGATGTTAGTATTGCTAAATTGACAGTTTTAATAGTGAACGGACGTGCTGGCTGTGAAATGCAATCGCTGAGGCTGCAAATGATCTTGCGAGATGGGTTAATTTAACGCGGCTGCAGTCTCTCGCCGAGCTATTTTTGTCCAGCCGGAATGTCCGGTGGTCAGCATGATTTAATTAAAATTTAGAGGCAGGTGTCTAGTCACCTGATATTTTTTTTTCGATACGATCAGAGTTTATATTTTTTATTTTAGGACTATCGTGGTTGATTAATGACTCTTGTCGGACAACCGAGATCTGATACCAAATTATACGTTCTAGTTGTTCTTTTATTTGTGACGGTCATGCTAATCGTTTTCTGTATCCTTCCTTTCAGGGGCAAAGGATCGGAGAGTACCATCGATGGGCGAGGCGGATAGTGTCTTCGATGGCGGCACTTCGACGGCATTTGCTAGCTATGACGACTTTGTCATCATCTGCACAGCCGTGGCTAACCGTGGTGATGTCACTAATCACCACGCGATCGCGGTGATGCTGCTGATCATCATAGGATCGGGGACAATCCTGTACAATCTACGCCGTCAATCAATGATCTTATACAATCTTCGAGATCAGGAGCAGCTGAACTGTAGCCATGAACTTGAGATTTGATAAGGAATGGAATTTAGGATAGTTGAAACCTTGAAAATAATCGAAATTTAAAGTGAATTAGAAAATTTAAAAGTGTTTAAAATTTAGGTAGTTGAAAATTACCACGCTCTTGAAATGTTGGCGCGCAGTTAAATGAAAATGCGAATCGCAAGGAAAATGCGATAATGAATGCGCGCAGTGTTTCTATTAATTGTGCCATGTAATTTTAACTTTAAGGTTATTGTTTTTTTTAATATCGACGCGTTAAAACTTTTAAAATATTAATTAGCAAATTAATTATTAATTTTTGCGTTAGAAATTTACTTGAACATTTCTAATTTAAAAATGTTTTGCTTCGAACTGCATTATTTTTTTTATAGTATTTCCGATTTCTTGCGAAAATTTTAAATGTGTCTACTATGTATTTGCATAGCGGTATTTTCTACAATTGATGTGTACTATGCGAAAAGCTTTTATTTGAGTTGGTTTTTCTGCCGTTATGTTGAGAGAACATGTGTTGCGTTTTTTACTTTTGATCCTTAAACATCGCTTCACGTGGCTGTCGTCGTGCTGAAATATTTTTTTTTGTTGAAGCACGGTAAGTCAGTTGCTTTGCTTTTGCTTGTTTCCTTGCTTTCGCTTTTTTGGCTTTTAATTATTAAGGAGTTTTATTGGTCTATAATCATGTGTTGAGAGCGCGTTTAAATTTCTTTTTAAATCTCTGTTTGGTTGATTGCGGTAGCATGTTAACAATTTAACAGTAAAAAAGGGTTTAAACATTTGTTTGGATGCAATGTTATAGTTATTGATGTTTGCGGTGCGTGAATTTAATTTTCAGTATTTCTAAAAATTTACTTAATCATATTTTTTTTTTTGGCGTTTTATCATAACCATATTGATGACTCAAGTGTTGGCGAATGGTAAATTGTTAATAGAGAATGTCTCTTTCCTTAACATGTTTTCGGGGATTTAATTTTTTCCTTGGAGTTTCTGATTTTTTTTTGCGTTCTATTTTCGATGCGTTTCACCTATAATCATTTTAGTGATGTAAACGGTTCTTCTTTAACAATTTTAGCTGTGCGTTTTTTTAGTTAAGGTTATTAACCATGATGTATCGAAGTTTTTTTTTTTCAACGAACGGGTACGCACATATACGCTTAAGCTACCCTCGTGATTGCTTGTTTTTGCTTGAAACTATAATAATGCTTGGTATTGATAACATTTGTTGAGTTTCTTTTTGCTTTTTGATAATATAAATTGCGATACGGTTAACGTAATTTAATATAAAACGGTTTACGAGCGATTTCATATTAGTTATCTTTCATTTAGAATTGTCATTTAATTTTTTAAATAATTTATTAATTGTCAATTCATTAATTGTCCTTTTATTGATTGCTTTAATTCTGCGAATCCTTGAATTTTGTTTAACCGTTTTTATTTTTTTTTAATTTTTGAGTATGATGCTCTCTCCTGTGGGAGAAGGGAGCTATGTGCCGCACATGTCTATCTGTAGTCTTGTCTGTATCTGGATGCCACCTATATAAGGCCGTACTTGTCGAGGCTCAGGTGCTCAGTCGTTCAACTACTTACCCTCTGTCATCACCTGCCAATAAACTCCGCCAAGCTTCACCAGTGTTTACCCTTGCCCCGCACACGGTCGACAGAGCTAAAAAGAGCGTATTGGGCCTATCCTCGGTCGAATGCGAAGAAAATCGCGTCTAATCTTGTTTCCTAGGTCGAATACAGTGAAAATCCCGTCCTTTGCTGTTTGCCCAGTCGAAAGAGGTGATAAGTGCATATTTAGCCGTTGACACGGTCGACAGAGCTAATAAGCACGTTTTATGCCTTTCCTCGGTCGATTGTGGTGAAAATTGCGTCTTATCTTGTTTCCGAGGTCGAATACAGTGAAAATCAAGTCTCTTGCTGTTTCCCCAGGCGACAGGGGTGAAATGTGCATATTTAGCCGATTTCACGGTCGACAGAGCTAAAAAGAGCGTATTTGGCCTTTCCTAGGTCGAATGCGAAGAAAATCGCTTCTAATCTTGTTTCCTCGGTCGAATACAGTGAAAATCCCGTCATTTGCTGTTTGCCCAGTCGAAAGAGGCGATAAGTGCATATTTAGCCGATTACACGGTCGACCGAGCTGAAAAACGCGTTTTATGCCTTACCTCGGTCGAATGCGGTGAAAAACGCGTCTTATTGTGTTTCCTTGGTCGAATGCAGTGAAAATAAAGTTTTTTCTGTTTCTCAAGGCGACAGAGGTGAAAAGTGCATATATAGCCGATTCCGCGGTCGACAGAGCTAAAAAGCGCGTATTCGGCCTTTCCTAGGTCGAATACAGTGAAAATCCCGTCCTTTGCTGTTTGCCCAGTCGAAAGAGGTGATAAGTGCATATTTAGCCGATGACACGGTCGACAGAGCTGAAAAACGCGTTTTATACATTTCCTCGGTCGAATGCGGTGAAAAACGCGTCTTATCGTGTTTCCTAGGTCGAATGCGGTGAAAATTGCGTTCTTTTCCGTTTGCCCAGTCGACAGAGGTGAAAAGTGCATATTCAGCCGATTCCACGGTCGACAGAGCTAAAATGCACGTTTTGGGCCATTCCTAGTTCGATTGCGGTGAAAATCGCGTCTTAGGTTGTTTCCTAGGTCGAATGCGGTGAAAATCGCGGTATTTTCCGTTTGCCCAGTCGACGGAGGTGAAAAGTGCATACCTAGCCGATTACTCGGTCGACAGAGCTAAAAATCGCGTTTTATTCCTTTCCTCGGTCGAATGCGGGGAAAATTGCGTCTTATCTTGTTTCTTAGGTCGAATGCAGTGAAAATCCAGTCCTTTGCTGTTTCCTCAGGCGGCAGGGGTGAAATGTGCATATTTAGCTGATTCCACGGTCGACAGAGCTAAAAAGCGCGTTTTTGCCTTTCCTCGGTCGAATGCGAAGAAAATCGCGTCTAATCTTGTTTCCTAGGTCGAATACAGTGAAAATCACGTCCTTTGCTGTTTGCCCAGTCGAAAGAGGCGATAAGTGCACATTTAGCCGATTTCACGGTCGACAGAGCTAAAAAGAGCGTATTTGGCCTTTCCTAGGTCGAATGCGAAGAAAATCGCTTCTAATCTTGTTTTATCGGTCGAATACAGTGAAAATCCCGTCATTTGCTGTTTGCCCAGTCGAAAGAGGCGATAAGTGCATATTTAGCCGATTACACGGTCCACCGAGCTGAAAAACGCGTTTTATGCCTTACCTCGGTCGAATGCGGTGAAAAACGCGTCTTATTGTGTTTCCTTGGTCGAATGCAGTGAAAATAAAGTTTTTTCCGTTTCTCAAGGCGATAGAGGTGAAAAGTGCATATTTAGCCGATTCCACGGCCGGCAGAGCTAAAAAACGCGTATTGGGCCTTTCCGAAGTCGAATGCGATGAACATCGCGTCTTATCTTGTTTTCTAGGTCGAATGCAGTGTAAATCACGTCCTTTGCGGTTTGTCCAGGCGACAGAGGTGAAAAGTGCATCTTGAGCCAATTCCACGGTCGACAGAGCTAAAATGCGCGTTATGGGCCATTCCTAGGTCGCATGCGGGGAAAATTGCGTTTTAGGTTGTTTCCTAGGTCGAATGCGGTGAAAATCGCGTTCCTTTCCGGTTGCCCAGTCGACAGAGGTGAAAAGTGCATATTTAGCCGATTACACGGTCGACAGGGCTAATAAGCGCGTTTTATGCCTTTCCTCGGGCGAATCCGGTGAAAATCGCGTCTTATTTTGTTTCCTAGGTCGAATACAGTGAGAATCAAGTCCTTTGTTGTTTTCCTAGGCGACAGAGGTGCAAAGTGCATATATAGCCGATTCGACGGTTGACAGAGCTAAAAAGCGCGTTTTGGGCCTTTCCTAGGTCGAATGCAGTGAAAATCGCGTCATATCATGTTTCCTAGGTCGAATACAGTGAAAATCACGTCCTTTGTTGTTTGCCCAGACGACAGAGGTAAAAAGTGCATCTTGAGCCGATTCCACGGTCGAAAGAGCTAAAATCCGCGTTTTGGGCCATTCCTAGGTCGAATGAAGTGAAAATCGCGTCTTAGGTTGTTTCCTAGGTCGAATGCGGTGAAAATCGCGTTATTTTCCGCTTGCTCCGTCGACAGAAGAGAAAAGTTCATATCTAGCCGATTACACGGTCGACAGAGCTAAAAATCGTTTTATTCCTTTCCTCGGTCGAATGCGGTGAAAATTGCGTCTTATCTTGTTTCCGAGGTCGAATACAGTGATAATCAAGTCTCTTGCTGTTTCCTCAGGGGACAGGGGTGAAATGTGTATATTTAGCCGATTTCACGGTCGACAGAGCTAAAAAGAGCGTATTGGGCCTATCCTCGGTCGAATGCGAAGAAAATCGCGTCTAATCTTGTTTCCTAGGTCGAGTACAGTGAAAATCCTGTCCTTTGCTGTTTGCCCAGTCGAAGGAGGTGATAAGTGCATATTTAGCCGATTACAAGGTCGACATAGCTGAAAAGCGCGTTTTATGCCTTTCCTCGGTCGAATGCGGTGAAAATCGCGTCTCACCGTGTTTCCTAGGTCAAATAATGTGAAAATAAAGTCCTTTTTCTGTTTCTCCAGGCGACAGAGCTGAAAAGTGCATCTTGAGCCAATTCCACGGTCGACAGAGCAAAAATGCGCGTTTTGGGCCATTCCTAGGTCGCATTTTGGGAAAATATCGTTTTAGGTTGTTTCCCAAGTCGAATGCGGCGAAAATCGCGTTCATTTCCGTTTGCCCAGTCGACAGAAGTGAAAAGTGCATATTTATCCGATTACAGGGTCGACAGGGCTAATAAGCGCGTTTTATGCCTTTCCTCGGGCGAATCCGGTGGAAATCGCGTCTTATCTTGTTTCCTAGGTCGAATACAATGAAAATCAAGTCCTTTGTTGTTTTCCTAGGCGACAGAGGTGGAAAGTGCATATATAGCCGATTCGACGGTCGACAGAGCTAAAAAGCGCGTTTTGGGCTTTTCCTACGTCGAATGCAGTGAAAATCGCGTCATGTCATGTTTCCTAGGTCGAATACTGTGAAAATCACGTCCTTTGCTGTTTGCCCAGGCGACAGTGGCGAAAAGTGCATCTTGAACCGATTCCACGGTCGAAAGAGCTAAAATCCGCGTTTTAAGCCATTCCTAGGTCGAATGAGGTGAAAATCGCGTCTTAGGTTGTTTCCTAGGTCGAATGCGGTGAAAATCGCGTTTTTTCCGTTTGCACAGTCGACAGAGGTGAAAAGTGAATATTTTGCCCATTCCACGGTGGGCAAAGCTAAAAAGCGCGTGTTGTGCCTTTCCTCGGTCGAACGCGAAGAAAATCGCGTCTAATCTTGTTTCCTAGGTCGAATACAGTGAAAATCACGTTCTTTGCTGTTTGAACAGTCGAGAGAGGTGATAAGTGCATATATTGCCGATTACACGGTCGACAGAGCTGAAAAGCGCGTTTTATGCCTTTCCTCGATCGAATGCGGTGAAAATCGCGTCTTATCGTGTTTCCTAGGTCGAATACAGTATAAATCAAGTCCTTTGCTGTTTTCACAGGCGACAGAGGTTATAAGTGCATATTGAGCAGATTCCAAGGTCAACAGAGCTAAAAAGCGCGTTTTGGGCTTTTCCTAGGTCGAATGCGGTGAAACCGCGTCTTAGGGTGTTTCTTAGGTCAAATGCGGTGAAAATCGCGTCTTAGGTGGTTTCCTAGGTCGAAAGCTGTGAATATCGCGTTCTTTTCCACTTGCGCAGTCGACAGAGGTGAAAATTGCATATTGAGCCGATTCCACGGTCGACAGAGCTAAAATGCGCGTTTTGGGCCATTCCTAGGACGAATGCGGTGAAAATCGCTTCCTAGGTTTTTTCCTTGGTCGAATGCGGTGAGAATCGCGTTCTTTTCCGTTTGCGGAGTCGACAAAGGTGAAAAGTGCATATTTAGCCGATTCCACGTTCGACGGAGCTTAGAAGAGCGTTTTGGGCCTTTCCTAGGTCGAATGCGGTAAAACCGCGTCTTGGGGTGTTTCCTAGGTCGAATACGCTGAAAATCGCGTCTTATCTTGTTTCCTAGGTCGAATACAGTTAAAATCACGTCCTTTGCTGTTTCCTCAGGCAACAGGGGTGAAATGTGCATATTTAGCCGATTCCACGGTCGACAGAGCTAAAATGCGCGTTTTTGGGCCATTCCTAGGTCGAATGCGGTGAAAATCGCATCCCAGGTTTTTTCCTTGGTCGAATGCGGTGAAAATCGCGTTCGTTTCCGTTTGCGCAGTCGACAAAGGTGAAAAGTGCAAATTTAGCCGATTCCACGTTCGACAGAGCTTAGAAGAGCGTTTTGGCCTTTCCTAGGTCGAATGCGGTAAAACCGCGTCTAAGGGTGTTTCCTAGGTCGAATGCGGTGAAAAACGCGTCTTATCTTGTTTCCAAGGTCGAATACAGTGAAAATCACGTCCTTTGCTGTTTCCCCAGGCGACAGGGGCGAAATGTGCATATTTAGCCGATTTCACGGTCGACACAGCTAAAAAGCGCGTTTTGGGCCTTTCTTCGGTCGAATGCGAAGAAAATCGCGTCTAATCTTGTTTCCTAGGTCGAATACAGTGAAAATCACGTCCTTTGCTGTTTGCCCAGTCGAAAGAGGTGATAAGTGCATATTCCCTAGTAGAAGACGGTCATGGGGCCCATATGGGGCCCACATGGGACAATGGGAATCAGGTGGGCAATGGTGATATATATATATATAAAAACATGGGCAAAAGGTGGGTAAAATATGGTTAGGTCACTAAGCCTAATAATGTGGGCTGCACGTGGTTTTTCAACATGGCTGCGTAGTGGCCAGCCCAAATTTAGACTTTGTACCATAGTGTGTACATATACGCAAATAAAATTTATTCTCCTAATTGAGTTGCTATGTACCAAAAAATAAATAATATTCGATATTTTATATATGAAAAAAAGCGCTCAGAAAAATTATTTAAAGAAGTGGCTGTCTTATGGGATTCTTATTTTCAGAGAATGAAAAGCAAGAAAATGTAAAAGAATACCATTTCAATGTTGTGTTTTTATTTACTTAACTGTGGTTATTTCATATATTTCGATATTATGGCAGTTCTTCCCACTGATTCAAGCACTAAATAATGCCCGTACAATTCCTCAAAAAACTAAATATGTGATCCATATTCATGTTATCATTTCATGAGTTCATTCCCAGCAATTGTTTTTTGATATTTATCAGCTTGGAATTCAAGAAATTATTCTTAGGTTACTTAGTTTCGTCCCTCTTGTTTCAATGGTAGGACGCACTTCTTTGCAGCAAATTGGTTTGTAACAGTTATGTAAGAAGCTGTAAACTTGGATTTCCTAGTGGTCCGAATAAATTAATGAAGCACAATAACATATAAACATGAAAATAACATATAACAATGAAACAATAACAAATAAACATAAGTGTTGTCGCTGACATGATCGTATGATGACTAGCGGCAGAATGTGCATCTGGCAACCATCATGGCATTCGTCAGTCACCCTTTTTCCTTTACGATGTGCGGTTGTGCATGTGCTTCCTCTCCCGGTTAGGTTCTATCCCTTCAATATGGCGAAAAGAAAGTTTCTAACAGAAAATGAACTTCAAGATGCCTTACAGGAAGTACTGAGTGACGTCAGATCAGCTGTTAGTATGAGCAGTGATTCGGACAATAAAGCAGTCTCTTCATTCGAAAGTGTATGAAGCAGGTTCGAAGAAAGTGATGCGATAGCATTTTAATTTTGAAACAAATAATTTGCCCTTTATTACTACCATTAAAATATGTATGTATTGCATACTATATTGTATGAAATATGCTCACTACGAGTGCATGAAACTCGGTGCGGTAAACTCGGAAACTAAGTCGCAAGTATTTCCCGCCTGCAAGTGACTCTGAGCTCGTACTGCTCGACCGGTGACCTCATGCATGGCGCCGCTCGGGTGAGCGCCGCGACCGTTAAAGGTTAACTCGAAGTTTTCGTGAATGAAATTGTTGTAACTTTGTGTATTCAATATTTATAAATATTGATTCAAAGGAGATTCTATTGGATATTGACAATTTAGGCAGCTCAACATGAATAAAGTGCATTGTGAAAGCTAGAACGGCTTCTACCGACGTTCTCATCCCGTTATGGAACATATTTAGTTCCCTATTTGTTGACGCATGTATGCTGTGTGTTGAAAAAATATTAAATAAATTTGTGTTCAGTATTAATAAATAGTAAATTAAATAATTTTCTATTTAGTCTCGATAATTTAGGCTAGTTAGTCTAATGCGCGATGAAATTGCATTGTGGTTTCTCGCCCTGCTTGATGTGAAATGCTCCAGTGTAACTAGGGCCTAGCATATTGGATTTCGTTGTGGATCTACATGTATAAATTGCATCTGAGTTAAAGTCAAACTTTTTAATCACGATTTTCTTCAATTACATTTTTCATTGATAATAATCATAATTATCATCACCAAATTTAAATCATGAATGCCATACTTGGAAGGAAATTGAAATGAAAGTATACCTGGTAAGCACATAATTTTTTTTGTGCAATGGATTTGTTTCCCATTTTGTGGCTTGTACCGCTTCCGGAGGCTTGTAGCAAAGTAGAGTTAGGAGACCATCCGGATTTTTGAACTTAGTTTGTCCGATTCGTTCGAAAATTGGCCAGTATTTGAATTTTTTGGAAGTAAACTTTTTTAATCGTGTTACTTTTTCGAATTATGCCTTATTGTTTTTACAAAAAATTAGTTTTTTGGTACATTTTTATGTTTATTTCAAGACGTATCAACTCAATGAGTTCTGATGCTAAAACAAAACCAAAGACAGTTTTAGAATCCTTGAAGCTTTCCTAACAAAAGTATGTTGTAAAATTTTAACATTTTGAATAAAAAATTTTGAGAGGCAACATTTATCATTACATCAAAGAAAATTATTTTTGGGTTTAGAGCTATATAAATTTTTTATTCTAACATTTGGAAGGAAGTCAACATACTTTTGTTGGAAATGTTCCAGTGATTCTAAAACTGTTTTTGGTTTTGTTCTAGCAACAGAACTCCATGAGTTGAAATGTTTTGATTGATGAAAGTTAGAGGTGTTTGGTATAAGCCATTAACAAAGTTTTTTTTGAAGTGTGATATAATGGAAAATTTATGTAATTGAATGCTGTTTTCATTTTTATTTCGATACTCTCTATGCATAACTTCATATTCACACTGTGAATTGTAATTTCTCTAAATAAATTAAATGAAATAAAATTCATTTTATTGTATAAAAGTTATGAAATTTTTTATTTTCAGTCTGATTGTTATAAAATTTGACTGGTATATGCAAATTTTGAAAAGAAACACAACTTCATCCATTCATTTTTTTGATTCAGGCCATAGTTTTTGAAAAAATTGGATATATTGTTTTTTTCGTTCATTTGTATTGATATTTCAAAACGTATCTCCTCATTGAGTTTTCATGCTAGAACAAAATCAAAGACAGTTTTAGAATCCTTGGAACATTTCTAACTAAAGTACATTGTTAAATTATCAATTTCCTGTTTTTTATTTTTTTATATGGGGTAGAAATGGTGTCGAAAATTAAAGATTTTATCCCCATACACCCTCCACCTTTAGGGGGGTACAAGGACTAAAAATCCTTAATTTTCAACCCCATTTTGACCTTATATAACAACAAAACACAATTGGAAAAGGAAAATTTGAAACTGCAACTTTGTTAGCATTGCTTTATGGATTCTAAAACTGTCTTTGGTTTTGTTCTAGCATAAAAACTCAGCATTTAATTTAAAATATCAATACTAATAAACTAATAAATCAATATGTCAAATTTTGTAAAAAATTAAAGGCCTGAATCGAAAAAATGAATGGATGAAATTGGGTTTCTTTTCATAAGAGACATAAAATATTCAAATTTCATACGAATCAGACTAAAAATATAAAAATTACTAACTTTTATATAAAAAATTTTCTATTTAGTCGTATTTTTGTAAATTACAATTCTCATTGTGAATATAAAGTTATGCGTGGAAATTGTCGAAATAAAAACGAAAACAGCATTCATTTACATAAATTGTCCATTATATTACACTTCAACAAAAAATTTTGTTTGTGGCTTATACCCAACAACTCTAACTTTCAAAATTCGAAAAGATAGATGTCAAGAAGTTTTTATGCTAGGAAGAAAATAAAGACAGTTTTAGAATCCTTGGAACATTTCTAACAAACTGATGTCCTGATTTTCCAATTTGTACATTTGAATTTTTTATCATAGTTGAAAACCAAAAATTTGGTATATATGATATAGTGGTAAAATATCGCACATACAAAATAACAGGACATCAGTTTGTTAGAAATGTTTCAGGGATTCCAAAACTGTCTTCGAATTTGTCCTAGCATAAAAACTTTTTGACTTCTTATGCAGGTTAAAAAAATTCAAAAACATGAAGCCTGCTTATAAGTATCCTGCAGAATCTTCCATTATTAGTGTGTATGTTGGTCAGTTAGCAAAACGCATTTTACATGTTCATCAAAATGAAATACAGAAAAAATGTGTTATGATTAGGAAAGATTTAAATTCATATTATATTATGCCTCTTATTTATAACTGTTGAAATTCACAATTTAATTTTTGGTCAGTTCAATCAAGTATGTATTCCGTCGTTGCATTCGATGAAGAAGAATCAGTGTCTGGTGTGCCCAATTGTTGGGTAGTGTTTGAAAATGGCCGAAATTGGTGCTGGTGGCCCAATAGACCATGCTCCACAAAAATGGTGAAGGAGCAGGTCAAGCCAGAGAAGAACTGGGGAAAGTTTTCTTGTAGAGTACTTTCTAAGAACTGCTCATATGAACAGATGAGAATGAAAGTAGAAAAAGCTCAATTTGTTAGTGAAGTTGAAACCACAGATGTTGAGAGAAGACCTAAAAAGCCAAGAACTGAAAATTCACGTACACTATCATCCAGCAGTGAAGATGAGCAAAATTTGAAGACTGCATCACGTGCAGATGGTGCATCTGACTCGACGCCACCGCCATCACCTCCTGTTCAGCTAGTGCGTAAAGGTAGGGAATGGATACTTGTTTTGAATATTTGAGAGCGCTATATTTTTGATTTGTACCTGCTTATGAAATGAAATTCCTTTGTAAGTAACACTTGCACAGCATAATTTGCTTTCTTATTTTTATATGTAAAAAAGTCCCTAATTGCATACATCAACTGTGAAAGTATTGGCATCTCAATCATAATGTTTTATTGATCACTTTACCAGGAATTAAATTAAATCTTATTTCCTTCAGCTAATATATTAAAAAGTAAAGCAATGTAATGATTGTCAGTTTTCTTGTGAGATTTGCTAATTATAGGTTGGTGACAGGAAAGAAATAACAGAACTTTCTTCCCTCCAGTTTTACCCAAATGAAAATAGTGATAGGATATGCCAACGCTGGGAGAGGGGCGGCTAACAGCGTTCTTAAATACCAACGCTCATACGGGTGAACTGCTTAACTCCTCCGTAAGCTACCGTGGCCAGGTACTCCCATGTAGGCACTATTATCGGCTGGGCCGGCGCATATTGTCTACGTCCCAGAATGTGTCGCAAGGGGCTGTTCAGCAGAGCAAGCTACCTACAGCCCTTTACAGCCGCTACTTAGCTTAAAGCAGCAGAATCATAATATAGAAAATACTCATCAATAGATAGCCAATCCTTTTTACGTTATTTTGGGTAACAATTCACCTATGTAAATTTTGTATTATAACAAGCTACTATTTAACTATATGCAAGTATGTAAATTGGCGGACCCAAGGGGTTGCCCTAAGCAAGAAGTTAGGTAGGCCTTATTTTGTTACAGTAAATAAGGTTTTGTTCCGTCCCCGACCATCTTTTTTCAGTTTATGCTGTCTATTTTTGAAAAACTGCTGCTATTCTCCATGAACTTATAATCTTAATTAATAAACTGTTTTCCTAGTTTGCAGGATTCGTGTTTGATGCGTAAATAATAATTAGTATATATTAGTATTATCACCTATGTACAAGGTATCCTGTGTATGAACACACCTTGTGCAGAGATTTCCTAAATCCACTTGTCTGTAAAGTGCCGTTATTTATTTTATTGTAAAAATATTAATGATAATAATACTATAAATAAATTTGTTGCAGTATCATAATCGTGGACAAATCAGTAAAAATTATAAATTTTCCTTCGGTCAGGTCTAGAAATTACACAATTAATATAAATTTATATGCCCAGAACCACCTACAATGAGTTGAATACTTTGTAAATTAGTGTTTATTTTTGAATTTGTATTTTATGTTCTACTTTCAGGCAAATCTCAGCCTGGTCAAATCTCGGTGGCTCTAGAGAGTCTAGAGAATAAAGTCACAGCATGCATTGACTCTCTGAGATCAGAAGTTCAAAAACTGAAAACGGACATTACGCAACATATTGATGAAGGTTGGGACACCTTAATCAAGCACCAAGAAGAAAACCATGCAGAAATCAAGTTCATAAGAAAAAATTTGAAAAGGTCTTCTCACATTATACCAATGGAAGACAACAAACTTCCATCTTTTCCACTTCAAAGTCTGGAGGAAATGAGAATTTTAGAAAATATTTTAGAAGATGATGGTCAGAAGCAAGTTCTGATTCGTGAATTGGACTTAATTGGTGGAAGAAAACTTAATCAGGTTGTATATAACTTCATGAAACATGTTATGAACAAGGATGTCGCTTTGAGCTACAGTCTGAAAGGGGCGAAGAAAAAACTGAAGTTCATGGATTTGATCCTCTACAGATGTATTCTCGGTTAGTAGATATTCTCAGAGTACATTTGTGTTTGCATGTACAGTCTGTAGAAGTCTATTGTGCGCCATGTTTTAGCAATTTAAATAATAATGAAAAATCTATACAGAAATCTTTTACATTTTCTAGAGTTTTTTAAATGTTTTGCAATAGATGCTGTGAGGAAAAACCCAAAGTTTGCTGCTGCAACTGATGAAGAAATCAACCAATATATTGGGTTGAGCCTCGTTAATGCACGGGACCGTGACAAGGGACGGAGAAGCAGGCTCACACCGGAAACGCCGCAGGTCGATTCTGCACACGTGGATGTTTCTGCTGCAGATGAAGAGGCTGGCCCTTCTATGGCTTAGAATTGTCAATTTTTCCCCATAGGGTAGACACATCTGTTATATGTATGGAAATTACCGTTCCAAGGGAAAATACGCAGCCCTGAGCTGAGAGTTTGATATAGGCCTCCTCTTTATTAAAATTATTAGGTTTTCCTTCAAGTTCAAGTGCTTTCTGTTGGTTGTTAATAACTATAATTTTTTTCAGCTCTTTTCTTATTTTTTTTTGTCTGTTTTCCAAAGTTTTTGTTTGACAAGGTTATTCTATGTACAACGGATCCTCTGTGGGAACGCACCTCGTAAATTCACTGTTCCCTCAAGTTTGTTAGTATCTGTAGTGTAAAACATATGTCGATAATAAATAATCCCTTCTTCATTTTTTTGAGGTGCATTCTGGTTTAAGTGGCTAGCTTAAACAATCATAATATTAAAAATAATCTGAGAGGAATATATCCAACAGAAATCACGGGCTAAGTAGTTAATTAGTGCTAATCTGCTCATGTTCTCAATGTGATAAAATCCTAATGAATTCGCTAATCATTTTACTAAAAATCGATAGTCTATAAAATGGTAAACCAATGTCAGTTTATAAAATAGAATGTTTTGATATAACAAACATCATCAACATGCTGAAAAGAACAATTAATTTTTTATTCATAGTTTCACATTCACATTAACATTGACAAGATGTTCTAATGTTGTACTATGGTTACTCATTTAGACCTGTGCAATCGTCTCTAGTCTAAATGTGTAACTATAGTTCTCTATTGAACATCTCGTGAATCATACTAACAATGAGAATAGTTCTGTCAACTTTAATTGTTTTCATTTTACATATGTAACAAGAAAATTGATTGCTCTTTTCAGCCTGATGATAATGTTTGTAACATTGAAACGTTTCATTTTATAAACTAACGTTTGTGAAGCACTTTATTGCCTAAAGAGTTTTACTAAAATGATTTTTAATTTCGTGAAATTTTTATAACGGCATGAACTTCAACAGTTTTGAAAGGTCCAGAAATTGTAGATAATCAGTTCATGGTTGGAAAGGAAATATGCTTTCTAAGGAGCACGAATCAAAGATTAAAATTAATTTCGGGTATATTAGATTGCTTAGCATATTTACTTGCACCTACATTGACTTCATTTGTAGATCAGAAAGATGCTCAGATCTATAAAGAATTTTTTTACAGAAGCAAAACAAACAGACTCTACATTAGTCAATTAGTGATTTGTTAGAGGGTTGTACTACATATTGTCTCTTTAGTTGCAGACATGTGTTAGAAAATGAGAATGAATGTCAAAGAATATGTCAATACAATTAGTATAATTTATGGCTTGCGATGGTATGCGGTGTGGAAAAACTGCTAATGCAATATCTATGGGAATTAGCGCTCCCAGGGGGACTATGTAAGGGCCCGAGCTAAAGGTTAGGTAGGCTTTTTTTGTTAAAATAGAATAGGTTTTTGTTTTGTTACGGACCATCTTTTTCGGTTCACTGCTGTCCTGTTTTTTAGCACCGACTAATTTCTTCTTCAACTTTTTCTTGTTTCATTATCTGCTTTCTTAGCTTTCTGTTTCTGTGCCCTTTCTGTGTAGATTCCGCGTTGCCTTAACTCAATACTAAATGCGGCCTTCTTCATTCCTCTCCTTGGATAGCCTTTGTACGGTTAGGTTAGCCGAAGTACGGTTAGCCGAAGATTTTAGTGAAAGTAGAAATAAGTTGCGTGTGTTTGCTACTGGTATATATGTGAGAAGTTGATGTCACTAGTTGAGTAAAATGTCAGATACATAAATGAATGCATGAATATTTTGTATTTTTCTGTTTGTGGCTATTTGTAACGACGGATCTCTGACGCATCTGTGATATTCTTGAATATTATCTTTGTTCTGGTGTCTAAAATAGAATTTTTTGATTTCAGATGGTATCAACATTTTATATTTGTGCTCTCTTTATTCACTGGTTATAGAACTTACAAAAGGAAGGTGAGCAAAGATGCTTTTCGCTCAATAAAACGGAATATGTTAGCACTTGGCCTACTCTTATGTAATTTTTCATGATGCTTCTTTGATTCTGTGAGTGTTTTTCAATTCCGTCATGATTTTTTCAGGTAGTTTTAGTTTTTTTGCGGAGTTCTTTGTGAAATTCTCAACGTGAAAAAAGTTTATTATTTAGCTCTGCTACAAATTCTCTTTCTGGAGATTTATAATCTTTTTATCCAGTATTTGTCCTCATATTCTCTCGAAAATCCAGTATAAATAGAAATATTGCATCACTCATATGAGAAAACATCCCATTTTTAGATACATTTTGATTATTACCACCTTTTTAGTTACTTTATTGCATGAGAAAGCGTTTCTGTCATGTATGATTTCATTTCATACATTTTTTGCAACGGACTTTTTTCCTACCCCTAAAATTAATAACTCTTACTCATCTTGCATTTCAGCAACCTATGGCGTCTTGATAGCTTGTCAATTTTTTACAACTAGGTTGCCCCAAAACTTCTGTTACCAAAAAAAGTATATGATATTCACATGAATAGCTTTTACATTTTAGCACTCAACTTAGCTTATGAAATACTATAATACTCATATGAACATCATTTAAACGTTTTCCTTGTAACAGAATTTAAGAGGCAGCCTAATACTAGGACTATAAATACTTGGACTACAGCATATCAACACATAAAGAATTGTGTATAAATACTTCTGGGTGAAAGTTAGTAGATCATTACTTAGAAACTATTAACTCATGCATCGAGTGGTTTCACCAGAGTTCCGTTCTTATATGAAATAGCTTTACTGTAATGAATTTGTAAAATCTAAGTCTTCTCTATGATCACCTAAATCTTATTTTTCTGGAATGCAAGAAATACAAAATAGACCTCAGATGGCCGTTCGGCTGCTGATATCAATTAGAACGTTAACGATTAACGAAAACAAGATTGGAGAGGAGCAAATTGCTTTTTCATGGTAGAAGGAATCGTAGCATATGAATGCGTTGTTTGGTGCCGGCGCCGTTATTGTATTTTGTATAAAACAATTAACTGCACGATCACTAGAATCTTGCTTTAATTATGTTTTTTGTGCATTCGATGGCTATCCCAACATTAGCAATTAGATGAGAATCTTTAACTTGGAATATAACCCAAGAGAATGTTGTCCATGACCATGCAAAAGAGAATTAAGTGACATCGAAAGGGTATTAGTTTTCAACATGATGTGTGGATATACGAGTGTAAATTACTTACCAGAATAAGTCAAACTTTTTCGAGCTCAAATGAAAAAATCAATTTTGATAACTTCTAATATTGTCTCGTAAAATCAGCCTGGAGGTATGTTTATGAATAATTTATTCATAAATATATCTCTAAAACACGCAACAATGAGCGGTGAAGGCTGCCGTGATACCCTTTAATACTGATATGCCATAATATGGAATTTACAACTGTTAAAGATAATTCTGTCATTTAAATTGAGTCCGTAATCTTATTGAAAAGAATGTAATCAAAATATGGCATCTTGGGGGGACGTGTTTTGCTGTTTCAAGCAGCTTCCACGGCATGCAGAACGACGCCTGTCACAAATACAAAGAAGGATACAGGTTCCCATGCAAAATTGGTTGCATAGTAAATATTAAAAAATTAACTGATGATTTCTTTAAGTGCACTTTGTGACAGCCCTCCTTAAAAAAGGTTTCAACATTTCCATCGAAGTATTGGGTAATGAGAGATTGATTGTGAAATTGTAAATCTTCTGCTTCAATATCATGGCAATAAATGCAAATTGAGTGGGTATGTATTCACTGTTTCAGTACAACTAGGCCTCCGAATATTAATTTACAATTGGTATTTTCAGATGATCCTGTGTATGAACATCATGTCCGTGTGAAGTGCGTCTTGATATTTTGCATGGCATCATATCGGACCCCTCAAATTTTTCTGCTCCCAGTGTGGACATCTATGCAGTTCAATTCGTTGGATCAACAGTGCCATGACTCTGCATGCGCTATTTCTGCATGATTTGCTCGGGTGAGTTGATACTATCAACGCTTTTGCATTTTCATTTATGTTGTCATCTATTTTTTTACATTAAAACTTCTGTTCCGCTATACCAGTCATTTTGGACGATAATACACTGGAGTTTGAGTACTTGAAGAAAACGCAAATCATAATTTCAGTCTTAGTTTCATATTTTAGAGTTTTTTTCACACTCAGATTGTAGGAATGGGGTTAAAAAAACAAATTCTATCGTCGAAAGGCTCCAGAGAAGACTGTCAAGTGCTATAGCGATCATCATCATGAATAAATAGCGAGAAATTAATTAAGAATAGCCGTACAGATCATCTGTTGCTCCAAGTTACTGCCCCCTGAACATATAAAGTAGAAGCCTTTAATGTGACTAGTCGGAAGATTGTATAACTTCTGAGAGTGTGCGCAGAACCTGACTTAGACACTGATATGTTGGGTAAAACAGACAGTGGATATATATGTGGGGTTAAATAGACGGGATATGTGTCATAAAACAGACGAAATATGTGAGGTAAAATAGACAGGAAATGTGAAATTGAACACACATGGCATACAATATTGAGGTAAAATGAACTGGGGATATGTGGGGCAAAAACAGACGGGGGCATATATGGGCACAACATATAGTAGGCATGTGAGAAAAACACATGGAGGACATGTGGGTAAAACACATCGCGGACAAGTGGGCAAAACACATGGAGGACATCTGGGCAAAAAACATGGGGAACATACGGGAAAAACACATAGAAAGGATGCGGGCAAAACACATGGAGGACATGTGGGCAAAAAACATGGGAAACATACGGGAAAAACACATAGAAGGCATGCGGGCAAAACACATGGAGGACATGTGGGAAAAACACGTGGGGAACATTTGGGCAAAACCTGGGTTACCCAGTGGTTTGCCCAGAAAATACCCATGTAAAGCCCACCTGGGCATTTTTTCCAAAAAACCACATAGGCCCCACATGGGCAAACCACATGGGCCCCCGTGGGCAAACCACATTGGCCCCACATGGGGCCCAGGACAGATTCTACTTGGGTTTAGCTGATTACACGGTCGACAAAGCTGAAAAGCGCGTTTTAAGCCATTCCCAAGTCTAATGCAGTGAAAACCGCGTCCTAGGTTGTTTCCTGGGTCGAATGCGGTGAAAATTGCGTTCTTTTCCGTTTGCCCAGTCGACAGAGATAAAAAGTGCATATTCAGCCGATTACACGGTCGACAGAGCTAATAAGCACGTTTTATGCCTTTCCTCAGTCGATTGCGGTGAAAATTGCGTCTTTTCTTGTTTCCTAGGTCGAATACAGTGAAAATTAAGTCCATTGCTGTTTTCCCAGGCGACAGAGGTGAAAAGTGCATATACAGGGTGTTTATTTTTACTTTGAACAAACTTCGAACTTAGGTACAAAAACTCAAAATAAATCGATTTTCATGAATGACAAAATGTCCAAAACTCTTTAGTTTTTGAGTTATGGCGTCGCAAAACATGTTTAGAAGTGCATGTTATAACTGGGCCGCACACCAATTGTTATTTAAAGTTGTTAGTTTTTGAGATTGTCGAATACAGTTAAAGCATTTTTTCTCATTTCATTATGGGTTATCCATTCCATGTAATCAACGACAAGATTTCATGATGCAATGTGAAACTGAAATAATGAAATAAAATTTATTATTAACCATCTACATTACTGGAACGCACGTGTTGCAGTTCAGTTCGCCATTTGTTGACACGCCGTTGCACTGTGACCATGGAAAGATTTACCAATGCTGATAAGGCAGACATGCATTTGATTTATGGAGCTGCAGGCGGAAATGGTAGGCTCGCTCTGAGGATGTACAGAGAAATGTTTCATAGGCGCGAAGTGCCTGAGTTCCGGTATTTTGCTACTCTGCATGCGAGATTGCGTGACACCGGCAGCTTCAACGTTAACAGAGGGAATGCTGGGCGCGGCCATCATCCTCAGGAGGATAGAATTGTGGAATACTATGAGCAACATCCACGAAACAGCACTCGTGCAGCTGCTCAACGTCTTGGCTTGCGAAACCATACTACTGGGTGGAGGGCACTACATCTTCAGCAATTACATCCGTACCATTTTCAAAGACTGCAAGGGCTCATGCCAGGTTATTTTTAACCTCGTATGCTGTTTTGCCAGTGGTTAATGCAACAGGAAAGAATGAATCGCGGGATCTCAAAACTTATTCTCTTCACAGATGAAGTTTATTGCTGTCGTGATGGGGTTTTCAACCGTCACAATAATCATTACTGGGCTGGAAATAACCCTCATGTTATTCAGCCTAATAATCACCAGCACAGATTTAGTGTCAACGTGTGGGCAGGCATTATCGGCAATAATTCAATTGGTCCGTACCTATTACCTTTTCCTCTCACGGGACCTGCGTACACCATCTTCCTACGCGAAGTTTTGCCTGGACTACTGGAGGACGTGCCCTTGGAGACACGCAGGCGAATGTGGTTCCAGCATGACGGAGCGCCAGCACATTACTTTCGTGAAACACGCCTGTTCCTGAATAACCAATTTCAAAACCAATGGATTGGCAGAGGTGCTCCTGTAGCATGGCCAGCTAGTCGCCTGATTTGACGCCACTGGATTTCTTCTTGTGGGGAACCATGAAGGACCTCGCGTATGCCACTCTTGTTGAATCGGAACAGAATCTGGTTGGACGCATTGTGGACTCAGCTGGCCGTATTACGGAAATGCCTGGCGTGTTTCAATCTGTAAGGCGCTCACTGGCTGTTAAATGTCGTAAATGTGTTGAAGTTCATGGAGGCCATTTCGAGTAACTGTTGTAATAAAACTGTATTCAAGTTTGTTCTTGCGTTAAAGTTCTTACATTAAAGTTTGTATTGATTATGTTTTTTACCTCTGTCCTGCAATGCTTACTGATTAATGGTTAGCTTACATGATAATAATTGATAATTACTCATTTAGGACAGTTTATTCTTATTTGTAAAACGTGTACACGCAAATTTCATTGTGAAATTACAAAAAATACTACATTAGTGGGGCCCAAAAACCTCTTTAAACTATCAAAGATAGAGCTAAAAATGGTGCGCGCGTGCAATCCTACTTGAAGTTCTAATATTCTTCAAGTAATTATAACTCGAAAACTAAAGAGTTTTGGACATTTTGTCATCCATGAAAATCGATTTATTTTGAGTTTTTGTACCTAAGTTCGAAGTTTGTTCAGAGTAAAAAAAACACCCTGTATAGCCGATTCCACGGTCTACAGAGCTAAAAAGCGGGTTTTAGGCCTTTCCTAGGTCGAATGCAGTGAAACTCGCGTCATATCATGTTTCCTCGGTCGAATACAGTGAAAATCACGTCCTTTGCTGTTTGCCCAGTCGACAGAGGTAAAAAGTGCATATTCAGCCGATTACACGGTCGACAGAGCTAATAAGCACGTTTTATGCCTTTCCTCGGTCGTATGCGGTGAAAACCGTGTCTTATCTTGTTTCCTAGGTCGAATACAGTGAAAATCAAGTCCATTGCTGTTTTCCCAGGCGACAGAGGTGAAAAGTGCATATATAGCCGATTACACGGTCGACAGAGCTAAAATGCGCGTTTTGGGCTTTTCCTAGGTCAAATGCGGTGCAACTGCGTCTTAGGGAGTTTCCTATGTCGAATGCGGTGAAAATCGCGTCTTAGGTTGTTTGCTAGGTCGAATGCGGTGAAAATCGCGTTCATTTCCGTTTGTGCAGTCGACAGAGGTGAAAAAAGCATATTGAGCCGATTCCACTGTCGACAGAGCTAAAAAGAGCGTTTTGTCAATTTCCTAGGTCGAATGCGGTGAAACCGCGTCTTAGGGTGTTTCCTAGGTCGAATGCGGTGAAAATTGCGTCTTATCTTGTTTCCTAGGTCGAATACATTGTAAATCAAGTCCTTTGCTGTTTCCCCAGGCGACAGGGGTGAAAAGTGCATAAAAGCCGATTCCAGAGTCGACAGAGTTAAAATACGCGTTATGGGCCATTCCTATGTCGAATGCGGTGAACATCGCGTTATTTTCCGTTTGCCCAGTTGACAGAGGTGAAAAGTGCATATTTAGCCGTGAGCACGGTCGACAGAGCTTAAAAGCGCTTTTTATGCCTTTCCTCGGTCGAATGCGGTGAAAATCGCGTCTTTTCTTGTTTCCTAGGTCGAATACAGTGAAAATAAAGTCTTTCGCTGTTTCCCCAGGCGACAGAGGGGAAAAGTGCATATATAGCCGATTCCACGGTCGACACAGCTAGAAAGCCCGTTTTGGGCCTTTTCCTTGGTCGAATGCGGTGAAAATCGCGGTCTTGTCTTGTTTCCTAGGTCGAATACAGTGAAAATCACGTCCTTTGCTGTTTGCCAGGCGACAGAGGGTGAAAAGTGCATCTAGAGCCGATTCCACGATCGACAGAGCTAAAATGCTCATTTCGGGCCATTCCCAAGTCGAATGCGGTGGAAAACCGCGTCCCTAGGTTGTTTTCCTGGGCCGAATGCGGTGAAAATCGCGTTCTTTTCCGTTTGCCCAGTCGACAGAGGTGAAAAGTGCATATCTAGCCGATTACACGGTCGACAGAGCTAAAAATCGTTTTTATTCCTTTCCTCGGGTCGAATGCGGTGAAAATTGCGTCTTATCTTGTTTCCTAGGTCGAATACAGTGAAAATCATAGTCCTTTGCTGTTTCCCCAGGCGACAGGTGTGAAAAGTGCATATTTAGCCGATTCCACGGTCGACAGAGCTAAAAAGCGCGTATTGGGCCTTTCCTAGGTCGAATGCGATGAAAATCGCGTCTTATCTTGTTTTTCTAGGTCGAATACAGTGTAAATCACGTCCTTTGCGGTTTGTCCAGGCGACAGAAGCGAAAAGTGCATCTTGAGCCAATTCCTCGGTCGACAGAGCTAAAACGCGCGTTTGGGCCATTCCTAGGTCGAATGTGGTAAAACCGCATCTTAGGGTGTTTCCTAGGTCGAATACGGTGAAAAACGCGTCTTATCTTGTTTCCTAGGTCGAATACAGTGAAAATCACGTCCTTTGCTTTTCGCCCAGGCGACAGAGGTGAAAAGAGCATCTTGAGCCGATTCCACGGTCGACAGAGCTAAAATGCACGTTTTGGGCCATTCCTAGTTCGATTGCGGTGAAAATCGCGTCTTAGGTTGTTTCCTAGGTCGAATGCGTTGAAAACCGCGGTTTTTTTCCGTTTGCCCAGTCGACATAGGTGAAAAGTGCATATTTAGCCGAATACACGGTCTACAGATCTAAAAAGCGCCTTATATCCCTTTCCATGGTAGAATTCAGTGAAAACCGCGTCTTAGGTTGTTTCCTGGGTCGAATGCGGTGAAAATCGCGTTCTTTTCCGTTTGCCCAGCCGACAGAGGTGAAAAGTGCATTTCTATCCGATTACACGGTCGACAGAGCTAAAAATCGCGTTTTATTCCTTTCCTCGGTCAAATGCGGGGAAAGTTGCGTCTTATCTTGTTTCTTAGGTCGAATGCAGTGAAAATCCAGTCCTTTGCTGTTTCCCCAGGCGACAGGGGTGAAATGTGCATATTTAGCCGATTCCACGGTCGACAGAGCTAAAAAGCGCGTTTTTTTGCCTTTCCTCGGTCGAATGCGAAGAAAATCGAGTCTAATCTTGTTTCCTAGGTCGAATACAGTGAGTATCACGTCCTTTGCTGTTTGCCCAGTCGAAAGAGGTGATAAGTGCATATTTAGCCGATTACAAGGTCGACAAAGCTGAAAAGCGCGTTTTATGCCTTTCCACGGTCGAATGCGGTGAAAATCGCGTCTCATCGTGTTTCCTAGATCAAATAATGTGAAAATAAAGTCCTTTTCTGTTTCTCCAGGCGACAGAGCTGAAAAGTGCATCTTGAGCCAATTCCACGGTCGACAGAGCTAAAATGCGCGTTTTGGGCCATTCCTAGGTCGCATTTTGAGAAAATATCGTTTTAGGTTGTTTCCTAGGTCGAATGCGGTGAAAATCGCGTTCATTTCCGTTTGCCCAGCCGACAGAGGTGATAAGTGCATATTTATCTGATTACACGGTCGACAGGGCTGATAAGCGCGTTTTTATGCCTTTCCTCGGGTGAATCCGGTGAAAATCGCGTCTTATCTTGTATACCTAGGTCGAATACAGTTAAAATAACGTCCTTTGCTGTTTCCACAGTCGACAAAGGTGAAAAGTGCATATTTAGCCGATTCCACGTTCGACGGAGCTTAGAAGAGCGTTTTGGGTCTTTCCTAGGTCGAATGCGGTAAAACCGCGTCTTGGGGTGTTTCCTATGTCGAATACGCTGAAAATCGCGTCTTATCTTGTTTCCTAGGTCGAATACAGTTAAAATAACGTCCTTTGCTGTTTCCTCAGGCGACAGGGGTGAAATGTGCATATTTAGCCGATTCCACGGTCGACAGAGCAAAAATGCGCGTTTTGGGCCATTCCTAGGTCGAATGAGGTGAAAATCGCGTCTTAGGTTGTTTCCTAGGTCGAATGCGGTAAAAATCGCGGTATTTTCCGTTTGCCCAGTCGACAGACGTGAAAAGTGCATATTTAGCCCATTCCACGGTGGGCAGAGCTAAAAAGCGCGTTTTGGGCCTTTCCTCGGTCGAACGCGAAGAAAATCGCGTCTAATCTTGTTTCCTAGGTCGAATACAGTGAAAATCACGTTCTTTGCTGTTTGAACAGTCGAAAGAGGTGATAAGTGCATATATTGCCGATTACACGGTCGACAGAGCTGAAAAGCGCGTTTTATGCCTTTCCTCGATCGAATGCGGTGAAAATTGCGTCTTATCGTGTTTCCTAGGTCGAATACAGTATAAATCAAGTCTTTTGCTGTTTTTCCAGGCGACAGAGGTTAAAAGTGCATGTTGAGCCGATTCCAAGGTCAACAGAGCTAAAACGCGCGTTTTGGGCTTTTCCTAGGTCGAATGCGGTGAAACCGCGTCTTAGGGTGATTCTTAGGTCGAATGCGGTGAAAATTGCGTCTTAGGTGGTTTCCTAGGTCGAAAGCTGTGAATATCGCGTTCTTTTGCACTTGCGCAGTCGCCAGAGGTGAAAAGTGCATATTGAGCTTATTCCACGGTCGACAGAGCTAAAATGCGCGTTTTGGGCCATTCCTAGGACGAATGCGGTGAAAATCGCTTCCTAGGTTTTTTCCTTGGTCGAATGCGGTGAGAATCGCGTTCTTTTCCGTTTGCGCAGTAGACAAAGGTGAAAAGTGCATATATAGCCGATTCCACGTTCGACGGAGCTTAGAAGAGCGTTTTGGGCCTTTCCTAGGTCGAATGCGGTAAAACCGCGTCTTCGGTTGTTTCCTAGGTCGAATACGCTGAAAATCGCGTCTTATCTTGTTTCCTAGGTCGAATACAGTTAAAATCACGTCCTTTGCTGTTTCCTCAGGCGACAGGGGTGAAATGTGCATATTTAGCCGATTCCACGGTCGACAGAGCTAAAATGCGCGTTTTGGGCCATTCCTAGGTCGAATGCGGTGAAAATCGCATCCCAGGTTTTTTCCTTGGTCGAATGCTCTGAAAATCGCGTTCTTTTCCGTTTGCGCAGTCGACATAGGTGAAAAGTGCAAATATAGCCGATTCCACGTTCGACAGAGCTTAGAAGAGCGTGTTGGCCTTTCCTAGGTCGAATGCGGTAAAACCGCGTCTTAGGGTGTTTCCTAGGTCGAATGCGGTGAAAAACGCGTCTTATCTTGTTTCCTAGGTCGAATACAGTAAAAATCACGTCCTTTGCTGTTTCCCCAGGCGACAGGGGTGAAATGTGCATATTTAGCCGATTCCACGGTCGACACAGCTAAAAAGCGCGTTTTGGGCCTTTCCTCGGTCGAATGCGAAGAAAATCGCGTCTAATCTTGTTTCCTAGGTCGAATACAGTGAAAATCACGTCCTTTGCTGTTTGCCCAGTCGAAAGAGGTGATAAGTGCATATTTAGCCGATTACACGGTCGACAAAGCTGAAAAGCGCGTTT
Organism: Morinoia aosen; assembly: GCA_030386875.1. NCBI lineage: Eukaryota > Metazoa > Arthropoda > Malacostraca > Amphipoda > Talitridae > Morinoia > Morinoia aosen. Next base: position 66,616,092 of record CM059566.1, read on the forward strand.
TGGGCCATTCCCAAGTTTAATGCAGTGAAAACCGCGTCCTAGGTTGTTTCCTGGGTCGAATGCGATGAAAATTGCGTTCATTTCCGTTTGCCCAGTCGACAGAGGTGAAAAGTGCATATTCAGCCGATTACACGGTCGACAGAGCTTAAAAGCGCTTATTATGCCTTTCCTCGGTCGAATGCGGTGAAAATCGGGTCTTATCTTGTTTCCTAGGTCGAATACAGTAAAAATAAAGTCTTTCGCTGTTTCCCCAGGCGACAGAGGGGAAAAGTGCAAATAAAGCCGATTCCACGGTCGACACAGCTAGAAAGCCCGTTTTGGGCCTTTTACTAGGTCGAATGCGGTGAAAATCGCGTCTTATCTTGTTTCCTAGGTCGAATACGGTGAAAATCACGTCATTTGCTGTTTGCCCAGGTGACAGAGGTGAAAAGTGCATCTAGAGCCGATTCCACGATCGACAGAGCTAAAATGCGCATTTCGGGCCATTCCCAAGTCGAATGCGGTGAAAACCGCGTCGTAGGTTGTTTCCTGGGCCGAATGCGGTGAAAATCGCGTTCTTTTCCGTTTCCCAGTCGACAGAGGTGGAAAGTGCATATCTAGCCGATTACACGGTCGACAGAGCTAAAAATCGTTTTATTCCTTTCCTCGGTCGAATGCGGTGAAAATTGCGTCTTATCTTGTTTCCTAGGTCGAATACAGTGAAAATCAAGTCCTTTGCTGTTTCCCCAGGCGACAGGTGTGAAAAGTGCATATTTAGCCGATTCCACGGTCGACAGAGCTAAAAAGCGCGTATTGGGCCTTTCCTAGGTCGAATGCGATGAAAATCTCGTCTTATCTTGTTTTCTAGGTCGAATACAGTGTAAATCACGTCCTTTGCGGTTTGTCCAGGCGACAGAAGTGAAAAGTGCATCTTGAGCCAATTCCTCGGTCGACAGAGCTAAAATGCGCGTTTTGGGCCATTCCTAGATCGAGTGCGGTGAAAATCGCGTTCTTTTCTGTTTGCCCAGTCGACAGAGGTAAAAAGTGCATATTCAGCCGATTACACGGTCGACAGAGCTAATAAACACGTTTTATGCCTTTCCTCGGTCGTATGCTGTGAAAACCGCGTCTCATCTTGTTTCCTAGGTCGAATACAGTGAAAATCAAATCCATTGCTGTTTTCCCATGCGACAGAGGTGAAAAATGCATATACAGCCGATTCCACAGTCGACAGAGCTAAAAAAGCGCGTTTTAGGCCTTTCCTAGTCGAATGCAGTGAAAATCGCGTCATATCATGTTTCCTCGGTCGAATACAGTGAAAATTACGTCCTTTGCTGTTTGCCCAGGCGACAGAGGTGAAAAGTGCATCTTGAGCCGGTTCCACGGTCGACAGAGCTAAAATGCGCGTTTTATGCCATTCCTAGGTCGAATGCTGTGAAAATCGCTTCCTAGGCTTCTTCCTTGGCCGAATGCGGTGAAAATCGCGTTTTTTTCCGTTTGCGCCGTTGACATAGGCGAAAAGTACACATTTAGCCGGTTCCACGGTCGACAGAGCTTAAAAGAGCGTTTTGGGCCTTTCATAGGTCGAATGCTATAAAACCGCGTCCTAGGGTGTTTCCTAGGTCGAATACGGTGAAAATCGCGTCTTATCTTGTTTCCTAGGTCGGATACAGTGAAATTCACGTCTTTTGCTTTTCGCTCAGGCGACATAGGTGAAAAGGGCGTCTTGAGCCGATTCCACGGTCGACAGAGCTAAAATACACGTTTTGGGCCATTCCTAGGTCGAACGTGGTAAAAATCGCGTCTTAGGTTGTTTCCTCGTATGAATGCGGTGAAAATCGCGTTATTTTCCGTTTGCCCAGTCGACAGAGGTGAAAAGTGCATATTGAGCCGATTCCCGGTCGACAGAGCTAAAATGCGCGTTTTGGGCCATTCCTAGGTCGAATGCGGTGAAAATCGCTTCCTAGGTTTTTTCCTTGGTCGAATGCGGTGAAAATCGCGTTCTTTTTCGCTTGCGCAGTCGACAGAGGTGAAAAGTGCGTATTGAGCCGATTCCACGGTCGACAGAGCTAAAAAGCGCGTTTTGGGCTTTTCCTAGGTCGAATGCGGTGAAACCGCGTCTCAGGGTGTTGCCAAGGTCGAATGCGGGGAAAATCGAGTCTTATCTTGTTTCCTAGGTCGAATACATTGAAAATCAAGTCCTTTGCTGTTTCTCCAGGCGACAGGGGTGAAAAGTGCATAAATAGCCGATTTCACAGTCGACAGAGCTAAAATGCGCGTTTTGGGCCATTCCTAGGCCGAATGCGGTGAAAATCGCGTTATTTTCCGTTTGCCCAGTCGACAGAGGTGAAAAGTGCATATTTAGCCGTTAGCACGGTCGACAGAGCTTAAAAGCGCTTTTTATGCCTTTCCTCGGTCGAATGCGGTGAAAATCGCGTCTTATTTTGTTTCCTAGGTCGAATACAGTGAAAATAAAGTCTTTCGCTGTTTCCCCAGGCGACAGAGGGGAAAAGTGCATATATAGCCGATTCCACGGTCGACACAGCTAGAAAGCCCGTTTTGGGCCTTTTCTTAGGTCGAATGCGGTGAAAATCGCCTCTTATCTTGTTTCCTAGGTCGAATACAGTGAAAATCACGTCCTTTGCTGTTTGCCCAGGCGACAGAGGTGAAAAGTGCATCTAGAGCCGATTCCACGATCGACAGAGCTAAAATGCGCATTTCGGGCCATTCCCAAGTCGAATGTGGTGAAAACCGCGTCGTAGGTTGTTTCCTGGGCCGAGTGCGGTGAAAACCGCGTTCTTTTCCGTTTGCCCAGTCGACAGAGGTGAAAAGTGCATATCTAGCCGATTACACGGTCGACAGAGCTAAAAATCGTTTTTTTCCTTTCCTCGGTCGAATGCGGTGAAAATTGCGTCTCATCTTGTTTCCTAGGTCGAATACAGTGAAAATCAAGTCCTTTGCTGTTTCCCCCAGGCGACAGGTGTGAAAAGTGCATATTTAGCCGATTCCACGGTCGACAGAGCTAAAAAGCGCGTATTGGGCCTTTCCTAGGTCGAATGCGATGAAAATCGCGTCTTATCTTGTTTTCTAGGTCGAATACAGTGTAAATCACGTCCTTTGCGGTTTGTCCAGGCGACAGAAGTGAAAAGTGCACCTTGAGCCAATTCCTCAGTCGACAGAGCTAAAATGCGCGTTTTGGGCCATTCCTAGATCGAGTGCGGTGAAAATCGCGTTCTTTTCTGTTTGCCCAGTCGACAGAGGTAAAAAGTGCATATTCAGCCGATTACACGGTCGACAGAGCTAATAAGCACGTTTTATGCCTTTCCTCGGTCGTATGCGGTGAAAACCGCGTCTTATCTTGTTTCCTAGGTCGAATACAGTGAAAATCAAGTCCATTGCTGTTTTCCCAGGCGACAGGAAAATCAAGTCCATTGCTGTTTTCCCAGGCGACAGAGGTGAAAAGTGCATATACAGCCGATTCCACTGTCGACAGAGCTAAAATGCGCGTTTTGGGCCATTCCCAAGTCGAATGCGGAGAAAACCGCGTCCTAGGTTGTTTCCTGGGTCGAATGCGGCGAAAATCGCGTTCTTTTCCGTTTGCCCTGTCGACAGAGGTGAAAAGTGCATATCTAGCCGATTCCACTGTCGACAGAGCTAAAAATCGCGATTTATTCCTTTCCTCGGTCGAATGCGGGGAAAATTGCGTCTTATCTTGTTTCCTAGGTCGAAAGCAGTGAAAAACAAGTCCTTTGCTGTTTCCCCAGGCGACAGGGGTGAAATGTGCATATTTAGCCGATTCCACGGTCGACAGAGCTAAAAAGCGCGTTTTGGGCCTTTCCTCGGTCGAATGCGAAGAAAATTGCGTCTAACCTTGTTTCCTAGGTCGAATACAGTGAAAATCAAGTCCTTTGCTGTTTTCCCAGTCGAAAGAGGTGATAAGTGCATATTTAGCCGATTACACGGTCGACAGAGCTGAAAAGCGCGTTTTATGCCTTTTCTCGGTCGAATGCAGTGAAAATCGCGTCTTATCGTGATTCCTAGGTCAAATACAGTGAAAATAAAGTCCTTTTCTGTTTCTCCAGGCGACAGAGGTGAAAAGTGCATATTTAGCCGATTCCACGGTCGACAGAGCTAAAAAGCGCGTATTGGGTATTTCCTAGGTCGAATGCGATGAATGTCGCGTCTTATCGTGTTTTCTAGGTCGAATACAGTGTAAATCCCGTCCTTTGCGGTTTGTCCAGGCGACAGAGGTGAAAAGTGCATCTTGAGCCAATTCCACGGTCGACAGAGCTGAAATGCGCGTTTTTGGCCATTCCTAGGTCGCATGCGGTGAAAATTGCGTTTTAGGTTGTTTCCTAGGTCGAATGCGGTGAAAATCGCGTTCATTTCCGTTTGCCCAGTCGACAGAGGTTAAAAGTGCATATTTAGCCCATTACACGGTCGACAGAGCTAATAAGCGCGTTTTATGCCTTTCATCGGTCGAATCCGGTGAATATCGCGTCTCATCTTGTTTCCTAGGTCGAATACAGTGAAAATCAAGTCCTTTGTTGTTTTCCCAGGCGACAGAGGTGAAAAGTGCATGTATAGCCGATTCCACGGTCGACAGAGCTAAAAAGCGCGTTTTGGGCCTTTCCTAGGTCGAATACAGTGAAAATCGCGACATATCATGTTTCCTAGGGCGAATACAGTGAAAATCACGTCCTTTGCTGTTTGCCCAGGTGACAGAGGTGAAAAGTGCATCTTGAGCCGATTTCACGGTCGAATGAGCTAAAATCCGCGTTTTGGGCCATTCCATGATCGAACGCGGTGGAAATCGCGTTTTTTCTTGTTTCCTAGGTCGAATACAGTGATAATAGAGTCTTTTGCTGTTTCCCCAGGCGACAGAGGTGAAAAGTGCATATTTTGCCGATTCCATGGTCAACAGAGCTAAAAAGAGCGTTTTGGGCCTTTCCTAGGTCGAATGCGGTGAAACTGCGTGTTAGGGTGTTTCCTAGGTCGAATGCGGTGAAAATCGCGTCTTATTTTGTTTCCTAGGTCGAATACAGTGAAAATCACGTCATTTGCTGTTTGTCCAGATGACAGATGTGAAAAGTGCATCTTGAGCCGATTCCACGGTCGACAGAGCTAAAATGCGCGTGTTGGGCCATTCCCAAGTCGAATGCAGTGAAAATCACGTCCTAGAATGTTTCCAGAGTCGAATGCGGTGAAAATCGCGTTCATTTCCGTTTGCGCAGTCGACAGAGGTGAAAAGTGCATATTTAGCCGATTACACGGTCGACAGAGCTAACAACGCGTTTGATGCCTTTCCTCAGTCAAATACGTTGAAAATCGTGTCATAACTTGTTTCCTAGGTAAAATACAGTGCAAATCAAGTCCTTTGCTGTTTGCCCAGTCGAAAGAGGTGAAAAGTGCATATTTAGCCGATTACACACGGTCGACAGAGATAAAACGCGCGTTTTATGCCTATCCTCGGTCGAATGCTGTGAAAATCGCGTCTTATCTTGTTTCCTAGGTCGAATACAGTGATAATAAAGTCTTTTGCTGTTTCCCATGGCGAAAAAGGTGATAAGTGCATATCTATCCGATTCCACAGTCGACAAAGCTAAAAATCGCATTTTGGGCCTTTCCTAGTTCGAATGCGGTGAAAATCACGTCTTAACTTGTTTCCTAGGTCGAATACAGTGAAATCATGTCCCCTGCTGTTCGCCCAGGCGACAGAGGTAGAAAGTGCATCTTGAGCCGATTCCACGGTCGACAGAGCTTAAATGCGCTTTTTGGGCCATTTCTAGGTCGAATGCGGTGAAAATCGCGTCTAATCTTGTTTCCTAGGTCGAATAGAGTGAAAATTACGTCCTTTGCTGTTTGCCCAGTCGACAGAGGAGATAAGTGCATATTCAGCCGATTACACGGTCGACAGAGCTGAAAAGCACGTTTTAAGCCATTCCCATGTCTAATGCAGTGAAAACCGCGTCCTAGGTTGTTTCCTGGGTCGAATGCGGTGAAAATTGCGTTCTTTTCCGTTTGCCCAGTCGACAGAGGTGAAAAGTGCATATTCAGCCGATTACACGGTCGGCAGAGCTAATAAGCACGTTTTATGCCTTTCCTCGGTCGATTGCGGTGAAAATTGCGTCTTATCTTGTTTCCTAGGTCGAATACAGTGAAAATCAAGTCCATTGCTGTTTTCCCAGGCGACAGAGGTGAAAAGTGCATATACAGGGTGTTTTTTACTTTGAACAAACTTCGAACTTAGGTACAAAAACTCAAAATAAATCGATATTCATGAATGACAAAATGTCCAAAACTCTTTAGTTTTTGAGTTATGGCGTCGCAAAACATGTTTAGAAGCGCATGCTATAACTGGGGCCCGCACACCAATTGTTATTTAAAGTTGTTAGTTTTTGAGAATGTCGAATACAGTTAAAGCATTTTTTCTCATTTCATTATGGGTTATCCATTCCATGTAATCAACGACAAGATTTCATGATGCAATATGAAACTGAAATAATGAAATAAAATTTATTATTGACCATCTACATTACTTGAACGCACGTGTTGCAGTTCAGTTCGCCATTTGTTGACACGCCGTTGCACTGTGACCATGGAAAGATTTACCAATGCTGATAAGGCAGACATGCATTTGATTTATGGAGCTGCAGGCGGAAATGGTAGGCTCGCTCTGAGGATGTACGAGGCCTGTCGAAAAAGTATCCGACCTTTGGCCAGAAAAAATACTTCAACAACCTGACGGGGTTGGGACCCTAATCCCCTTCAAAGTAGGCTCCTTGTGCTTCCACACACTTAGCCCACCGATCCTTCCACTGCCGGAAACACCTCTGGAAGTCTTCTTTTGGAATGGTGTTCAGCTCTGTCGTCGCGTTCCGCATTATCTCTTCTCTACTCTCAAAACGGGATCCTTTCAGTGGTGTCTTCAATTTTGGAAACAACCAGAAGTCGCAAGGAGCCAGGTCTGGAGAGTAGGGAGATTGGCGAACGGTCGTAATTCCATGTTTGGCCAAGAAATTGCGGATCAAATGGGATGAATGTGCGGGGCGCGTTGTCGTGATGCAAGTGCCAGTTGTTCGCAGTCCACATGTCTGGTCTTTTGCGCCGAACTGCATCACGAAGTCGCCGGAGAACATCCTGATAGTACTCCTTTGTCACTGTTTGTCCTTCCGGTGCGTATCCGTGATGCAAAACTCCACGGACATCAAAGAAAACAGTCAGCATCACCTTGATTGATTTTGCTTCGCACCAGAAAGCGACGACGGAGCTGAACACTATTCCAAAAGAAGACTTCCACAGGTGTTTCCAGCAGTGGAAGGATCGGTGGGCTAAGTGTGTACAAGCACAAGGGGCCTACTTTGAAGGGGATTAGGGTCCCAACTCCGTCAGGTATTCGAAATATTTTTTCTGGCCAAAAGTCGGATACTTTTTAGACAGGCCTCGTACAGAGAAATGTTTCATAGGCGCGAAGTGCCTGAGTTCCGGTATTTTGCTACTCTGCATGCGAGATTGCGTGACACCGGCAGCTTCAACGTTAACTGAGGGAATGCTGGGCGCGGCCATCATCCTCAGGAGGATAGAATTGTGGAATACTATGAGCAACATCCACGAACCAGCACTCGTGCAGCTGCTCAACGTTTTGGCTTGCGAAACCATACTACTGGGTGGAGGGCACTACATCGTCAGCAATTACATCCGTATCATTTCCAAAGACTGCAAGGGCTCATGCCAGGTGATTTTTAACCTCGGATGCTGTTTTGCCAGTGGTTAATGCAACAGGAAAGAATGAATCGCGGGTTCTCAAAACTTATTCTCTTCACAGATGAAGCTTATTGCTGTCGTGATGGGGTTTTCAACCGTCGCAATAATCATTACTGGGCTGAAAATAACCCTCATGTTATTCAGCCTAATAGTCACCAGCACAGATTTAGTGTCAACGTGTGGGCAGGCATTATCAGCAATAATTTAATTGGTCCGTACCTATTACCTTCTCCTCTCACGGGATCTGCGTACACCATCTTCCTACGCGAAGTTTTGCCTGGACTACTGGAGGACGTGCCCTTACAGACACGCAGGCGAATGTGGTTCCAGCATGACGGAGCGCCAGCACATTACTTTCGTGAAATACGCCTGTTCCTGAATAACCAATTTCAAAACCGATGGATTGACAGAGGTGCTCCTGTAGCATGGCCAGCTAGTCGCCTGGTTTGACGCCACTGGATTTCTTCGTGTGGGGAAACCATGAAGGACCTCGTGTATGCCACTCTTGTTGAATCGGAACAGAATCTGGTTGGACGCATTGTGGACTCAGCTGGCCGTATTACGGAAATGCCTGGCGTGTTTCAATCTGTAAGGCGCTCACTGGCTGTTAAATGTCGTAAATGTGTTGAAATTCATGGAGGCCATTTCGAGTAACTGTTGTAATGAAACTGTATTCAAGTTTGTTCTTGCGTTAAAGTTCGTACATTAAAGTTTGTATTGATTATGTTTTTACCTGTGTCCTGCAATGCTTACTGATTAATGGTTAGCTTACATGATAATAATTGATAATTACTCATTTAGGACAGTTTATTCTTATTTGTAAAACGTGTACACGCAAATTTCATTGTGAAATTACAAAAATACTACATTAGTGGGGCCCAAAAACCTCTTTAACTATCAAAGATAGCGCTAAAAATGGTGCGCGCGTGCAATCCCACTTGAAGTTCTAATATTCTTCAAGTAATTATAACTCGAAAACTAAAGAGTTTTGGACATTTTGTCATTCATGAAAATCGATTTATTTTGAGTTATTGTACCTAAGTTCGAAGTTTGTTCAGAGTAAAAAAAACACCCTGTATAGCCGATTCCACGGTCTACAGAGCTAAAAAGCGGGTTTTAGGCCTTTCCTAGGTCGAATGCAGTGAAAATCGCGTCATATCATGTTTCCTCGGTCGAATACAGTGAAAATCACGTCCTTTGCTGTTTGCCCAGTCGACAGAGGTAAAAAGTGCATATTCAGCCGATTACATGGTCGACAGAGCTAATAAGCACGTTTTATGCCTTTCCTCGGTCGTATGCGGTGAAAACCGCGTCTCATCTTGTTTCCTAGGTCGAATACAGTGAAAATCAAGTCCATTGCTGTTTTCCCAGGCGACAGAGGTGAAAAGTGCATATACAGCCGATTCCACGGTCGACAGAGCTAAAAAGCGCGGTTTTAGGCCTTTCTTAGGTCGAATGCAGAGAAAATAGCGTCATATCATGTTTCCTCGGTCGAATACAGTGAAAATTACGTCGTTTGCTGTTTGACCAGGCGACAGTGGTGAAAAGTGCATCTTGAGCCGATTCCACGGTCGACAGAGCTAAAATGCGCGTTTTATGCCATTCCTAGGTCGAATGCTGTGAAAATCGCTTCCTAGGCTTCTTCCTTGGCCGAATGCGGTGAAAATCGCGTTTTTTTCCGTTTGCGCAGTCGGCAAAGGTGAAAAGTGCACATTTAGCCGGTTCCACGGTCGACAGAGCTCAAAAGAGCGTTTTGGGCCTTTCCTTGGTCGAATGCTATAAAACCGCGTCTTAGGGTGTTTCCTAGGTCGAATACGATGAAAATCGCGTCTTATCTTGTTTCCTAGGTCGAATACAGTGAAATTCACGTCCTTTGCTTTTCGCTCAGGCGACAGAGGTGAAAAGGGCGTCTTGAGCCGATTCCACGGTCGACAGAGCTAAAATACACGTTTTGGGCCATTCCTAGGTCGAATGCGGTAAAAAATCGCGTCTTAGGTTGTTTCCTCGGTCGAATGCGGTGAAAATCGCGTTATTTTCCGTTTGCCCAGTCGACAGAGGTGAAAAGTGCATATTGAGCTGATTCCCGGTCGACAGAGCTAAAATGCGCATTTTGGGCCATTCCTAGGTCGAATGCGGTGAAAATCGCTTCCTAGGGGGGTTTTTTCCTTGATCGAATGCGGTGAAAATCGCGTTCTTTTTCGCTTGCGCAGTCGACAGAGGTGAAAAGTGCGTATTGAGCCGATTCCACGGTCGACAGAGCTAAAAAGCGCGTTTTGGGCTTTTCCTAGGTCGAATGCGGTGAAACCGCGTCTTAGGGTGTTTCCAAGGTCGAATGCTGTGAAAATCGAGTCTTATCTTGTTTCCTAGGTCGAATACATTGAAAATCAAGTCCTTTACTGTTTCCCCAGGCGACAGGGGTGAAAAGTGCATAAATAGCCGATTTCACAGTCGACAGAGCTAAAATGCGCGTTTTGGGCCATTCCTAGGCCGAATGCGGTGAAAATCGCGTTCTTTTCCGTTTGCCCAGTCGACAGAGGTGAAAAGTGCATATCTAGCCGATTACACGGTCGACAGAGCTAAAAATCGTTTTATTCCTTTCCTCGGTCGAATGCGGTGAAACTTGCGTCTTATCTTGTTTCCTAGGTCGAATACAGTGAAAATAAAGTCTTTTGCTGTTTCCCAAGGCGCCAGAGGTGAAAAGTGCATATTTGGCCGATTCCACGGTCGACATTACTAGAAAGCGCGTTTTGGGCCTTTCCTTGGTCGAATGCGGTGAAAATCGCGTTTTTTCTCGTTTCCTAGGTAGAATACAGTGAAAATCACGTCCTTAGCTGTTTGCCAAGGCGACAGAGGTGAAAAGAGCATCTTGAGCCGATTCCACTGTCGACTGAGCTGAAATGCGTGTATTGGGCCATTCCTAGAGCGAATGCAGTAAAAATCGCGTATTGGGTGGTTTCCTAGGTCGAATGCGGTGAACATCGCGTTCATTTCCGTTTGCGCAGTCGACAGAGGTGAAAAAAGCATATTCAGCCGATTCCACTGTCGACAGAGCTAAAAAGAGCGTTTTGTCAATTTCCTAGGTCGAATGCGGTGAAACCGCGTCTTAGGGTATTTCCTAGGTCGAATGCGGTGAAAATCGCGTCTTATCTTGTTTCCAAGGTCGAATACATTGAAAATCAAGTTTTTTGCTGTTTCCCCAGGCGACAGGGGTGAAAAGTGCATAAATAGCCGATTCCAGAGTCGACAGAGTTAAAATGCGCGTTTTGGGCCATTCCTATGTCGAATGCGGTGAACATCGCGTTATTTTCCGTTTGCCCAGTAGACAGAGGTGAAAAGTGCATATTTAGCCGTTAGCACGGTCGACAGAGCTTAAAAGCGCTTTTTATGCCTTTCCTCGGTCGAATGCGGTGAAAATCGCGTCTTATCTTGTTTCCTAGGTCGAATACAGTGAAAATAAAGTCTTTCGCTGTTTTCCCAGGCGACAGAGGGGAAAAGTGCATATATAGCCGATTCCACGGTCGACACAGCTAGAAAGCCCGTTTTGGGCCTTTTTCTCGGTCGAATGCGGTGAAAATCGCGTCTTATCATGTTTCCTAGGTCGAATACAGTGAAAATCACGTGTTTTGCTGTTTAACCAGGCGACAGAGGTGAAAAGTGCATCTAGAGCCGATTCCACGATCGACAGAGCTAAAATGCGCATTTCGGGCCATTCCCAAGTCGAATGCGGTGAAAACCGCTTCCTAGGTTGTTTCCTGGGCCGAATGCGGTGAAAATCGCGTTCTTTTCCGTTTGCCCAGTCGACAGAGGTGAAAAGTGCATATCTAGCCCATCACACGGTCGACAGAGCTAAAAATCGTTTTATTCCTTTCCTCGGTCGAATGCGGTGAAAATTGCGTCTTATCTTGTTTCCTAGGTCGAATACAGTGGAAATCAAGTCCTTTGCTGTTTTCCCAGGCGACAGGTGTGAAAAGTGCATATTAAGCCGATTCCACGGTCGACAGAGCAAAAAAGCGCGTATTTTTCCTTTCCTAGGTCGAATGCGATGAAAATCGCGTCTTACCTTGTTTTCTAGGTAGAATACAGTGTAAATCACGTCGTTTGCGGTTTGTCCAGGCGACAGAAGTGAAAAGAGCATCTTGAGCCAATTCCTCGGTCGACAGAGCTAAAATGCGCGTTTTGGGCCATTCCTAGATCGAATGCGGTGAAAATCGCGTTCTTTTCCGATTGCCCAGTCGACAGAGGTTAAAAGTGCATATTCAGCCGATTCCATGGTCGACAGAGCTAATAAGCACGTTTTATGCCTTTCCTCGGTCGTATGCGGTGAAAACCGCGTCTCATCTTGTTTCCTAGGTCGAATACAGTGAAAATCAAGTCCATTGCTGTTTTCCCAGGCGACAGAGGTGAAAAGTGCATATACAGCCGATTCCACGGTCGACAGAGCTAAAAAGCGCGTTTTAGGCCTTTCCTAGGTCGAATGCGATGAAAATCGCAGCTTATCTTGTTTCCTAGGTCGAATACAGAGTAAATCACGTCCTTTGCTGTTTTCCCAGGCGACAGAGGTGATAAGTGCATCTTGAGCCGATTCCACGGTCGACAGAGCTAAAATGCGCGTTTTGGGCCATTTCTAGGTCGAATGCGGTGAAAATCGCGTTTAAGGTTGTTTCCTAGGTTGAATGCGGTGAAAATCTCGTTCTTTTCCGTTTGCCCAGTCGACAGAGGTTAAAAGTGCATATTTAGCCGATTACACGGTCGACAGAGCTAAAATGCGCGTTTTTGGCCATTCCTAGGTTGAATGTGGTGAAAATCGTGCTCTTTTCCGTTTGCCCAGTCGACAGGGGTGAAAAGGACATATTCAGCCGATTACACGGTCGACACAGCTAAAAAGCGCGTTCTATGCCTTTCCTCGGTCGAATGCTGTGAAAATCGCGCTTTATCTTGTTTCCTAGGTCGAATACAGTGAAAATAAAGTCTTTTGCTGTTTCCCCAGGCGAAAGAGGTGATAAGTGCATATTTAGCCGATTCCCCAGTCGACAGAGCTAAAAATCGCGTTTTGGGCCTTTCCTAGGTCGAATGCGGTGAAAATCGCATCTTATCTTGTTTCCTAGGTCGAATACAGTGAAAAACACGTCCTTTGCTGCTCGCCCAGGCGATACAGGTGATAAGTGCATCTTGAGGCGATTCCACGGTCGACTGAGCTTAAACGCGCGTTTTGGGCCATTCCCAAGATGCACTCTTCACCTCTGTCACCTGGGCAAACAGCAATGGACGTGATTGCATATATAGCCGATTACACGGTTGACAGAGCTAAAAATCGTGTTTTATGCCTTTCCTCGGTCGAATGCGGTGAAAATCGCGTCTTATCTTGTTTCCTAGGTCGAATACAGTGAAAATCAAGTCTTTTGTATCTTTCCAGGCGACAGAGGTGAAAAGTGCATATTGAGCCGATTCCACGGTCAACAGAGCTAAAAAGCGCGTGTTGGGCCTTTCCTAGGTCGAATGCAGTGAAAATCGCGTCATATCATGTTTCCTAGGTCGAATACAGTAAAAATCACGTCCTTTGCTGTTTGCGCAAGCGACAGAGGTGAAAAGTGCATCTTGAGCCGATTCCACGGTCGACAGAGCTAAAAAGCGCGTTTTGGGCCTTTCCTAGGTCGAATGCGGTGAAACTGCGTCTTAGGATGTTTCCTAGGTCGAATGTGGTGAAAATCGCGTCTTATTTTGTTTCCTAGGTCGATTACAGTGGAAATCACGTCCCTGGCTGTTTGCCCAGGCGACAGAGGTGAAAAGTGTATCATGAGCCTATTCCACGGTCGACAAAGCTAAAATGCGCGTTTTGGGCCATTCCCAAGTCGAATGCAGTGAAAATCACGTCCTAGGTTGTTTCCTGGGGCGAATGCGGTGAAAATCGCGTTCTTTTCCGTTTGCCCAGTCGACAAAGGTGAAAATTGCATATTTAGCCGATTACACGGTCGACAGAGCTAAAAAGCGCGTTATGGGACTTTCCTAGGTCGAATGCGGTGAAACAACGATTTATCTTGTTTTCAGGTCGAATACAGTAAAAATCAAGTCTTCTGCTGTTAACCCAGGCGACAGAGGTGAAACGTGCATAGTTAGCCGATTCCACGGTCGAAAGAGCTAATAGCGCGTTTTGGGCCGTTCCAAGGTCGAATGCGGTGAAAATCGGGTCTAATCTTGTTTCCTAGGTCGAATACAGTGAAAAACAAGTCTTTTGTACCTTTCCAGGCGACAGAGGTGAAAAGTGCATATTTAGCCGATTCCACGGTCGACAGAGCTAAAATGCGCGTTTTTGGCCATTCCTAGGTCGAATGTTGTGAAAATCGTGTTCTTTTCCGTTTGCCCAGTCGACAGAGGTGAAAAAAACATATTTAGCCGATTACACGGTCGACAGAGCTAAAAAGCGCGTTCTATGCCTTTCCTCCGTCGAATGCTGTGAAAATCGCGCCTTATATTGTTTCCTACGTCGAATACAGTGGAAATAAAGTCTTTTGCTGTTTCCCCAGGCGAAAGAGGTGATAAGTGCATATTTAGCCGTTTCCACAGTCGACAGAGCTAAAAATCGTGTTTTGGGCCTTTCCTAGGTCGAATGCGGTGAAAATCGCGTCTTATCTTGCATCCTAGGTCGAATACAGTGAAAATCATGTCCTTTGCTGTTCGCCCAGGCGACAGAGGTGGAAAGTGCTTCTTGAGCCGATTCCACGGTCGACAAAGCTAAAATGCGCGTTTTGGGCCACTCCTAGGTCGAATGCGGTGAAAATAGCGTCTAATTTTGTTTCCTAGGTCGAATACAGTGAAAATCACGTCCATTGCTGTTTGCCAAGTCGACAGAGGTGATAAGTGCATACTTAGCCGATTACACGGTCGACAGAGCTGACAAGCACGTTTTATGCTTTTCCTCGGTCGAATGCAGTGAAAATCGCGTCTTATCGTGTTCCCTAGGTCGAATACAATGAAAATAGAGTCCTTTTCTGTTTCTCCAAGCGACAGAGGTGAAAAGCGCATATTTAGCCGATTCCACGATCGACAGAGGTAAAAAGCATGTTTTGCGCTTTCCTAGGTCGAATGCGATGAAAATCGCGTCTAATCTTGTTTCCTAGGTCGAATACAGTGAAAATCACGTCCTTTGCTGTTTGCCAAGTCGACAGAGGTGATAAGTGCATGTTTAGCCGATTACACGGTCGACAGAGCTAATAAGCGCGTTGTATGCCTTTCCTCGGTCGAATGCGGTGAAAATCGCGTATTATCTTGTTTCCTAGGTCGAATGCAGTGAAAATCAAGTCCTTGGCTGTTTCCCCAGGCGACAGAGGTGAAAAGTGCATATATAGCCGATTCCACGGTCGACAGAGCTGAAAAGCGCGTGTTGGGCCTTTCCTAGGTCGAATGCAGTGAAAATTGCGTCATATCATGTTTCTTTTGTCGAATGCAGTAAAAATCACGTCCTTTGCGGTTTGTGCACGCGACAGAGGTGAAAAGTGCATCATGAGCCGATTCCACGGTCGACAGAGCTAAAATGCGCGTTTTGGGCCATTCCTAGGTCGCATGCGGTGAAAATCGCTTACTAGGTTTTTTCCTAGGTCGAATGCGGTGAAAATTGCGTTCTTTTCCGTTTACGCAGGTGACATAGGTGAAAAGTGCATATTTAGCCGATTCCACGGTCGACTGAGCGAAAACGCGCGTTTTGGGCCATTCCCAAGATGCACTCTTCACCTCTGTCACCTGGGCAAACAGCAATGGACGTGATTGCATATATAGCCGATTACACGGTCGACAGAGCTAAAAATCGTGTTTTATGCCTTTCCTCGGTCGAATGCGGTGAAAATCGCGTCTTATCTTGTTTCCTAGGTCGAATACAGTGAAAATCAAGTCTTTTGAATCTTTCCAGGCGACAGAGGTGAAAAGTGCATATTGAGCCGATTACACGGTCGACAGAGCTAAAAAGCGCGTTTTATGCCTTTCCTTGGTCGAATGCGGTGAAAATCACGTCTTATCTTGTTTACTAGGTCGAATACATTGAAAATCAAGTCCTTTGCTGTTTCCCCAGGCGACAGATTTGAAAAGTGCATCTTGAGTCGATTCCACGGTCGACACAGCTAGAATGCGTGTTTTGGGCCATTCCTAGGTCGAGTGCGGTGAAAATCGCGTATTAGGTTGTTTCCTAGGTCGAATGCGGTGAAAATCGCGTTTTTTTCCGTTTGCCCAGTCGACAGAGGTGAAAAGTGCATATATAGCTGATTGCAGGGCCGACACAGCTAAAAATAGCCTTTTATGCCTTTCCATGGTCGAATGCGGTGAAAATCGCGTCTTATCTTGATTCCTAGCTCGAATACAGTGAAAATCAAGTCCTTTGCTGTTTCCCCAGGCGACAGAGGTGAAAAGTGCATATATAGCCGAATCCACGGTCGACAGAGCTAAAAAGCGCGTGTTGGGCCTTTCCTAGGTAGAATGCAGTGAAAATCGCGTCATATCATGTTTCCTACGTCGAATACAGTGAAAATGATGTCCTTTGCTGTTCGCCCAGGCGAAAGAGGTGGAAAGTGCTTCTTGAGCCGATTCCACGGTCGACATAGCTAAAATGCGCGTTTTGGGCCACTCCTAGGTCGAATGCGGTGAAAATCGCGTCTAATTTTGTTTCCTAGGTCGAATACAGTGAAAATCACGTCCATTGCTGTTTGCCAAGTCGACAGAGGTGATAAGTGCATACTTAGCCGATTACACGGTCGACAGAGCTGACAAGCACGTTTTATGCTTTTCCTCGGTCGAATGCAGTGAAAATCGCGTCTTATCGTTTTCCCTAGGTCGAATACAATGACAATAGAGTCCTTTTCTGTTTCTTCAAGCGACAGAGGTGAATAGTGCATATTTAGCCGATTCCACGATCTACAGAGGTAAAAAGCGGGTTTTGGGCTTTCCTAGGTCGAATGCGATGAAAATCGCGTCTAATATTGTTTCCTAGGTCGAATACAGTGAAAATCACGTCCTTTGCTGTTTGCCAAGTCGACAGAGGTGATAAGTGCATATTTAGCCGATTACACGGTCGACAGAGCTAATAAGCGCGTTGTATGCCTTTCCTCGGTCGAATGCGGTGAAAATCGCGTCTTATCTTGTTTCCTAGGTCGAATACAGTGAAAATCAAGTCCTTGGCTGTTCCCCAGGTGACAGAGGTGAAAAGTGCATATTTAACCGATTCCACTGTCGACAGAGCTAAAAAGCGCGTTTTGGGGCTTTCCTAGGTCGAATGAGGTGGAACTACGTCTTAGGGTGTTTCCTAGGTCGAATGCGGTGAAAAATCTCGTCTTATTTAGTTTCCAAGGTCGAATACAGTGAAAATCGCGTCCTTTACTGTTTGCCCAGACGACCGATGTGAAAAGTGCATCTTGAGCCGATTCCACGGTCGACAGAGCTAAAATGCGCGTGTTGGGCCATTCCCAAGTCGAATGCAGTGAAAATCACGTCCTAGAATGTTTCCAGAGTCGAATGCGGTCAAAATCGCGTTCATTTCCGTTTGCCCAGTCGACAGAGGAGAAAAGTGCATATATAGCCGATTACACGGTCGACAGAGCTAACAAGCGCGTTTGATGCTTTTCCTCGGTCGAATACGTTTAAAATCGTGTCTTAACTTGTTTCCTAGGTCGAATACAGTGCAAATCAAGTCCTTTGCTGTTTGCCCAGTCGAAAGAGGTGAAAAGTGCATATTTAGCCGATTTCACGGTCGACAGAGATAAAAGCGCGTTTTATGCCTATCCTCGGTCGAATGATGTGAAAATCGCGTCTTATCATGTTTCCTAGGTCGAATACAGTGAAAATCATGTCCTTTGCTGTTCGCCCAGGCGACAGAGGTGAAAAGTGAATCTTGAGCCGATTCCACTGTCGACAGAGCTAAAATGTGCGTTTTGGGCCATTCCTAGGTCGAATGCAGTGAAAATCGCGTCTTTGGTTGTTTCCTAGGTCGAATGCAGTGAAAATCGCGTTATTTTCCGTTTGCCCAGTCGGCAGAGGTGAAAAGTGCATATTTAGCTGATTACATGGTCGACAGAGCTAAAAAGCGCCTTTTATGCCTTTCCATGGGCGAATGCGGTGAAAATCGCGTCTTATCTTGTTTCCTAGGTCGTATACAGTGAAAATCAAGTCCTTTGCTGTTTCCCCAGGCGACAGAGGTGAAAATTGCATATATAGCCGATTCTACGGTCGCCATAGCTTAGAAGAGAGTTTTGGGCCTTTCCTAGGTCGAATGCGGTAAAACCGCGTCTCAGGGTGTTTCCTGGGTCGAATGCGGTGAAAATCTCGTCTTATTTTGTTTCCAAGGTCGAATACAGTGAAAATCACGTCCTTTGCTGTTTCCACAGGCGACAGAGGTGAAAAGTGCATATATAGCCGATTCCACGGTCGACAGAGCTAAAAAGCGCGTGTTGGGCCTTTTCTAGGTCGAAGCCAGTGAAAATCGCGTCATATCATGTTTCCTAGGTCGAATACAGTAAAAATCACGGCCTTTGCTAATCGCGCAAGCGACTGAGGTGAAAAGTGCATCTTGAGCCGATTCCACGGTCGACAGAGCTAAAAAGCGCGTTTTGGGCCTTTCCTGGGTCGAATGCGGTAAAAATGTGTCTTAGGGTGTTTCCTAGGTCGAATGCGGTGAAAATCGCGTCCTATTTTGTTTCCTAGGTCGAATACAGTGAAAATCACGTCCTTGGCTGTTTGCCCAGGCGACAGTGGTGAAAAGTGTATCACGAGCCTATTCCACGGTCGACAGAGCTAAAATGCGCGTTTTGGGCCATTCCCAAGTCGAATGCAGTGAAAATCACTTCCTAGGTTGTTTCCTGCGGCGAATGCGGTGAAAATCGCGTTCTTTTCCGTTTGCCCAGTCGACAAAGGTGAAAAGTGCATATTTAGCCGATTACACGGTCGACAGAGCTAAAAAGCGCGTCATGTGACTTTCCAAGGTCGAATGCGGTGAAACAGCGTTTTATCTTGTTTCCTAGGTCGAATACAGTAAAAATCAAGTCTTTTGCAGTTAACCCAGGCGACAGAGGTGAAACGTGCATAGTTTGCCGATTCCATGGTCGACAGAGCTAATAGCGCGTTTTGGGCCGTTCCTAGGTCGAATGCGGTGAAAATCGCGTCTAATCTTGTTTCCTAGGTCGAATACAGTGAAAATAAATTCTTTTGTATCTTTCCAGGCGACAGAGGTGAAAAGTGCATATTGAGCCGATTACACGGTCGACGGAGCTAAAATGCGCGTTTTATGCCTTTCCTCGGTCGAATTTGGTGAAAAACGCGTATTAGGTTGTTTCCTAGGTCGAATGTGGTGAAAATCGCGTTCTTTTCCGTTTGGCCAGTCGACAGAGGGGAAAAGTGCATATTTAGCTGAGTACACGGTCGACAAAGCTAAAAAGCGCCTATTATGCCTTTCCATGGTCGAATGCGGTGAAAATCGCGTCTTATCTTGTTTCCTAGGTCGAATACAGTAAAAATCACGTCCTTTGCTGTTTGCGCAAGCGACAGAGGTGAAAAGTGCATCTTGAGCCGATTCCACGGTCGACAGAGCTAAAAAGCGCGTTTTGGGCCTTTCCTAGGTCGAATGCGGTGAAAATCGCGTCTAATCTTGTTTGCTAGGTCGAATACAGTGAAACTCACGTCCTTTGCTGTTTGCCAAGTCGACAGAGGTGATAAGTGCATATTTAGCCGATAACACGGTCGACAGAGCTGAAAAGCACGTTTTATGCTTTTCCTCGGTCGAATGCAGTGAAAATCGCGTCTTATCGTGTTCCCTAGGTCGAATACAATGAAAATAAAGTCTTTTCTGTTTCTCCAAGCGACAGAGGTGAAAAGTGCATATTTATCCGATTCCACGATCGACAGAGCTAAAAAGCGCGTTTTGGGCATTTTCCTAGGTCGAATGCGGTGAAATTCGCGTCTGATCTTGTTTGCTAGGTCGAATACAGTGAAAATCATGTCCTTTGCTGTTTGCCAAGTCGACAGAGGTGATATGTGCATATTTAGCCGATTACACGGTCGACAGAGCTGAAAAGCACGTTTTATGCTTTTCCTCGGTCGAATGCAATAAAAATCGCGTCTTATCGTGTTTCCTAGGTGGAATACAGTGGAAATAAAGTCCTTTTCTGTTTCTCCAGGCGAAAGAGGTGAAAAGTGCTTATTTCGCCGATTCCACGGTCGACAGAGCTAAATAGCGCGTATTGGGCCTTTCCTAGGTCGAATGCGATGAAAATCGCGTCTTATCTTGTTTCCTAGGTCGAATACAGTGTAAATCGCGTCCTTTGCTGTTTGTCCAGGCGACACCGGTGAAAAGTGCCTCTTGAGCCAATTCCACGGTCGACAGAGCTAAAATGCGCATTTTGGGCTATCCAGGGTCGCATGCGGTGAAAATTGTGTTTTAGGTTGTTTCCTATGTCGAAAGCGGTGAAAATCGCGTTCTTTTCCGTTTGCCCAGTCGACAGAGGTGAAAAGTGCATATTTAGCCGATTACACAGTCGACAGAGCTAATAAGAGCGTTTTATGCCTTTCCTCGGTCGAATGCGGTGAAAATCGCGTCTTATCTTGTTTCCTAGGTCGAATACAGTGAAAATCAAGTCCTTTACTGTTTTCCCAGGCGACAGAGGTGAAAAGTGCATATTTAGCCGATTACTTGGTCGACAGAGCTAAAAAGCGAGTTTGGTGCCTTTCTTCGGTCGAATACGGTGAAAATTGCGTCATATCTTGTTTCCTAGGTTGAATGAAGTGAAAATCAAGTCCTTTGCTGTTTCTCCAGGCGACTGAGGTGAAAAGTGCATATTTAGCCGATTCCACAGTCGACAGAGCTAAAAAGCGCGTTTTGGGCCTTTCCTATGTCGAATGGGGTGAAAATCGCATCTTATGTTGTTTCCTCGGTCGAATGCGGTGAACATCGCGTTCATTTCCATTTGCGCAGTCGACAGAGGTGAAAAAAGCATATATAGCCGATTCCAAGGTCGACAGAGGTAAAAAGCGCGTTTTGGGCCTTTCCTAGATCGAATGCGGTGAAACCGCGTTTTAGGGTGTTTCCTAGGTCGAACGTGGTGAAAATCGCGTCTTATTTTGTTTCCTAGGACGAATACAGTGAAAATCACGTCCTTCGCTGTTTGCCCAGGCGACAGAGGTGAAAAGTGCATCTTGAGCCGATTCCACGGTCGACAGAGCTAAAATGCGCGTTTTGGGCCATTCCCAAGTCGAATGCGGTGAAAACCGCGTACTAGGTTGTTTCCTGGGTCGAATGCAGTGAAAATCGCGTTCTTTTCCGTTTGCCCAGTCGAAAGAGGTGAAAATTGCATATCTAGCCGATTACGCGGTCGACAGAGCTATAAATGGCGTTTTATGCCTTTCCTCGGTCGAATGCGTTGAAAATTGCGTCTTATCTTGTTTCCTAGGTCGAATACAGTGAAAATCACGTCCTTTGCTTTTTCTGCAGGTGACAGAGGTGAAAAGTGCATCATGAACCGATTCCACGGTCGACAGAGCTAAAATGCGAGTTTTGGGCATTCCTAGGTCGAATGCGGTGAAAATCGCTTCCTAGGTTTTTTCTTAGGTCGAATGCGGTGAAAATCGCGTTCTTTTCCGCTTGCGCAGTCGACAGAGGTGAAAGGTGCATATTGAGCCGATTCCACGGTTGACAGAGCTAAAACACGCGTTTTGGGCTTTTCTTAGGTCGAATGCGGTGAAACCGCGTCTCAGGGTGTTTCCTAGGTCGAATGCGGTGAAAATCGCGTCTTATCTTGTTCCCTAGGTCGAATACAGTGAAAATCAAGTCCTTCGCTGTTTCCCTAGGCGACAGAGGTGAAAAGAGCATCTTAAGCCGATACCTCGGTCGACAGAGCTAAAATGCGCGTTTTGGCCATTCCTAGGTCGAATGCGATGAAAATCGCGTCTAATGTTGTTTCCTAGGTCAAATGCAGAGAAAATCGCGTTCTTCTCCGCTTGCGTAGTCGACAGAGGTGAAAAGTGCATATTTAGCCGATTGCATGGTCGACAGAGCTGAACAGCGCGTTTTATGCCTTTCCTCGGGCGAATGCGGTGAAAATCGCGTCTGATCTTGTTTCCGTCGAATACAGTGAAAATCAAGTCCTAAGCTGCTTCCCCAGGCGACACAGGTGAAAAGAGCATATATAGCCGATTCCTCGGTCGACAGAGCTAAAAAGACCGTTTTGGGCCTTTTCTAGGTAGAATGCGGTGAAACCGCGTCTTAGGGTGTTTCCTAGGTCGAATGCGGTGAAAATCGCGTCATATCTGGTTTCCCAGGTCGAATACAGTACAAATCACGTCCTTTGCTGTTTGCCCAGGCGACAGAGGTGAAAAAATAATCTTGAGCCGATTCCACGGTCGACAGAGCTAAAATGCGCGTTTTGGGCCATTCCTAGGTCGAATGCGGGGAAAATCGTGTTCGTTTCCGTTTGCCCAGTCGACAGAGGTAAAAAGTGCATATATAGCCGATTACACGGTCGACAGAGCTAAAAAGCTCGTTTTATGCCTTTTCTCGGTCGAATGAGGTGAAAATCGCGTCTCAATTTGTTTCCTAGGTCGAATACAGTGAAAATAAAGTCTTTTGCTGTTTCCCCAGGCGAAAGAGGTAATAAGTGCATATATAGCCCATTCCACAGTCGACACGCTAAAAATTGTGTTTTGGGCCTTTCCTAGGTCGAATGCGTTGAAAATCGCGTTTTATCTTGTTTCCTAGGTCGAATACAGTGAAAATCATGTCCTATACTGTTCGCCCAGGCGTCAAAGGTGATAAGTGCATCTTGAGCCGATTCCACGGTCGACTGAGCTAAAATGCGCGTTTTGGGCCATTCCCAAGATGCACTTGTCACCTCTGTCACATGGGCAAACAGCAAAGGACGTGATTGCATATATATAGCCGATTACACGATCGACAGAGCTAAAAATCGCGTTTGATGCCTTGCCTCGGTCGAATGCGGTGAAAATCGCGTCTTACTTGTTTCCTAGGTCGAATACAGTGAAAATCAAGTCCTTTGTATCTCTCCAGGCGACAGAGGTGAAAAGTGCATGTTGAGCCGATTACACGGTCGACAGAGCTAAAAAGCGCGTTTTATGCCTTTTCTCGGTCGAAGGCGGTGAAAATCAAGTCTTATCTTGTTTCCAAGGTCGAATACATTGAAACTCAAGTCCTTTGCTGTTTCCCCAGGCGACAGAGGAGAAAATAGCATCTTGAGCCGATTCCACGGTCGACTGAGCTGAAATGCGCGTTTTGGGCCATTCCCAAGATGCACTTATCACCTCTGTCACATGGGCAAACAGTAAAGGACGTGATTGCATATATAGCCGATTACACGATCGACAGAGCTAAAAATAGCGTTTGATGCCTTGCCTCGGTCGAATGCGATGAAAATCGCGTCTTACTTGTTTCCCAGGTCGAATACAGTGAAAATCAAGTCCTTTGTATCTCTCCAGGCGACAGAGGTGAAAAGTGCATATTGAGCCGATTACACGGTCGACAGAGCTAAAAAGCGCGTTTTATGCCTTTTCTCGGTCGAAGGCGGTGAAAATCAAGTCTTATCTTGTTTCCTAGGTCGAATACATTGAAAATCAAGTCCTTTGCTGTTTCTCCAGGCGACAGAGGAGAAAATAGCATCTTGAGTCGATTCCACGGTCGACAGAGCTAAAATGCGCGTTTTGGGCCATTCCTAGGTCGAGTGCGGTGATAATCGCGTCTTAGGTTGTTTCCAAGGTCGAATGCGGTGAAAATCGCGTTCTTTTCCATTTGCCCAGTCGACAGAGGTGAAAAGTGCAGATTTAGCGGAATAAGCGGTCGACACAGCTAAACAGCGCGTTTTATGCCTTTCCTCGGTCGAATGCGTTGAAAATCTCGTCTTATCTTGTTTCCATCGAATACAGTGAAAATCAAGTATTTTGCTGTTACCCCAGGCGACAGAGGTGAAAAGTGCATATATACCAGATTCCACGGTCGACAAAGCTATAGAAAGCGCGTTTTGGGCCTTTCCTCGGTCGAATGCGAAGAAAATCACGTCTAATCTTGTTTCCTAGGTCGAATACAGTGCAAATCACGTACTTTGCTGTTTGCCCAGTCGAAAGAGGTGATAAGTGCATATTTAGCCGATTACACGGTCGACAGAGCTGAAAAGCGCGTTTTATGCCTTTCCTCGGTCGAATGCGGTGAAAATCGCGTCTTATCGTGTTTCCAAGGTCGAATACAGTGAAAATCACGTCCTTTGCTGTTTGCCCAGTCGACAGAGGTGAAAAGTGCAGATTTAGCCGATTAAACGGTCGACTGAGCTAAACAGCGCGTTTTATGCCTTTCCTCGGTCGAATGCGGTGAAAATCTCGTCTTATCTTGTTTCCGTCGAATACAGTGAAAATCAAGTCTTTTGCTGTTTCCCCAGGCGAAAGAGGTGAAACGTGCATATTTAGCCAATTCCAAGATCGACACAGCTAAAAAGCGCGTTCTGGGCCTTTCCTAGGTCGAATGCGGTGAAAATCGCGTCTTATCTTGTTTCCTAGGTCGAAAACAATGAAAATCACGTCCTTTGCTGCTCGCCCAGGCGACAGAGGTGAAAAGTGCATCTTAAGCCGATTCCTCGGTCGACAGAGCTAAAATGCGCGTTTGAGCCATTCTTAGGTCGAATGCGATGAAAATCGCGTCTTAGGTTGTTTCCTAGGTCAAATGCTGTGAAAATCGCGTTTTTTTCCGTTTGCGTAGTCGACAGAGGTGAAAAGTGCATATTTAGCCGATTACATGGTCGACAGAGCTAAACAGCGCGTTTTATGCCTTTCCTCGGTCGAATACGGTGTAAATCGCGTCTGATCTGGTTTCCGTCGGATACAGTAAAATCAAGTCCTTTGCTGCTTCCCCAGGCGACACAGGTGAAAACAGCAAATATCGCCGATTCCTCGGTCGACAGAGCTAAAAAGCGCGTATTGGGCCTTTCCTAGGTCGAATGCGATGAAAATCGCGTCTTATCTTGTTTCCTAAGTCGAATACAGTGTAAATTGCGTCCTTTGCTGTTTGTCCAGGCGACACAGGTGAAAAAAGCAAATATAGCCGATTCCTCGGTCGACAGAGCTAAAAAGCGCGTTTTTGGCCTTTCCTAGATCGAATGCGGTGAAACCGCGTCTTAGGGTGTTTCCTAGGTCGAACGCGGTGAAAATCGCGTCTTATTTTGTTTCCTAGGACGAATACAGTGAAAATCACGTCCTTTGCTGTTTACCCAGGCGACAGAGGTGAAAAGTGCATCTTGAGCCGATTCCACGGTCGACAGAGCTAAAATGCGCGTTTTGGTCCATTCCCAAGTCGAATGCGGTGAAAACCGCGTACTAGGTTGTTTCCTGGGTCGAATGCAGTGAAAATCGCGTTCTTTTCCGCTTGCGCAGTCGACAGAGGTGAAAGGTGCATATTGAGCCGATTCCACGGTCGACAGAGCTAAAACACGCGTTTTGGGCTTTTCTTAGGTCGAATGTGGTGAAACCGCGTCTTAGGGTGTTTCCTAGGTCGAATGCGGTGAAAATCGCGTCTTATCTTGTTCCCTAGGTCGAATACAGTGAAAATCAAGTCCTTTGCTGTTTCCCTAGGCGACAGAGGTGAAAAGAGCATCTTAAGCCGATTCCTCGGTCGACAGAGCTAAAATGCGCGTTTTGGCCATTCCTAGGTCGGATGCGATGAAAATCGCGTCTTATGTTGTTTCCTAGGTCAAATGCAGAGAAAATCGCGTTCTTCTCCGTTTGCGTAGTCGACAGAGGTGAAAAGTGCATATTTAGACGATTACATAGTCGACAGAGCTAAACAGCGCGTTTTATGCCTTTCCTCGGGCGAATGCGGTGAAAATCGCGTCTGATCTTGTTTCCGTCGAATACATTGAAAATCAAGTCCTAAGCTGCTTCCGTAGGCGACACAGGTGAAAAGAGCATATATAGCCGATTCCTCGGTCGACAGAGCTAAAAAGACCGTTTTGGGCCTTTTCTAGGTAGAATGCGGTGAAACCGCGCCCTAGGGTGTTTCCTAGGTCGAATGCGGTGAAAATCGCGTCATATCTGGTTTCCCAGGTCGAATACAGTACAAATCACGTCCTTTGCTGTTTGCCCAGGCGACAGAGGTGAAAAAATAATCTTGAGCCGATTCCACGGTCGACAGAGCTAAAATGCGCGTTTTGGGCCATTCCTAGGTCGAATGCTGGGAAAATCGTGTTCGTTTCCGTTTGCCCAGTCGACAGAGGTAAAAAGTGCATATTTAGCCGATTACACGGTCGACAGAGCTAAAAATCTCGTTGTATGCCTTTTCTCGGTCGAATGAGATGAAAATCGCGTCTCAATTTGTTTCCTAGGTCGAATACAGTGAAAATAAAGTCTTTTGCTGTTTCCCCAGGCGAAAGAGGTAATAAGTGCATATTTAGCCGATTCCACAGTCGACACGCTAAAAATTGTGTTTTGGGCCTTTCCTAGGTCGAATGCGTTGAAAATCGCGTTTTATCTTGTTTCCTAGGTCGAATACAGTGAAAATCACGTCCTATACTGTTCGCCCAGGCGTCAGAGGTGATAAGTGCATCTTGAGCCGATTCCACGGTCGACTGAGCTAAAATGCGCGTTTTGGGCCATTCCCAAGATGCACTTATCACCTCTGTCACATTGGCAAACAGCAAAGGACGTGATTGCATATATATAGCCGATAACACGATCGACAGAGCTAAAAATCGCGTTTGATGCCTTGCCTCGGTCGAATGCGGTGAAAATCGCGTCATACTAGTTTCCTAGGTCGAATACAGTGAAAATCAAGTCCTTTGTATCTCTCCAGGCGACATAGGTGAAAAGTGCATATTGAGCCGATTACACGGTCGACAGAGCTAAAAAGCGCGTTTTATGCCTTTTCTCGGTCGAAGGCGGTGAAAATCAAGTCTTATCTTGTTTCCTAGGTCGAATACATTGAAAATCAAGTCCTTTGCTGTTTCCCCAGGCGACAGAGGAGAAAATAGCATCTTGAGTCGATTCCACGGTCGACAGAGCTAAAATGCGCGTTTTGGGCCATTCCTAGGTCGAGTGCGGTGATAATCGCGTCTAAGGTTGTTTCCTAGGTCGAATGCGGTGAAAATCGCGTTCTTTTCCATTTGCCCAGTCGACAGAGGTGAAAAGTGCAGATTTAGCGGATTAAACGGTCGAAACAGCTAAACAGCGCGTTTTATGCCTTTCCTCGGTCGAATGCGTTGAAAATCTCGTCTCATCTTGTTTCCATCGAATACAGTGAAAATCAAGTATTTTGCTGTTACCCCAGGCGACAGAGGTGAAAAGTGCATATATAGCAGATTCCACGGTCGACAAAGCTAGAAAGCGCGTTTTGGGCCTTTCCTCGGTCGAATGCGAAGAAAATCGCGTCTAATCTTGTTTCCTAGGTCGAACACAGTGAAAATCACGTACTTTGCTGTTTGCCCAGTCGAAAGAGGTGATAAGTGCATATTTAGCCGATTACACGGTCGACAGAGCTGAAAAGCGCGTTTTATGCCTTTCCTCGGTCGAATGCGGTGAAAATCGCGTCTTATCGTGTTTCCAAGGTCGAATACAGTGAAAATCACGTCCATTGCTGTTTGCCCAGTCGACAGAGGTGAAAAGTGCAGATTTAGCCGATTAAACGGTCGACAGAGCTAAACAGCGCGTTTTATGCCTTTCCTCGGTCGAATGCGGTGAAAATCTCGTCTTATCTTGTTTCCGTCGAATACAGTGAAAATCAAGTCTTTTGCTGTTTCCCCAGGCGAAAGAGGTGAAACGTGCATATTTAGCCAATTCCAAGATCGACACAGCTAAAAAGCGCGTTCTGGGCCTTTCCTAGGTCGAATGCGGTGGAAATCGCGTCTTATCTTGTTTCCTAGGTCGAAAACAATGAAAATCACGTCCTTTGCTGCTCGCCCAGGCGACAGAGGTGAAAATTGCATCTTAAGCCGATTCCTCGGTCGACAGAGCTAAAATGCGCGTTTGAGCCATTCTTAGGTCGAATGCGATGAAAATCGCGTCTTAGGTTGTTTCCTAGGTCAAATGCAGTGAAAATCGCGTTCTTTTCCGTTTGCGTAGTCGACAGAGGTGAAAAGTGCATATTTAGCCGATTACATGGTCGACAGAGCTAAACAGCGCGTTTTATGCCTTTCCTCGGTCGAATACGGTGAAAATCGCGTCTGATCTTGTTTCCGTCGAATACAGTGAAAATCAAGTCCTTTGCTGCTTCCCCAGGCGACACAGGTGAAAAAAGCAAATATTGCCCATTCCTCGGTCGACTGAGCTAAAAAGCGCGTATTGGGCCTTTCCTAGGTCGAATGCGATGAAAATCGCGTCTTATCTTGTTTCCTAAGTCGAATACAGTGTAAATCGCGTCCTTTGCTGTTTGTCCAGGCGACACCGGTGAAAAGTGCATCTTGAGCCAATTCCACGGTCGACAGAGCTAAAATGCGCATTTTGGGCCATTCCTAGGTCGTATGCGGTGAAAATTGCGTTTTAGGTTGTTTCCTAGGTCGAATACAGTGAAAATCAAGCCCTTCACTGTTTTCACAGGCGACAGAGGTGAAAAGTGCATATATAGCCGATTACACAGTCGACAGCTAATTAGCGCGATTTATGCCTTTCCTCGGTCGAATGCGGTGAAAATCGCGTCTTGTCTTGTTTCCTAGGTCGAATACAGTGAAAATCAAGTCCTTTACTGTTTTCCCAGGCGACAGAGGTGAAAAGTGCAAATATAGCCGATTCCATGGTCGACAGAGCTAAAATGCACGTTTTGGGCCATTCCTAGGTCGAATGCGGTGAAAATCGCTTTCTAGGTTTTTTCGTTGTTCGAATGCGTTGAAAATCGAGTTCTTTTCCGGTTGCGCAGTCGACATAGGTGAAAAGTGCATATTTACCCGATTCCACGGTCGACAGAGCTTAGAAGAGCGTTTTGGGCCTTTCCTAGGTCGAATGCGGTAAAACCGCGTCTTAGGCCTGTACGGGTCCTAACGTGCCCTATCCTGCACGGATCCTGCGTACCCTATCCTGCACGGGTCCTGTGGCCGCTGCTGTACTCGGCCACTATCACGGCTCTCCAACTGCATTCTTTACTTTAATTTAAGACATATTTTTTTTCGCTTGTGCAGTCATTAAACTTATCGATTGTTATCGTGTTTCAATTTCCGAGGCGGTCGGAGTGCAGAGAGCATTATAGCCCGACGTCCCCACTATTAGAGCTGTACGGAATCCTTCCGTCGCTTGGCCCTGACAGGTACCTCCAAATTATCATGAGAGACTGCTTCTCTAAGTTCTTTTTAAATATTTGGACTTGAAGGGTTAGTATATTCTAACAATGTCACCAAATTTCAAACTTTACCCGTAAAAAACGAATTTAGTCTTTGCGTGCGTTTTAAACATGTCTCATACCCCATTCCTTAGAAAAAAATAAAGATCAATCACCGGCAGGCCGCAGCCGAGACGGTATGGAAACGTTTTTCTGGAAAGTACAGAAATTTCTTGAAAATTTCTTGAGTCCGACTCGCGCGACTTTACACTTAAGTTTTCCAATCGTAACTTGTGAAAGAATGCACCTATTGACTGCAAATTGCTCTCAAACAAAAGAGCGGAATTTTTAAGGAAAATCGTATACGTAAACGTTCTTGATTATTCACAGACAACAGGGGGCTATGCTCTCGTTAGCTCTTAATTCTGAGATAAGACGCGCTACCGTGAGCTATAAATCTACATTAGAATTACGGCTGATACATATCTCCCGTGGACCAGCTATTTGATAAATATTTTGCATGCACTTACCGGGGGGAGGGAGCACAGCTCCCATTTGCCTCCTCCGCTTTACTCTCAAAGTCATCAACGAGCTAACTAATCCCAATAAGAGAATATCTGAGGGACGTCGAGTGTGTGTAGCCATGAAGTTCAGTCGGTCGTTCTCTTCTGTGGGCCTCGTTGAGTTGTGGCTTTCGATTCCAGTCCCTCCACTCAGACCAGCTGCTGTTTTCAGTTAATCCGAGCAGTGGGACTAAAATTTGGGTCTTGAACACTTGCTGGGAAACCCTTGCAAGCCTCTATTTGAGTTTAACCCTTTGAGTACGGAAATTGAAATGGTTTAGGGAAAATTTCCTAGGGAAGAAGTTGTCAGTACCTTAAAATATCAGAGAAATTACCCTAGTGTGGGTTTTTTTTGCTTAAGCAAGCGCCTAATTATTTCAATTAAAAATCATGAATCTTTTAAGCTTTTAGTTTGGCGAGAGAAATTTTCGACATTGAAAATAAAGCTTTTGAATTTAAGAAAAAATCCTTAATCATTTACAAGTTTTTGCGTGAACTTGTCGGAAAATGAACGAAGGTTAGAAAAAAACTTGCTCAAGATAAATAGAGAGGTTATTGAGTATGTTGCTCGGACCCTGCAGCGTGAACTCAGGAAGTAATCAACGGTAATTCATGCAAGCAGGCCTCTGGAATGTCTAAAAATAGTTAGATGAATGCTTTTCATTTCCCTAATTTTGTCATTTACTTCAAATATCCCCCCACTAGTTGAATTACTTTAAAATTGTGTTCGATACCCTAAACTGGAAGCACTAGCCATCTCGAACACTAGAGTCCCGTCAATAATTAAAAGGGTTAAGTTAAACAATTAAGTTAAGCAAATAAATTCTCAAAGTTAGTGGAAAATGACGTTATAAAATAATCAACATTTATAACCTGTCAACATTCGTAGAATAACATAACAAAACTTGCATGATCCACACTCATTATACTATTACACAGTTTGAATAACATTGATAATACAGCTTCCTGGATGTAGCCAATCTAATAAACGGTAGCTCGTTCCTAAAAAGTGGATATGCGTGAATTTCACATTTAAACATTTTGCTTTCACACTTGATGATTATTTCTTTTCAGATCCGTGGTCCATGGAGCCCGAGAAGTTTTCCTTGTTCAAAGCTGACGCTTTCAGACGTTGCCATGACCCCTGTAGCAAATGAAGCTCCGGGGGATGTTACTGAATATTCACTTTATCCCCTCAAGTGCCGGAATATCTAGTTTCCGAAATCGAATATTCTAGAATATTCGAGGATATTAAGCATCAATGCACCCGTTTTAGTATATTCTGGGACATTCGATTCCGAATTTTGAATATTATGGTACGTTTGAATATTAGGGTACCGTATGGTACCCTAAAACGCCGAATTTTGGAACGTTTGTTTTAAAGATTTTCAGTTTATCCAAGATGTTAATTAGGAAGTTTATCAAAGAAGTTTCACAGAAGAAGCTCAAAAAATGATAAACCTTATTTAGGGCATTTTTTCAAAACATTTCATATCAATGATAGAGAGGTAAATGAAACGAAATAAGAAATCCCTGAATGTACGTTACGCAACGCGTTCGAAACCAGAAAAAACGAAGGTTAGGACTTATTTCGTTGCCAGTGTCACGCTGCACTTTCAAAGTTACATTTGCACATTAGATATAAATAGAGAGAGTAGAAAATGTTAATGTTTTTTGTTATTAGTTTTGTTATTCGCTAATATTGCTTATTCATGATGTTTTGTTGACTGAGATTGGCGAGCATTTGAGTAAAGAGTACGTTTTTTCTGTACTCGTTTGGTCGTAGTTTTGAGTCGATCATACGACGGTTTGAGTTTGACGTTACTAGCCGCCTCAGTTAATTACATGCCATCGTGAGGCGTGGGTGTCCTTACGGCGCGTTCCTATGTGCTATCAATTCGGGATGAACTTCATTGAACTAGGGTAAATTTACGTGAAAGTGATGTATTGAGGGTATAATTTCTGACTTAATGCGTTTTAAATTGATAACATGTCTCAATTTCGTAGGCAAGAACCTATAGACTATGTATTGTGCAGCAAGAATTTTGTGAAGTTAATTATTACGTATAATTATTTTTATTTTAATATATTTAGAAGTGCATTTAAGCTGCAGTAATTTATAACTTGCCTACACCGGGGTGCATAGACTCCAATCTCGCAGGATTTCTACACCACCCGCCCCTCTCCCTCCACCTCCGAGCATCTACAGGAAGTTGTCATTCGCGCTAATTATTCAACTATGTAGTACTACTGAGGTTTATTAACCTATCTGTTTGTTTAAAGTTATTATAAAGCACTACAATATAACCACTAAAAGTACTTAATAAGTGGATACTACAGCGGAATATCAAAGTTAACATGCAATAAATCATTATAATAAGTTATGACAACGGCCGTTAGTGTTTGGCCATTCGACCCTCCATCTCGGCACTCAAGAACAGGCATTTTCAAACTTTTTTAACTTAACCTTAAACTAACTGAACTTCGCCTAACCTTACCCAACCTAATCTAACTTAACCTAACCTACTTAACCCAACTTAAGTCAACTTAATCTAACCTAAATTACCCTAACCTAACATTCCTGTAGCTGCTCGGAGGTGGAGGGAGAGGGGCGGGCGGTGTAGAAATTCTGCGAGATAGGAGTCTATGCCACCGGGGTAAAGCACTTTGCCTTTATGGGACCTCCCTAGCTGAGGCTGTTGCATGAAACGTGCATTTATATGATTCAGGATGAAGTATGGTAATTTTTTGTTAGTTATTTAAGCAAAAAATATATGTAAGCTGTTTGAAGTGTACATTGTAATGAGTACTCATATATGGAAGGTATGTTAGCAACCTGTTTTAAATACTCTACTCATTTTTTTTCTTGTAGTACTGTAGTAAATAGAAAATAATTTAATAATTGTGTTGACAGCTTTACACTAGCAATACTACCCAGCTTTAGGTGTGGTCTACTTGTCTTTTGTCTATATTTATAAAACAAGTGCCACTCTCTTAAGGTATTTTGTTCAAATGTGAACAGGAAAAAAATGAATTTTGTAGATTTATATATGTAGATTAAACTTCAAGGATATATTTAACCATTATCTTCATGAGAATGAATCCTTGGTAATTTGTGTGACCACAAAGCCGGTACCGGAATTATTCTTATATTTTAAGATATTCAAAGAGCATGTTTCCATAATGGAATCGTTAAAATACATATGATTAATAGTAGATGTAAAGGTTCAGAAATATATATCTATTTTTTCCTCCGTGGTCTAAGTATAATCAGTTTTATAACCAAATATAGCTCATTTAAAAAATTACTATTTAAAAAAAGAGAATGAAAAGTTTGAAAAGAGTATCAGATATGTTGAGCCTTGCTCTGATAGTGAATTCAATAATCCAGGTAGTGAATTTCAAGAAAATATCTCCGAAGTCAATGCAGAAGAACCATGTTTTGAAGGACAAGTGAGTGGTGGCAATAGTAATGATGTTCAGAGTGCAGCTTTATTGACAGGGCAAGAGATCACTGAAAGTGGTGATGACAAATCAGTAATTGATGACAGTGATTCAACTGTAGTGAAAGCTGTTAGCAACATCAAAGAATCTTTGTCTGGTGAAAGTATTGATGAATTTTTTCAGAACACAAATGATGAGCGCTTGCCTCCTGTTATTGGCAATGAAGAAGATGACAGTAATTCCACCACTCAAGAAGAAATTTCCATCATTGAGGAATCATAAGAGCTTGAAGCTCTGAATCCTGCACTGCAAGACAAATTGTGTGATTGGTATAATAAAAATAATGTCTCTCTGAGCTGCTTTAAAGAATTGTTGCCCATTTTGAGACCTTTTCATCCAAAATTACCGGGTGATCCCAGAACTTTACTTCACAAAGTGCATCGCAATGAATATGTTGGTCAAAATATACAAACGCTACGAGATGGTGAATTCGTATACTTAGGTGTTGAAAGTAGCTTGAAAAACATCATTAACTCTGATTGTTACAAAAGCCCAATTTCTCTTGATTTTAACATAGATGGAGTGCCTATTTATAAGTCTTCATCTATATCATTTTGGCCAATACCTTGTTCTGCAAATTTGATCTGCTGTATGAGCCTCTGAGGTGCATGAGGTTTCTGAACAAGCGCGGAAACCAAAACTCGTTCAGCAACTGCAGTCCGTTGCTCTCAGAAGCATCCGTCGCTGCTTTTTAGAGCAATTGTTGCCCCGTGTAATAGGGCCTTTAAGAGGGCCCTCCCGTCAAAATTGAATTTTGATCAGATTGGTCTGAAATTTGGCCACTATATGTATTTTTGCAGAAGAACATATTTTATTCGAGAAGTTTTTTGATTTAGGCCTTATTTTTTTTTAAACTCGTTTTTGGTTCGTTTTTGGGATGTTTTCAAATGAATAGAAGTCAATGAATTTTTTTGCTAGAACAGATACAAAGACAGTTTTGAGATCCTCGTAACATTGCAAACAAAGTGACATTCCTGAATTTTTTGTTTTAAATTTTTTTATTTTTATACATGCGATATTTGATCAATACCTTAATCATACCGAATTTTTAGGTTTTGAACCAGCATAAAAAAAAGACAACGTACAAATTGGGAAATCAAGAAATGTCAGTTTGTTAGAATTGTTTCGAGGATTCTAAAACTGTCTTTGTTTTCTTCCTAACATAAATTTTTTTGACTTTTATCTTTTTGAATTTTGAAAATAAGTAACTTTTCAGTATGGGCGAAAAAACAAAATTTTTTGTTGAAGTGTAATATAATGGAAAATTTAGGTAATTGAATGATGTTTTCATTTTTATTTCGATAATCTCTATGCACAACATCATATTCACACTGTGAATTGTAATTTACAAAAAAAAAATAAGAAAAATATTTTACTTATTTCATATAATTGTGAAATTTTTGTTTTCAGTCTGATTCATATGAAATTTGACTAATATATGTAACCTTTAAAAGAAACATAATTTCTTTTATACAATTTTTTGATTCAGGCCTTAGTTTTTGGAAATAATTGACATATTGGTTTTTAGTCCACTGGTATATCTCTTTCAAAAGAATGGAACTCATTGAGTTTTTATGCTAGAACAAAAACAAAGAGTTTTAGAATCCTTGGAACATATCTAACAAAATTACATTATGAAATTGTCCATTTCTTCTTTTGTTTTCTTTTTATATGGGGTCGAAATGGGGTCAAAAATTTAAGATTTTGATCCCCTTACCCCCCCCCCCCTTGGGGGGGGATCTATTGTCCGTAGCGAGATAAAATTTTAGGACCGAATAGTCCACCACCTAAGGGTCCTTTTCTAACAAAAACATGAAAAATGACCATCGGAGAGAAAAGGGGCCTTGGGATGTTACCACTCTACACCCTCTTAAGGCAGTGGTTCCCAAACTGTGGTACGCGTACCACTAGTGGTACGCGAGGGCCTTCCAGGCGGTACGCGAGGGCCTTTCATTTGGAACGCGAATACTTTCGGGGTCATGTAGAATTTTTATTTAGTGATTTTTTACTTCACAAAAATGAAGAAGCAAATACACTCCTCGAACTGAGTTGTTGTTTTCTTAGCTGATTTGTGTGTTCTACTTGTACAATTATTATGGAAATAAAGTGATATCTGATCGAATTTAGTTTCTCTGGAGCCAGGTGGTACGCGGCGACTGTATGGGACCTCCAAGTGGTACTTGATCACAAAAAGTTTGGAAACCACTGCTCTAAGGCGACGCAAATACGTCGCCAACATATCGCCAATGTAGCTCAAAAGAATCTCAAAAGTATGTGTAGAGTGGAGTCGGTCCAAGTCCCTCCTGCCCTTTCCTTGAAGCTACGGAAGCCTGAACACGACATTACTGTTAACCTAAATACAATATTAAACTGAACATATTTCACATTGAATTTGGGAAATGAACACCATAATCATAAATCAAAGGAATTTTCTAACAGCTAATAGACAAACAATAAGAGGCGTGCATATAGATTAACCATGTCACGAGCTAATGAAATCAAAATATCATCTCTTGGATATTTTATATACCAAGAGATGGCTGACAACTTATAAATAATTCAAATACTGCTAGATAATTCTTCGGAATTTCTTAATTATTAGTTGAAACGAAGTAAGGAAAGACAAAAAAGCTTTACCGAAGCAGATTGAATTACCCTCGAAAATGATTATCAAGTATTGAGAAAAAGTTGGTCACAAAGTAATTTATAAAAAAACATCGCACAACACAACACTCACATCTAGAAACACGTAAGCAAATATACTCTCAAAAATGAACTTCATAGCTTGTACAACGTATGAACAGAAGGATAATTTTTTCACGAGTCATATGCCAAGATTGCGCTTTGGCATATGTCGCCATAAATTTTTCATTTTTTCTATTCACAGAAACACCCTCTTGGGCAGTGATAGATCTATTTTTGAATCATTTAGCAAGTGCAATAAATTTATTGCGACCACAAAAAGGATAATGTATAACAAAGTAAATTATTCGAGGTGTTAAAAAGGGCCTCAATTTATACTGATCCTTTGCAGTTTGTGTCCGATGCGCTTTCCCTTTTGTTATCTTGTCATTCGCAAATCCGGCTTCTGAAAAATATAATGAGTTATTTATAGCTGCACATGAAATAAATTTGCTGAATTGTAGCCAAAACTTCCAAAGTTTTAAGTGCTATAAGCTACAAATAAGAACTTTTTCGCTTAATATAAAAATCTACTTTGCTATAATACCTGTAATATCAACTTTTTAGTGCTATTTTGACTCCTTTTTTAGGACGAAAAATCCGGGCTTTATTTATAACAACGATTCATTTGGGTTTATAGGCTCTTCCTAGCTATATAATGTGATACGAATTTCAAATTATGAATAGTACTAATACTTGAAACCTGTTTGGGGAGTACAAAAGTGATGTAAATGAATTAACCCAAAATGTGTCTCAGATAAGGCATTATTTCCGTGTATCATTAATTATTTGTTATTATTATTGGGTATGAACGAAAAACACACCGGTTAGTTTGAACAAAATTTGTCCTTCAAGCCTCTTGTGAGCAGCGTGATCTTCTCCTTTTATATTTCAGCAGTAGTCTGCCAACACACCTGAGTTCCAGTTCCCTTCGAATCCTCGCTCCACCACAGAAATACCCTGATGGAATCTCTCACCAAGATTATCCGCGAATGAATCCGAATTTAAGTTGATCATGTCTACTTTTAGACAGGTTACATCCCATATCATTATAACAACTCATCAGATCATTCACAACTTGTTTATAATCTTCTGAACGATTTTTCTACGGGAAGTTATCACAAACTAACTTGTATGGCACAAAAGCAAGCTACTCTTATCTCTTACGATCTGTTTCGAAGTTTTATCTAAAAATTTTTTAAATTTCATAACCTATGAATCAGGGTTGCGGAGTCGGAGTCGGAGTCGGGAGTCGGAGTCGCCGGAGTCGGATGTTTTATGGTGGAGTCGGAGTCGGAGTCGCTTCTCTGAAGTGTGGTTGAGTCGGAGTCGGAGCCGGAGTCGCTACTCTGAAGTGTGATGGAGTCGGAGTCGGAGTCGCTTTTCCGAATGTGGTGGAGTCGGAGTCGGAGTCGTTCATTCGGATGTGGTAGAGTCGTGGTTGGAGTCGCTATTTTTTGGTGTCTTCGATTCTAATTTTTGCTAAAAATTATTTATAATTCTTTAAAACTAAAAGTAAACCAAAACAGAGTTAGAATGCTTTGCTGAAAAATCTCAAAAATACGCAATGTTTTTGTTGCTTGTTTTGTTCTAAGTTTGAAACAGCGTATTTATTCCTATCACCTAATACCGTCAAGGGATCTAATCATTGAGGGTTTGCACAGATATATATGAGAAACCTACGAGTGCGAAATATAATTTTTGTACCCAGCATTAATGTATTTTTTGTAGTTTAAAGCAGGAATTAGTAATTGAAAGCATCGCAAATTCATTCTGTATATTTCTGTTTTGTTCATTTTTCCTTCCATTATTAATACATAGGAACTGGAAAATAGTATTAAATGTGTTGCAAGTTACTTGTAGAACATTTCAGCTGATGCAATACATTGTACTCACATAAAGAGTGGTAACTCTGTATGCTCAAAATGATGCATTGATTGATAATGATCATAAACATTTCTAGTCTTTAGTAGTCTATGACCTGAAGCTATGGTCTAGTGCACAAAGACTTCTAGTTTTCAAGTCATGTTATCAAAATTGGTATGGATTCCGTGTTTTTAAGACAAGTTAATATGTTTTAATAATAAAAATTTCTGCTCATTTCTCAAGTTTTTCCTTGAATGTAATTTGGTTCTTTCATAGTTATATTGTATTTCACTATATCATCATGTTTAATTTTTATCTTCGTATCACTCTCCAGTTTCTAAGCAAGTATACGCTGAAATGGAGAATTTTATAATTATGTTGATACATTTTTAAAAACTGAAATAGTATTCGTTTTGTAGCATTATATAATTAATTACTTCTTGTTAAGGAAGATTTGGAAATGTTGTAAGGTTATCTATATCGGCATTGAGACACTTGAAAAAAATTAAAATACGATGTAAACGAGCTGCAATGAAAATAGTTACACACACCAGCAAAAACTTCACTTACAGTCACACACACATTGTAACTGAAAACAATGCACTATCTCAGCTGCAATGGTTGTTGCAGTTATGCGATAGTACAAATTCTCTTGCTGGAAACGTTTCAAATTACTCCAAAAAACACGAAATGAGAAGAACCTGTGCGTTTATTAAAATAACAAAGTGTCCAATACAAAGTAAAAAGTTAGACGAAAATAAGAGATAGTATCATATTACACGCAAAGAAGCTAGAAGTGACTTTTATTCGTAAAAAAACGTTCCGAAAACGTCAGGACCCTGCAATGAAAGCAGAACAACTTTTGCTTATTATATATAGCCGAAATTTAACATAGAGTTGAGCAATAATATGACACCTTTTCTGCATTGTAACCCTGCATAGTGTAGGTACAGAGAAGAATGGCAGTGTGCAAATCTGGCGTACCTTATCTACACGTATATCATAATTTTGGGGATTTGAAGCATAGTCATTGAAATAACTATTATAATTTCACTGAATTAGTGCATACTTAGTAATAAAAAACTGTTGATACATATCCATGCTTCTCAGTGTAGACAATGCCTACATTACCTACTCAGAAAACACTTGTCAGTAATATACAGGATGTTTCAGATTCAGAATAAGAGGCAAAAAATTGCACACCAACTAGAAGATATCCAAATAAAAACATTTTCTTCTATAAAATTTTCCGAAGAAAGAGACATTGAGATATTAGCAGTTTATTGTTTTATAGGGTGAAATTTAACGAATAAACTACTCGCAATATTTATTTTGAATTTACGTTGATCGGGCGAAATGTGCTAGTTGCATGACCTCCTAGATCTCCTGACATGACTCCACTCGATTTCAATTTTTGGGGACACGTGAAGAGCCTTGTCTATGCTACACCCATTGAGTCTGAGGAAGATCTTGTGGCCAGAATTGTAGTGGCTGCAGGTGAGATACCTTAATGCCAGACGTGTTTCCTAATATTCGGCAGCCGTTAAGGCTAACATTCGAAAAGTGCATAGATGTAGGTGGAACACATTTTGAACAATTTTTGTAAAGTAAATTCAGAATCAATATCGCGAGTAATTGTGCCATTAAATTTCAACCTCAAAAACCATAAACACCTAATACCTCCCAACCCCGATTTTTTGGGGGAAAATTTCATATGACAAAAAGTGTTTATTTGGCCATTTTCTACTTGATGTGCAATTTTGTACCTCGTGTTCTGAAACACTCAGTATATATAATTGTGTACACGACTCGTCATAAATGACGGGATTCGATATTGTCTGTATAGAAATCTTCCAGATGTAGACCATAAAGAAATATTTCCATCCTAGTAGCACCCGCGATTAAAATATTCTAATACTTGTGCACTGGTGAAACTCGCATCACAGATACAGTAGTTAAGCATCTTTAAGAGCGTGAAAGGGAGACAGATCAACCAACAAAGACGAACAGCCAATTTTGTTTGTTCAATGAAATTTCCTGTTGAATATTTTCCGTATTTCTGATTGTGGCTTTGCGGAAGAAAAAGTTTTCTTCAGTTGGCCTCTCTTAGTTCACAGACAAAAATTTGAAACTGATGAAATGAGGTCTTTTTGTTCGTTGTTTTTTGTTTTGCAGCTGTTTTTTTTCTTTTCCATTTTTGCATTTAAATTTAACTTTCTATAATTAAGCATATTTGCGCTTCTGGCAGACCTGCATTAATCTTAAATAGCTTTAATTAAAATTACTTGTTACGCTTTGGCGTTCACTCATAAAATTATCTTTGAGCTTGCTCTGCTTGGGCAGCATGTCTTCCTTTTAATAAAAGTGGGTCTGGTACCTCTAACTTATTTCTCTTGCGTAAAAAGCAGTCTTTTTCTGCGACTTGAACTCCTCGACCCGGCTTTTGCAGCCTCTTGAATAGGCACTTATTATTCAAGGTGATTAATTGTCAAATAATTGTTAAAATCTTAGTGCTATATGCAATCTTACAATAAGATACGATATTCACCTAGTGGGCGA
Organism: Morinoia aosen; assembly: GCA_030386875.1. Lineage (NCBI taxonomy): Eukaryota > Metazoa > Arthropoda > Malacostraca > Amphipoda > Talitridae > Morinoia > Morinoia aosen. The sequence continues at coordinate 66,656,265 of CM059566.1, forward strand.
CCAGACATCTTAAAACTCTGTATCTCTCTACTCAGAACGCCTCTAAAATTTCCTACCGGAGTACCGTGCTGATGACCGGCCGCGTCCATTGGGTGTCTTCCATTTTTAGCGAGTATCGTTTTAAAAACTAACCTTACGTTAAAGAAGATCTTCGGTCTCCATTTTAAAGGAATTTTATACTAAAAATATTACAGAGGACGCTGCTGAGCGTACTGTTGGAATCCTCAAGATCTGCCTAACTTGGGTACGGTTTCTCTTTTTGCGCAGGAGAAAAGGGAAACGACTTGCTGTTGTTCCCTTGAAGTTCTTCTGTATTTGAAATAAATGTTCGAGCAGTTTCCCTTAAGTTTTAAATCCTAAAACTCCATTGTACTAACATAGGAGAGATTACGCTCACGAAATAGCTAAACCTATTTATTAATTTGTTCAAAGGAGACACTTGACCATTTATTGTATAAGAACAATCAATACTATACTGCGTGTCCCACAAATATGTCCCGGACTTTTTATTTGACAATATCTCCGCTTTAAATTAACATATTTTAATTGTCTTTTATGTACAATTTAGTCAATTTTGTTTCCTTTTGAAAAAATTTAAGTTTTTGAAAATCAGTTGAATAAACTTTAAGATGATCGATTTACTGAAAGGGGTAGAAAAATTGTTCAAAGGGAAAGTTTTGAAAACAACACTGGTGTTTTTCTTCATTCCTCAATACCTACTGTTAAGAATAATTTCATAATGATGTATCCTACATACCACCAAGTATTTAAGCCCTCTGAGAGGTTTCAAGTGTTTTCAATAACAGTGTTTCAAGGACTGATAGAAAACAATGGAATAATGGGTAAAACTCTTCGTTCAATGGTGGCTAGAAGTAATACTTGCCTTGAGAGAAATGGAGGGCATGTCGTTGGATACTAAAATTACTTTATTAATTTAAACGTTATATAAGGTAATGGTTTGTTACTCCTTAAAATTTTTGTGTGTTCAGTTTTATGGAAACTACAAAATAAGGAATAATATCAATATTGTTTTAAAAACTTTTCCTGTGAACAATTAATTTTTCTACTCGTTTCAGTAAATTGGACATTGTAAAGTGGTTATTCAACCGATTTTCAAAAACTTAAATTATTCGAAAAGGAAACAAAATTTACTACATTGTGAAAAAAAGCAATTAAAATATGTTAATTTAAAGCTGAGATATAATTAATTAAAAATCGGGGACATTTTTATAGGACACCCGGTATAATAAAAAGCCAAGTGTCCGTCAATGATGAGTATATGTTCTCGTGCGTAATTTCCCCCATCTCATTACAATAGGAATCTGCTTGCTTGGACAGTATCATAAATCCCATCGAAATATGAAAAACCTGGCATCTGCTCACTTATGTTTGTAAGTGAAAAACATTGCGTGAAAATCGAATCAACTGTCAAGAAAATGCGGCTCATCGCATTTAAATTTAAAAGGCGTTTAAATGCTTAAAAGGTATTGCAAATTTTTTAAAATCCTCTTGCGAACAATAATTTAAATTACAATTCAGATAGGTATTATGTTATACAATTTGCTTGGTTGTTGTGTGCGTTTGTGACGTTTTTAAAGATGCTTAATGACCGTATCTGTGATACGAGTTTTACCAGTGCACAAGAACGAGAATACTGTATTTTAATCGCGAGTTCTATTACAATGGATATATTTGTTTGCTATTTTTATCTTGAGAGTTTTTTAAAACGATACCATTGGATCCCGTCATTTTTGACCAATCACGCACACTAGTATCTTGATTATTAACAATCTGTAGTCAATTTAAAAGAATAAAGAATATAATGAACATATGCACAGGTTTCAACACCTGCAACCGTTTACTACTAAGAATGAGTGTCGTGTGTTTATTTATACGTTTTGTGTCACGCTGTTAAGAATAATTGATAGGAAAAAAGTAGCACTGGCGGTCTTGGTTCCAGTTCACGGTCAATTAATACACTCATTTTCGTTGTGCAATAGCTCTATAATAAGTCACTTTCATCACAATTAGAGCGATCCAGAGCCTTATATACTCAAGTTTGTATCGTGAATACCGAGTTTGACGGGGTATTGCATATTGAAATATGCTGTATTGTATATTACAATATACTGCATTGCAATGTACTGTATTGCATATTTAATTCAATGTTTTGCCGTTTGCAAAGTCTAACTACAAATAAAATAGCAAGGATAGTCACTTGAAAAAATGAAATTTCACTGTTCCCTTTACCAATTTTACTGATGCTGAAGATGACCCTTGTGGTCGAAACGTTCATTTTCTCATTTATGTTTTTAGTGCTGACCTATTAAACTCTCTAAGAAATAATGTCTATTTTAAAAGTGACTATCCTTGCTATTTTATTTGTAGTTAGACTTTGCAAACGGCAAAACATTGAATTAAATCATTACCTTCGTCGTTGCTATGGTGAGGATAGTATTCGCTTTTTTAGAAGATTCGAAAACTCCTCAAAGAAGCTCGCCAAGATTAAATTGGATATTAAGTTTTTGGAAACCTGCAAAGTATACGAGACCGTGCCAAAATTTCTCCGCTTCAAACTCCATAAGAAATCTTTAATGTCTTCGCACTTTTACAAATCCTGGCAACTAAAACTGCTCGTTAATGAAATTTCTACGAAGAAGAAGGCTTTTGCTAAATTGTCTTTAGATGTGAAAACCCTGGAACAATCGCTGCGTTCAAGTTTTTCTTTTGTGACCCAGATGCTTATAAAAAACTACGTCAAACGGTCTGTCATCTCCTTCGAGATCACTACGAAGTCGACTCATAAGAACAAACTCAAACAGCTGGACATCGACAGCAACCTTCAGCCTTGTGATCCCTCCAAAGTGGTCTTTAATTTCAGTTCTGTGAATCTGTCAGCACGGCTTACCTATTTACTTGCATTCGGTTTGGATTTTTCTTTGCCAGTTTATAAGTTAAATTTTTTCAATTACTTTTTGCACTTCGAAAAACTTTTTGCCAGCCTTAAATCTTCACTACCATCTGAATCGTCTGTTGTCAAAGATCAATTGAAAATCTTAGCACACAAGTATTATTACGGCTTCAAGCCATATAAAATTTTTTCATGCATATTCAGCAGAGACGATGTATCACTATTGAAAAACCTAGCCTCAAATAAAGACCTAATTGTTACACGTCCTGATAAAGGACGAGGTGTTGTTCTTATTGATAGAGATAAGTATATACATAGTATGAAGAACATTATTTCAGATGCAACTAAATTTAGAGTGATTTCTAAACCAATACTAAAATTCACAACCAGTGTTGAAGATAAGATAAATAATTTTTTACGTAAACTCAAAAATTCTGGCTCAATTTCCGATGATGTGTACAGAACCTTATTTGTTTCCGGAAGCGCTCCTGGTGTTTTATATGGCTTACCTAAAATCCACAAACGCAATTTCGATGTGAATTTTCAGTTCAGACCTATTTTTTGCAGCCTACCGTACTCCTAGCTTCAATCTGGCCAAATTTTTGGTACCTATTTTGACTCCCTTTACTTCTAATGATTATACAGTGGAAAATTCAAAAGCTTTTGTAAGCGATGTGGTTTCTATTGATAACGCAGATAACCTTTTTATGGCTTCTTTTGATGTCGAGAATTTATTCACTAATATTCCGCTACACGAGACCATAGAGATTTGTTTAGATTACTTATTTTCTCAGACTGATTCTGTTATTGGCTTAACCAAATCTTTGTTCAAAACTTTGTTGCAACTCTCTGTTCTAAATTCATTTTTTATTTTTGACAATATCTTTTATCAGCAATTAGACGGGCTAGGAATGGGGCTCCCGTTAGGACCTACATTTGCTAATATGTTCATGGCTTTTCACGAAAAAAGGTGGTTGGAAATGTGTCCGGTTGAATATAAGCCTGTTTTCTATAAACGTTACATTGATGATACATTCCTTTTATTTAAAGATAGTTCTCATTGTAACCTATTTTTGTCGTACTTGAATTCTCAGCATCCGAATATTAAGTTCACCATGGAACTTGAAAAAGAAAACTGTCTCCCATTTCTGGATTCTATGATTACTCGTCGCAATAACAAATTTCACAGTTCGGTCTATCGCAAGCAAACATTTACTGGGTTGGGTTTGAGTTTCTATAGTTTTTGTAATTTTCGTTTCAAATTAAATAGTATCAGAACTCTGTTATGTAGAGCGTATAATGTATGTTCAAGTTTTCAGTCGTTTCATGGTGAAGTTGAATTTTTGAATAACTTTTTCCGTAATAATGGTTTCCCCGCTTGGCTGATACATTCCTCAATCAAAAAGTTTTTAAATTCAAAACTTTGTGACCGCCCACCTATGACAACCGTACGGAAAAAAGATTTTTATTTTGTTATACCATATTTTGGCTACCAATCTGAAAAATTGAAAAAAGATTTGCTGACGCTTTTATCAAAACATTTAATGCATATTAATTTTCGGATAATTTTAGTGCACGCATACAAAATCAATTCTTTTTTCAATTACAAAGATAAGCTTCCGAAGGCTTTGCTCTCTTCAGTCGTCTACAAGTATCGTTGCGCACTGTGTGCGTCTGAGTACGTGGGGTCCACAAAAAGGGCCTTGCGTACTCGTGTAGCAGAGCATGCTGGACGAAGCTTTCGAACAAATAGGCCTCTTGCTTCTCCCTCTCAATCCTCTGTGCGTGCACATGCAGAAAAGTGCGACTTGCCTGTTCGCTTAGATGATTTCCAGATAATTGCAACATCTTCTAGTCAAACAGATCTTCGAATTTTAGAGTCTCTTTTTATCATGAAAGACAAACCGGTTTTAAATGATGCCCAATCTTCCTTCCCCTTGCAAATTTCCTGTTAGCAATTACAAATGTTATTCATATGTGTGTATATTTTTTTTTTGTCTGTAAAAAAATCTCTTGTATTTTCCCAGATGCTGAAGATGACCCTTGTGGTCGAAACGTTCATTTTCTCATTTATGTTTTTAGTGCTGACCTATTAAAATCTCTAAGAAATAATGTCTATTTTAAAAGTGACTATCCTTGCTATTTTATTTGTAGTATTGCATATTACAATATACATACACAAGTTCGCAGTTTCTTTCAGTAATGCTGAATTTCTGTATCTTGGATACGACACGAATGGCTATAACTACTTCTCTTGCGGCTCAAAAATGCTGTGTTCTGAGTGTTTATTACTCTTATAAGAAAATTAAGTTACCTTTGGAATAAGCTGAAAGCATGGAAACTCCACTCAAACGAAAATTTGTTGAAGAAAGGTATTGAATCTTGTCATTTTTGACGGTCTGTGTACACTAGTTAAGAAATAAAATATTCATCTTATAAATTCTGAATAGGTGAAGTTGGAGTCACAAAATTGTGAATAGGCGGAGTCGGTGTTGGAGTCGCAAAATTCTGGAGAAATGGAGTCGGAGTCGCCAAATTCTGAAAAGGTGGAGTCGGAGTCGGAGTCGGAGTCGCCAAATTCTGAAAAGGTGGAGTCGGAGTCGGAGTCGGAGTCGCCAAATTCTGAAAAGGTGGAGTCGGAGTCGGAGTCGGAGTCGCCAAATTCTGGAAAGGTGGAGTCGGAGTCGGAGTCGCAAATTTATTCCACCGACTCCGCAACCCTGTTTGCAACCACACTGCAGTTGCTTCTTTGCAACTACACTGAAGTTGCTTCTTTGCAACTACACTGCAGTTGCTTCTTTGCAACTACACTGCAGTTGCTTCTCTGCAACTACGCTGCAGTTGCTTCTTTGCAACTACACTGCAGTTGCTTCTTTGCAACTACACTGCAGTTGCTTCTTTGCAACTACACTGCAGTTGCTTCTTTGCAACTACCCTACAGTTGCTTCTTTGCAATTACACTGCAGTTGCTTCTTTGCAACTACACTGCAGTTGCTTCGTTGCAACTACACTGCAGTTGCTTCTTTGCAACTACACTGCAGCTGCTTCTTTGCAACTACACTGCAGTTGCTTCTTTGCAACTACGCTGCAGTTGCTTCTTTGCAACTACACTGCAGTTGCTTCTTTGCAACTACACTGCAGTTGCTTCTTTGCAACTACGCTGCAGTGGCTTCTTTGCAACAACACTGCAGTTTTTTCTTTGCAACTACGCTGCAGTTGCTTCTTTGCAACTACACTGCAGTTGCTTCTTTCACGTATTCAGTTGTCAATTACGAACAGATATATGGATTGATTTCTCACTCAAACTTTCTTAATGAGAATGCCTCCCCCTCATTATTTATGAAATGGTGATTATTTTTCATTGACACAAAAGACAAATAACATTGATCTGGACTGTCAGATGTGGAGACTTATATTGTTGCAGTTGTGCGGGAAATAATTGGAGCCCTTTGCTGGTGCTGCATCCAGACTCACTACAAATGTTATTATTATGTTATCATTATATACAGCGTTTCACCACCGAAGTCGCTACAGAGGCGTTTCATTGATTCGATATTCCTCAGCTCATCACTTCTACATACAGGGTGGATATCATTTCTGCTATCGCCATATACAATTGAACATGCTGTGTTCAGACATATCGACGTTTTCAAAAGAAAACCGACTTCACTGCACGAACACGTATCTATCCTTTATAAGAGGTCTAAAAAATATGATTGATTGGATAAAACTTGAAAAATATGGTTAAATGACAGTATTTTGCCCCATTCGCTAAAATCAATCATGAAAAATGTCGTAAAATAACGCTCTAGTGAAATAAGGTGTTCCAGACACAACGGAGTTTCTTGTACAGGAAGTGAATTGAACGAGAGCGTCTTTGTTTGTTGGTCGTTTGTGAACGTGCATATTAGAGGCACAAATTCTGTGATTTTCAATGACGGTGTTTCTATTCAGTTTATATTGAAGAAAAAGTGGAAAATAATATCAATGAAAGCCAAACCTAAGATGTGAAAACAAAGGCACGATGGTAAATGGAAATTCATTTTAGTTTATCAATAACTTGAAGTGCTTGGAGTCTCTTAGCCGGCTCCTGTAATATAACCGAAAAAAAAATTATACGGGCCATCATTACTGTCTCATTCATTCTGTCTGTAAAGAACTTCGTGGTTCTTTGGGTGCGTATAGGGAATTCGAAAACGCGTAGGCTTATCCAAACTTTTTCTGTAACAATATGATACAAACACACTTAAGATCTAGCTCTGAAAACACAGTTAATTGCACTTTAACCTCACCAAATTCACATATTATGCTATTATTTTACAAAATACACACGTTCAACAAGGAATGCTAAAACCTAACATATACACGAAATCAATTCAGGGATTATTGCGCAGTATAAAATAGTTTATGACACAATAACAAAATATTAAAATCTTACTGAATTATTAGCCCTTTCCGACATGCTCTTCCGTGCATAGACAACGAGTGAAACGACTCTGGTCCACACCGATTTTGACGTGCTATAGATAAAGATAGTGCTCAGCCTAAATGTACCTACCGCACACGCATGAGCTTCGTTAACACCGACCCCAAGTACAAATTTCAATGGGATTTTTATTAAATTCTTTTAAAAGCTCACGATTTCGTTTCAACAATATCAATTTGGTTACAGGACGAAAAACAATCAGATTGCCTAGCCTAACAACTGACGAGTCCTTAAATTTGGCGACCGCAACTCGCGCCGAGCGACGTCTACCGTCTTCGCTTTTCACGACGTCGACCACCCGGCCAAGCGGCCACTGGTTACGAGGAAGGCGGTGGTCGGTGACCAAGACCAAGTCTCCAGGCTACAGAGGAGACTGTTCCGATGTCCACTTCTTACTAGGTTGATACAGAGGAGACTGTTCCGATGTCCACTTCTGACTAGGTTGCAACAGGGACAAATATTCGCGTCGCCGTCTACTTAAACAAGTCCGCGAGGTACCGAACCTGTCTCCACCTTCTTCGATAATACGAGTCGCTCGACAGAAAACAGTTCGCAGTGCCCCTTGACCGAGTAGTCAGACGGAACTTCGGCAGAACTGAAGAACTCACGACATTAGAGCTGGGCGTAAAAACAAACACGCGACAGCGCCGTAGATAGTTTCACTGCCGTCACAAAATACTCGTACGTGAAGGTCGATTGACCTCAAATCTTCTTCGAGCACATCCAGCACAGTTTATGAAGCAAAGGATTATCCCAGCACTCTCGCTCTCGGCACGCTACATGGAAAACTAGCCTAGCCAACAAAATTACAGGTGCGACTAAGCCGAGTGGATCGTACAGGGAGGCTACTACACTCAAGACACCTTTTTAGCTTGAAGGAAATATTACCGGCTTCAAACTCTGACATGAATTCATTATTAACAACATTCTGCAGCAATCCTAAAGTCTTGCTTTATCGAACACATTTAGAACCCAAGGGAACTTGGCGCATCGCTTTCTTTCGCGGAAAACTTAAGAAATTCAGCTGAATTTCCATGAAAAACACTCAAATTGAACCCCACTGCCTACAACACTGTTTTTACTTCTTTTGCCAGAGTTATAATACAAGATTCACCGGAAATCGCCTTCAGAAAATCACCTACACAAAAATCATGAAAAATAGTCTGCCTAGAGACAAAGTTTCCTGCGTACTAATGTGCAGCTATCCTAAGTGCAAAATTTGCGACATTCGGGGAAATCCTCGCACACAACACGTGAACTTGCAATCGGTACTCTAACAGCACTCTACTAGTCTAATCATAAAAATAGCAAGAAATATGAACATTCGGCTGGGATTCTAACTTTACGGAGCATTTTTTCTACATCTGCGGCAAAAGCGTACGAATTATTTTCAAATCTAAGCAAGACTCGCGAGATTATTTGCCAAATCAGGACACTTCATTAACTTGTCGTTTAAAGATACGCCATGAAATTTCAAGGAATAGTCGAAAACTACCCTAACTTTCTTCTTCGGCTTGTTAAAAGGCGCATGATGATTAAGGTACCAAATATCAACTTTTATCTCTTTCTACAACACGTTCTCAGCTTAACCCCTGTCAAGCATAGAATCACTGAAACGCTTATATTCAGAATAAAAATCATTACTTTCTAATTTCCTTCGCAAAGACACGACCCTCGTAAAAACCAGATTCCTATTTTTAGGCAACTTTGTGGTTTCACAAACAAAGCGCAGGGGAATTTCATATTGACCGTTATCACGAGACCTAGTCTCAAACTGAACAGTTCGTAACCATCTTGCATCTTCGAGTGAAGATGAATGTCCATCTGCTGAGTCAGTGAAATCTCGAGCAAACAACCTATCAATATTCAATTCAATGTCCACAGGACACGTGGAGACCCTGTTACAAGCCACGGAGTTTCCCTCCCTATCTATGGGACCATTAAGAGCCCAACCTAACCAATGAAGCGAGGCGTTGGGTTCGTTCCAAGCACCTTGCACAGTAGCCAAAGTCTTAATTAAGGATACCGTCTGGGTAGAAATCAGGATATGTGTTGATTTTCTGTTTTTATATACATATTATAGAAGATTTTCTTGCGCTTCCATTGGTACTTTCCGTTTACGTCTACTCCGAATAGTGCGCCCACCAGAGGGGGGAAAGCGATGGGGGTGGCGTGACCTTGACCCATCCCCTCCTCATTATTGGGGGTCAATTGAGCGTGTTTCTCTGCGGCAATGGCAATATAGTTCGTTCATGGGCTACTCAAAGTGCTTTCATTATTCAAACGAAACATTTTAACGCTGAATGAACATTTTTTATAAAATTTTGACAATTTCAGAATTTAGCTGTTCTGCTGTATCTATGATAACGCAGCAGGAGACCGTCATGATAGAAATCGGGATATGTGATGATTTTCTGTTATATGCATCTTATAGAGGATTTTCTTGCGCTTCCATTGGTACTTTCCGTTTACGTCTACTACGAATAGTGCGCCCACCAGAGGGGGGAAAGCGAGGAGGGTGGAGTGACCTTGAACCCTCCCCCCCTCATTATTGGGGGTCAATTGAGCGTGTTTCTTTGCGGGAATGGCATTATAGTTCGTTAATGGGCTACCCAGAGTGCTTCCATTATTCAAACGAAACATTCTAACGCTGAGTAAATATTTTTTTATAATTTTTGACAATTTCAGAATTTAGCTGTTACGCCGTATCTATGATACCGCAGCTTTCATTCAAAGCTCGATGACAGATGCAGTATCATATCTACAGCTATGGCGAGCACACCAATCCAAAGGGCTTGAAAAGAGCTGTAAAACAAATGATTTGACGTAACTAAAAAACGTATTTTAGTCGAAAAAAAATGAAAAAATAAAAAAAGTGGTTGTTTTGAAGAATTACACGTATTGTCTTTTGTTGTATGTTTTTTCCCAGAGTTACAGAGCTACAACAATGTAAATTATATCAATCGAAAGGGCTTGAAAAGAGCTACAAACGCTCAAGAGTTCATTGTAGAAAATTGTGTAGTTCAAAAGATAAAAAGAAAAACATTTTTTTTGTGAAAAACACGTTTTTCTGGAAACATAATTGGTTTCTCAGATGTATCTTCTTCCACAATTTTAGAGCTACAAGAATGGTTTATATACCATTCGATAGGGCTTAGCAAGGTGTATCCATAAAGGGTTACATTTTTCGATACATCTATTCAATAAAAAAACACATTCAATGTTCATTCCATAAAAAAATGTTCTCAAAATCCACAAAAAAAAGTTATCGAAATTCGTAGCCCCTTATGGTTATACAGACATATAAGCAATCTAAAAACGAAGTTCTGGTTCTGTAACTTCAAAATTGTAGAAGAAGATAGTTTTTAAAAAAACCCTATTATATCATATTAAAAAAAAAAAAAAAAAAATCCAGTGCAGATAAAAAATTTTTGTCGAAATAACAAATCATCTTTGCATCATTTCACACCTACTGTTAAAATTTCAGAGAAATTAATCCATAAATGACGGACTTTTTCTCTTACGCAGACGGTGTCCTTAAGCCTGGTGCGTTCATACCAATCAGAACTCCTATTTCTGCATCTATGAAATCGAACGACACATCAGACAAGCTTGAAAGTTTATCCAAGTCGCTAGAATTAGGGACATCGTTCTTAGTAAACGGCCATTGGGCAACAGATCTAGTAAACAGAGCAGAAATCTCAGTTGATTTGCCTCGATACAAGTCTGGTGCAATCAGGCCCGAGATTATTTTCGTGTCAAAACACTTCCCCCTATTCTCCATTGTAGTCAGTGAAATTTTAGCTCTTTCACCATTTATACCCAACTGTTCTAACAGATCTTCTCTGATCCAGCAATCAGAGGAATGAGTATCGAGAGCAACATTTACCGCTACTTAAACCTTACCATTTTTTCCCCTAATCATAGCAGGAACAACAGGGCACATCACCTTACGCGTTGCACCGCCGGCCCCAGCAACGACACTGGCCCTCACAGAGGCTGAAGGACTCGAGTCGCCACCGGAAAATACGCAGTTTGCGGATTGTTCTTCTACAGGGCTGCCGAGAACTTCTCTCTTCTTGGGAACGGGGACTGGCTGCGGCGTCGAGAAATCTTCCTTCGAAAAGTGCATTACTGTTGGGTGGATTTCCTTGCACTTGTTACATACTTCTCTGCTCAGACAGGTTTTAGAAGTGTGACCCTTCCGCAAACAACCGAAACACAAGCAACTTCTACGCACAAAATCCCTCTTTTCGTTGGAGGTTCTTGCTTTGAAAAACATGCACTGCAGAATGGTGTGATTGGTTTTCTTACAGTAAACGCATATCGTAGCAGGTAGGTCACTGTCGGGAGGGGGCCCGTCGAGAGCGCCAACAGGCCGTACTGTTGTAGTGACGACTTTGCTTAGTTGATTTTTCTCCAGTTTCCTGTTTCGGTCCGCATCTGAAATTTCGCCGTAGATGGGTTGCTTGAGAAGGGCCACCTCTTCTTGCAAGAACTCGACTAAATCTGCGAATTCTACGGATTTCCCCAACTTCTGTTTATTGAAAGTTTTCCGACGAAACTGTTCTTTCATCTTGTAAGGCAGTTTGAGCACAAGGTTCATAATTTCTCTTGGGCTATTTATCTGGTTACCGGGAGATGAGCTATCTATATAATTCTGACACTGCTGAAGATAAATGGCCAATTCTTGAAGAGCTTCTACATCTTCGTACGCTATAGTAGGCCAGTTCGACAAAGTCCTTAAATAAGCTTGGGCTACGAGATGCTCGTTACCATACTCGCGCTCTAAAAATTCTCTGGCTCTCTGGTACGCAACTCGAGCGTCACCGTGTGCGCAGCTCTTCACTAGTTTTTGTGCCTGACCTGCTGTGAAGTGCTCCAGGTATGATAACTTATCGGCATCGTCATAAAATTTTGCTTCTATAATCCTTTCGAAGTCCTTCTTGAAGATTTTGTATCGCGTAATATCGTCTCCCGTGAAAGTTTCCAGGCGTTTTTTAGGTAGAGAACTCTCTTCTTGATTTCTGGCGAGTCTTAGAGAAATCTCGTTCTGGCACGACAAGACTTTCAAAATATCGTTTTCCAAACATGTATTTCTAGGTATATCCCTAGGATGGAGTGACACCTTGCTCTGGCGTCCCGATTCACTCTATTGAGAGCTGCAACCACTGGCGGAGAGCGACTCTATTTTATCAAGTTGAAGTTCTTCTTCAAGTATTTTATTTTCTAGTTCAGATTTCTCTATTTCAATTCTTCGTTTTTCATCTTTCAGTTGAAGTTCTCTTTTCTCTATTTCTCTTTCTTTTTCCAGCATTTCCCTCCTTGCCGAGGTTTTCGCTTTGCATAGCGCCAGCTTCACACGAGCAGACGACGTCACAGAATTTGAGGAAGCCTTGGAGGTAGCTGACTTTCTCGACCAGATTGACTTCGAAGTTTGGTGGCTGATGCTCCGAGCTCTAGCTTCACTATGGCGCAAAAATTTCCCCACTCTTGCTCGAAATACATTAATTTGTTCTTTGTGTGGCCCCAGCCAATTGTCAAGCTCATCGCTGTTACAAGCTTCATATAATGCTTCAACTTTTAATAAATATTCAGTAAATAGCTTGATGATGTAATCAGGATTAGGAGGATCGTTATGCAGGATCTCCTCAATCTGCTGCCTTTTCTTCGTGAAGGAAGCGAGTTTGGCTGCCGGTACAGCTTCATGAGGTGGCGTATGAGACACAGGCATGGTTCAAGAGAACAGGCGTTGTTTACGTATTATAGGAAGAGCGCGGCACCCAGCACCTTTGTGCTGTTATTAATTCGAAACTGTAAAGAACTTCGTGGTTCTTTGGGTGCGTATAGGGAATTCGAAAACGCGTAGGCTTATCCAAACGGTTTCTGTAACAATATGATACAAACATACACAAGGTCTAGCTCTAAAAACACTGTTAATTGCACTTTAACGTCACCAAATTCACATATTATGCTATTATTAAACTAAATACACACGTTCAACAAGGAATGCTAAAACCTAACATATACACGAAATCAATTTAGGGATTATTGCATAGTATAAAATAGTTTATGACACTATAACAAAATATTAAAACCTTACCGAATTATTAGCCCTTTCCGACATGCTCTTCCGTGCATAGACAACGAGTGAAACGACTCTGGCCCACACCGATTTTGACGTGCTATAGATAAAGATAGAGCTCAGCCCAAATGTACCTACCGCACACGCATGAGCTTCGTTAACACTGTCCGATGTATTTGCTCCTGAACGTTAAAACATCGTGAAATATTTAACCGATAAATTTTTTATACGCTCCATCGTTCACTGAAGTCTTCACTGTAAATTTCCTGAAACTTCTCTAACTTCCTTTCATTTCATAACATAAGATCTCATCTTTCCTGTAATATCAAGTTATTTGTTTGAGTGTTATGAGATGGACAAGATATCCGTTATGCTAAAGTAAATTTATCAAAGACTAAAGTAGTCTAAACGAAACTAAATTGATCAAAAAATAAAGATAAAATAAAATATCTAAATGGAACCGGTGGTATGACTAAATTTTTCGAAATTAATTTGAAAATAATATGAAGCTATTAAGATATAATCGTTAGAGCAACTAAATTTCTCAAAAATACTGAAAGAAAATCAGAAAATTAATTAAAAGTTCATGGAATATTTTCACCAAGAGCGCTTTACTTGGAAAATTTTTCTTGATGGATAAAACAGATACCTACTAAAATGTACAAAACCTACTAAAAGGTATCTGACATAAACAAAAAATACGGTATGAACAGAAATAATATTTAATCAAAATGGAATTTAATTTTAAGTGTCATCACGGAACAAAAATGATTACGTATCAAAATTGGCAGATGTCCCTCTGAATGTGCCAAGTCCATGTTTATGCAGGTTCTATTTCTTTGATCCTTTCAAATTTGTAGAGATTGGTATTAAATGGGTAAATTCTAGTAACTTTGTGTTTTAAAAATTTGAAAAATCAGTAGTTTTCGGTAGTTCAATCTCTGGAGTAAAATGCGTGGACGTATTTTTAATTTCCTATGACAAATATTAGTTTTCGATAGTTAAATCTTAGAAGTGAAGTCCATAGACTTTTATGAATATTCCTCTGGAATGCAGTCGGTTTCGATAGTTAGATTTAAGTAGTAAAATCCGTAGGTTTTCAAAGATTTCCATTTCATACGGTGTATTAGTGAATAATGTAAATTAGTGATAGATTTATCGTTGTCAGCCCACCGATATAATTAATATTGCTCCGTATTAAAAATAGGTTGGTTTAGAATCAATTAGGAGCTATTACTCGCCCCTGATGGAATGAAGGAAGGAGAGAGAAAATGAAAAGATGAGTATTACGCAATCATTTTAAATGGGAATGTGTTTTCGATTTTTATTTCCTGAAAGAGGTGGAGAATATTAAAAATAGACACAAGCAATTTTAAAAAAAGACTTATTATCATTATTTTGAAAAGTAAATCGAAGACGGAATTAATTACAGAGGGTTAATACACAATACCCTCTGTTTCATAATACAACTCGTAAAGACTCACAATCAAATCGTGAAATCTTTTTAGATGGTCTAAGGAACCTTGAAATATCAAGCAAACTTTATATAATAAATGATAAAACATGTTGAACATTTTCCAATTTCATACGCTATTAGATTCTCCATAGTCTGTACAGCCTCGACATTTATCGATGATTTATCACAATCTGTGTATCAAACCTAATAATAGGAGGCCATTAAAGCCTTCTGTATGGAAGTACATGTCGGTTCGTATTTATACAAATTTTAATTAAGAAAATAATTGCGAGGACTAAGGCTTAGGTACTTAGCATTTTAGATTAAAAGCTTTACTGGTAAAATTGAACGTTACGACTCAATCAGTCATTCCCAACAAAATGCTCTGAAAAATAATAAAATGTATACATATTGAAAATATCGTAAAATAAATGTATAAGTAAGGAAAAACTAAATAATACTAAAACAAATCTCTAAACTATTTGGAGAGGAAAAGTGGATTGGAAGCCCTCCTTAAAAAAGGCTTTCGTTGCAAAATATAAAGCGATTCCACAATGCGCAGATCAAGGGGGTTCTGATGGAATTCCTTTTCTCTTGTCTCAACCGCGGCTTTATGGTCTTCGCTTGTGAGACAGAGTAACGGGCGGGGACGGGCAAAAAAAGGGCTGTTCACTCTTTCTTTATTTCGGAAACTATGGCGCCGTAAAACTGCACAACAAGGACATTTTTAGACTGTAAGGCAAAATGAGGAATAACCACATGAGAAAGCTCCCAGTTAAATATAGATGAGGAACAACTGGTCAAAATGTAGGGAACAACTAATGATGCTGGAACCAATATCTCAATGATAAGTAGTGGTAGTGGCAGTGATAACATAGGTTGGCAAGCGCTTCAGTTACACAAACTATGTCGCGCCGAAGATCACATATTTTAATTCACATCAGACTCATTCCATCTAACTACACAAGGTGAACGCCACTGCTATTGGAAACATCTAATTCTATGAGCATCATGATCATGAGTACGGCCTAAAATTACTAGTGTCTCCCCACTAAAATTTGTATGCAACACTGAGCATTCTCAATTATGACCATCTACCACACCAGACTCGATAATCTGGAGGCGCATGTGTCGATTCATGTTAACAGGAACTTTGGTTCCAGGCATGTCAATGCGGGTAGCATTCCACACTCAGAACACGCATATCACAGTGAGACAGCTGTTGGAATATATGGAAAATTTTCCAGCCAAAGAACACGTTGGCAAATACACATTTGTAATGCACACATAGAATCAAAGGAGGACAGTCTACTCACGCACATATCAATGACAACTATCAAAGCCAAGCACATAACACAGTGAGACGGCTATTGGAATAACTGAGAAGAAAAAATAAGTCTCTCCAGCTAAAGAACACATTGGCAAATGCACATTTTGTAATGCACACATAGGATCAAAGGAGGACAGTCTACTCACGCAAATTTCAACGACAATTATCAAAGCCAAACACATAACACAGTGAGACGGCTATTGGAATAACTGAGAAGAAAAAGTAATTTCTTAACTATCAAGCATGTGTGCTGTGGTCAAGAGTTTACACCCCTAGTGGAACAATTGACGCTTTGCGCATATACTCACAAACGATGGGGGACGGTATCCTCACTCTGCATGTGATCTTTCTACTTCAGTCTACATAAATGAACTGAACTATTGGTTTTATTTGCTATACCTGTTGGAGGCACAATTTGAGAGGTTAGGTCTCTGATACAGAAGCATCACCAAGAAGAGAACAACAAATTATCACTCATGCCAAAAATCTCGCAGGCAAACACGACGGCTTATTCAGCCGCGGAATAATCAGAGCGTAAAGCTAACGAATAAAAAACTCGGCCGATTAGCCATAATCACCCAAAAATTTATAGTAGTCATCGTTTACCTCGGCTACTCGGATTGCTCAATTTGAATTATAGGTGAATTATTCCCCGGGCAAAAAATAAAAAATATGAGCTGTGCACTGTCAAAGTGAATCTCTAAACACAAGCCACCTGCTCATGTTTCTATCTGCTTACATATTACATGTTCCACAGTTTAAATTTACTTGAGGCAAGATGTTGGCTGCAGCCATTTTTCGTTACAAAAAAAAAACTGTGGCCTCTACCAGAGTGCTGACTGCCTTAACTTGCACCACTTGAAATACGAATTTCCTAGAGTCACAATGCGGCACACTGGCTAGGGAAAGCGCTAGAGATTCACAATATCACAACGGCTAGTCTGACTCAATTTAGGTGGTTCGCCGGCTGCCAGAAGCATCACTGAATGCTCTAGGAGCCGGCTGTTCACCGCTATCTAGCACAGCGATAACACATAGGAATAAAGTAGACTAAATTACTGTTATAAATCCTACGGGCAGTATTTCTAACACACACAATTTGCACCAATGACACAGAACGAGAAGAACTTGGCGAGGGAACCTTCCCACTCCACGGCTACAGCCAGGCAAAGACGCCGCGCTGGGCTTCCGGGCCAGCGCGGCTGTCCGCGGCGATGTTGCCACAGATCGTGTCGGAACTCGCGTCTTGTAAGACGCGACACCTTTATATTTTACAACGAAAGCCTTTTTTAAGGAGGGTGTCCCCCGTATGGACCTTTTTTTATTATTGAACCTAGAGCAATAAAATTTGGTATACTGATAAGAAATGCAATTTGAAATTATATGTCGTCTTCAAAAAATGCGATTTTTTGTATAGAAAACGAGATATTCATAGAAAACGAGATTTTATTTTTTTTTCAAAATGCATCTCCTCCGAAAGTTTATGAGTAAAAATGATGATTTTGGTGTGATTGAAGGTGGAAATACTTTTACTTTCTAAAAACTCAAACGGAACTCACAAACTCTTAGTTTGAAATAAAACTAAAAAATAAATATTCCAAGGCATGTCTTCTTTCGTAAAATTTCGTACTTTCTGACGTCACAACTTTTGATCAAAAATGAATATCGAAATTCCATTCGAGTTTTTGAAAGTCTCACGTCTGTCCGCATCCAATGCTACCAAAATCATCACTATATTTAAAAAACTGAAGGAGGAGATGAATTTTAAAACCCCACATTCCGATCCTCCCAAAAAAGGTAAACAAAGAAACCTAAACAATCTCAATTTTTCTTTATAATTATTGGTTGGGTCAGCTAGGACCCATGAAATCATTATACAGTAATAAAAAGACATAGAAGATGAGATAGCAACGTCGCACTGTAAAGAAAGTGCTAAGGGAGAGGTGTAACATGATGAAATACCACTTCCCCATTCCTTCCCCAATACTTCAAACCCCCGTAGCGGGCGAACGAGTGAACGAACGAACTTCATTTTTTCACAAGATGTTCCTGACCTCTTTCACCTCCTATAGCAGTTAAAATCTATTTTCTTCCCAATTTTCTAATTTCTGGGGGACGCCCTCTTTTCATGACTCTCAATCAGCTTTTCCTTTGCAAATAGCTTAGGGATTTGATTCAGTTTCAGTTAGTTTTTCCTTACTTTTACGTTTATTTTCGATATTTTCAATATGTATTAATATTATTTTTTGCAGAGCATTTTATTTTGAATGATTCATTGAGTCGAAACGTTCTATTTTAACAGTAAAGCTTTTAATGTAAAATGCTAAGTACCAGAGCATTATTCCTCGCTATTAATTTCTCAGTCGTTTATATCATTCAGAAAGAGCTGATCAGAGAGAATTTCATTATAGAATTTCCTCGTTTGCGGAACACTACCCGAATTACAAAGTAATTGCATTGGAGAAGGCAAACGCATTGGAGGTTGCAGCTACTAAATTCTTTCGAAGATTCCCATTTTCTAGCAGCCATTCACACTCCTTCGTTACTACGTCACCAATTCACTTATCCAATTTGCATTTCATTTCAGTATGAGTGACAAACTTAGATATCATTTCAGAGTGAATGACGAACTTACATTTCATTTCAGTATGAGAAACATTATGCATTGATTTACCTTAAAGACGATCAATGATCGGCGGTAGAAATTAACTCTCTGATACTGTTATTTTTACTGTCAACATGTATTTTATTTTCTCTGTCGACATGCTTTTCAATTTTACTACCAAAAGGCTTTTCATTTTTGCTGCAAATTAGTTAATTGAACAAAACTCTTTAAGTGTTGTGGGAGTACGTGTTGTTTATTAGCCGGTCGTATTATCTTGACTTGACATCTTTCTGTGTCTATATTCAACAAAGACCTACCGCAGAAGCAAGCAAGCTTTCGTTGTAAAATATAAAGGGATTCCGTAATGCGCGCATCAACGGGGTTCAAGCCTTCGCAGTTAATTATAACTTTACCAATCTACATCAGGAGTTTACTTTTTTATAAATGAAATAGGACGATTTCTAGGAAATCTTACTATTAGCATAAAAACGAAAACCAAGGTAGTTTAGAAAACTTGATAAAAACAAACGTTTCGAACCATAAAAATCCATCCTCAGTGTTCTGAAAAGCAACAAGTCAAAGTTTTAAAAGCTATTTCTGAACTCTAGTTTTCTGAATAAACCAACAGATCAAATATTGACATGAAAGAAAGAAAAGACAATTATAAAATAAAATTTATAGAACGATTTAACAAACAATAGAAAGTTTGGCCGCCGTGTCACATTCATTTATTGACTGAAGGTTTTTACTTTTAAAATAATGTTTTTTCCTTCGAATGGTTTTCCAATGCAACTTTTAGAAGAGAATTTGAGAAATTTTTTAATTGGATGTACTACTAAACTTCTACTGTTGCTACTGTTGGGAAAAAATATTTGTTTTGTATCCTCCTTTTTTCGATCAGCAATCGAAAAAAATGAAAGCAGAATACTATGAACTTATATCCAAATATTCACGGATGTTAACTTTCATTTCGGTAGCGGTTACGCACAGTGTGTGTGTGTGTCGGAGTACGTAGAATCTACTACAAGCGCCTTACACATTCGCGTTGCAGAGCATGCTGGCAGGAGCTATCGCAAGAATCGTCCTCTTGCTACTCTTTCTCACGCAGCCATACGATCCTACGCAGAAATACGCTATCTTCCAATCAAATTAGAGGATTTTAAAATTTTAACTGCTGCTTCGAATCCCGCTGATGTGCGCATTATGGAATCCCTTTATATTTTACAAAGAAAGCATGTTTTAAGTGATTCAAAATTTGCTTTTCCTTTGCAAGTGGCTTAGCGTTTTTATTTAAGTCTTTATTTTTTTATTACTTAACTTTTACATACACCTTGGATGTTTTGAGTTTTTTTCGGAGCTATTTGTTGAGGATGACACCTTGAGACGACACGTTCAATTTTAAGTGCAAAGCTTTTAAACATAATGTTGCCAATCAAAGCCTTATTCCTCCCTATTATTTTCCTAGAAGCAAACAAGTTATCAAGTTTTTTGTTCGTCAAATATCACAGTTCAATAAGCAATGAGCCATAACTTGCTGCTCTACTTCGTAACAAAGGCGTCTGTGCTTTAAACCCGATTTCTTTGCTTTTGCTCTTGACTATTGTTTGGATATTGACTGGTGCGTGCGCCACGACTCGAACACGTATTTTACAGCAGCCAAACTTATGTCTAGGTGGTTATTGTGCAGAAAACGCATTGAGGAGTCTGATCTGTTCATGATCTGTATAATTCACTCATGAACGGGATGAGAAAAATCTTTGAAATCCTATTGACTTTACTACAAAGATTGAACTACCAACTCAAGGTCAATTCCCAGGATTAATATGTAAAAGTTTGCGGATTTCATAACTAAGATTAAACTATCAATACCGACTTGTATCTAAAATAAAATCGAAAAAATCTACGGCTGTTGCTTCTAAGATTAAACTGCCATTACTAATTTCAGTAGCCAGGAAAAATCAAAAGTCTACGGATTTTTCCGTCGAAAGAACCTAATAATTATGACGACCCGTGCGGGATTTTGATGGTTATGGGGAACAGTGCGGGATTTTGATGGTTATAGGGAACAGCGGGGGACTTTGATGGTTATAGGGAACAGTGGGGGATTTTGATGGTCATAGGAAACAGGGCGAGACTTTGATGGTTATAGGAAACAGTACAGGACTTTGATGGTTATAGGGAACAGTGC
Organism: Morinoia aosen; assembly: GCA_030386875.1. Taxonomy (NCBI): domain Eukaryota; kingdom Metazoa; phylum Arthropoda; class Malacostraca; order Amphipoda; family Talitridae; genus Morinoia; species Morinoia aosen. The sequence continues at coordinate 66,677,326 of CM059566.1, forward strand.
GGGATTTTGATGGTTGTAGGGAACAGCGGGGACTTCGATGGTTATAGGGAACAGCGGGGACTTTGATGGTCATAGGGAACAGGGCGGGACTTTGATGGTTATAGGGAGCAGTGCAGGACTTTGATGGTTATAGGGAACAACGGGGTACTTAGATGTTTATAGGTCATAAGGCTCAAGAGACCTGTTGAGTACCCGCGAAAAAGGCACCTTAAGAGAACGTAAGTAGGTTGGTGTGCAAGTTAAGTTGACTGGAAAAATTACACAACGATTTAGGATGCTTCTCACATAAACAAAGACACACTTTTGAGGTTTGATGTACAGATTCATACCAAATTCATAGTAAAAGTGCACTCTGAATATGTTCAAGAACATAGCGTTTGTCCAAATGAACGTTTTGAATCGAAAGAGTTGTTCTTATCAACATTTGTTCTGCACTAAATAGAGATATGTTATTACTGCAAAGGTAATTCAGTACATCACCACATCTTTATGGCAGGTGAAAAAATTTACTATATAATAATGCAGAGTTGTTGCTCGGGTGGTTGGTTGGTGCGTTTGTTTTTGACGGTCATAAGGATGCTTAATGACCGTATTTGTGTTAAAAGTTTCACCAGTGCACAAGTTCAATAATGTTTTTATCACGGGTACTGCTAGGATAGATAGTTTTATTTATAATCCATGTCTGGAAAATTTATTGAAGCAAAATATCGAATCCCTCCATTTTTGACAGGCTGTGTGCACTAGTTTTCAATAAAAAGGGTGTTTATACATTGATTTAGGCACAATTTAATTAAGCGGAAGCAATCCTAATTACTAATTCTTTTCTATTATTCAAAGACCTCAAATGAACAGCAGATATCTGCTGTGTGTTAGTGAAACACTTAAATTATTCGATCTCAGTGAATATGTTTGAGAAATTCTTTTATACATTCTGAAAGCAGGGCTCTGAATCTTGATCTATGTACATATGCCATTAGTAAGAGCACAGCGTGACAGACAATAACTAAGCACACATTTACCAGCAGCGCCTTGTTATGTTCCTAGCTTGTGCCTATATTCCCAAGATCAAATATTCTAAGAAACTGGCAAGATGACCTCGTTAAACTAATGATCTGTAAAGATATTAACGAAGTTCAATAATAACAGAGCGTTTCAAATAATTTTGCTCCGAGATGTGGGACAAATGTTTGACGAGTCATAACGCAGTGAATATTTTAAGGGGCTTCGGTAGTGAGTGAAAACACTCAGTGCCGTTTGATACTCAGCGCAACATAACGCTTTGCGGGCCCTTCGGCTTTGAAACTATTTCAAGAACACTATTCTCAATGCTGTGAAACATTGTCTTGTTGATAAATTCTTGACTGGGTAATTGGCATAATAATAGCATCATGGAAGACCTGTTCATAAAATCAGTTTTTGCCTTATTGAGAATTTCAGGAACGTTTTATCATGGCATGGATAGAAAAGGTCGGTTATGCTTCAGCGTGCTGTGGTTTTTGTACGGAGTGACGGTAAAATTTGCTGCTTTGGCAACTCTGCTGCTGTTGGACAGCGGGTGGGGAGAAAACCACCAGAACATGACCCAAATGCTTCTGACGCTCATAACCAATTTGAGTTTCTACGGAATGACTCTCTGTAACCTAATCCTCTTCACAAAAAGCGCCCAAATTGCAAAAAAACTCGCACCAAAATGCAGCTCCTGATGGGACAATTTTCCATCGTTCAATGCCCAAGATGGACTTCAATTTTTCGCGAGGTTGTTTTTGTTATAATCAGCGCTGTTCATGCGACCAGAATCACAGCTTGGATGTTCTCCGCAACCCCTTCCAACTTGGTAACCCCAATCCGGCTTGCTTTAACGGTCCCCACTTCGATGATGTTCTTTGCGACGAGGTTATGCATTTTGCTGTTCAGGTGGTCAACTTATCTATTGCTGCACCACTTGGACGCGAGCAACCATCTCTTCGAAGATGGTTCAAAGCCAAGAAATTACGAAGAAAGAACTAAAGCTCTGTCTGCTTTCGAGCGGTCCGTGCGATTGGTAAATTACATTTTTTCCACTGGTGAAATACTTTGACTAACTTTTCTTTAATAAATACTCTGATTACTTTTAAATACTTGAGTTATCGGCCAACTTTAATCTACGTACCATATTTTTGTTTACTTTTAACGTTTTCATGAGATTTTCATTAACTTTCACCTCCTTAAAGCATTTTCCCAACTTATCTACTCTTCACTAGTCAACACAACAATCACAAAGTCCCCTAGCTAACCTAATTCTAATACTATGAAAAGTTATAATACTTTGGAAAAAAAGACAATATGGAAATAAAAAAGATAGAAGCATTAGAATACTTCACACTCTCATGCACTCTTCCATGCACTTGGCTTGTCCTAGTCGCACAGCCCTCAGATAGTTACGATGTCAGATATTTATGATGTCAAATGTTTACGATGTTTAAACATTTACGATATTTTATGCTTACGATGTCAAATATATACGATGGCAAATATATACTAAGTTGGATATTTCCGATGTACGATATTTACAATTTCAAATATTTACGATGCCAAATGTTCACGATGGTAATAATAACAGCGTGAAATATTTTCGTTGCGAAATATGTGCGATATCAAATATTTACATCAAAGATTTACAATATATAATATTTACACTGTGAAACACTTACCATATCAAATATTTGTGATATCAAATACTCAGGATGTCGTATACGATGTCACCAACACGGGTTAGAGTCATGAGAGGCTGGATCAATTGAATCAATTTTCCAGTTACACGACATCATCGCATTCGAATTTTGACGAGTGTGGGAAAAATATTAATTAATTTTATTGATGATTTAATCGTATTTGTTCGACCGTATCAGTGACGAGTTCTCATCTGCTTGATTTGAAGCTCAATGTTGAGGCTCGAAGTTGGGGTTAGAAGTTGAGGCTCGAAGTTGGGGTAAGAAGTTGAGGCTCGAAGTTGGGGTTAGAAGTTGAGGCTCGAAGTGGAGGATCGAAGTTGGGGTTTGAAGTTGGGGTATGAAGTTGAGGCTCGAAGTTGGGATTGAAGTTCAGGCTTGAAGTTGAGGCTCGAAGTTGAGGCTCGAAGTTGAGGTTCGAAGTAAAATTCGGAGTTAAGGTTTGAAGTTGAAATACAACTTGAGGAATGACTCATCTCACATGAAGTTTACTCACATTTCAGACAATCCGCTTGAAGGAAGAACTCATTGGCATCTGCGGCTGGACAATAACTCTGCAGACGGTAGCCTCCGCTGCGGTGGTGACCGTGAACTGCTCAAGGCCCCGATACACTGGCATTCATGACTCGAGAAATTGCGGCAGTGGATCCGTCCGCCAGTTGAAGTGAGAATTGGCGACATGATACACTCAGCACGCAAGATGAAGCACCGCGGAATGCAATGCAAGGCGTCAGTCTGCCTCAGCTTGTCGTACGGGTAGGTGCGCGCTAGCGACCAGCCGTATGGAGCGCAGGATCAAAACGAAGCGCACATTGCGCTGTGCTATAGCCTTCTGTAAGCGCTGCTTATCACATTCTGCAAGCGTCGAATTTTTTAAATGCGTCAATACAATTCAGTGTTCGAGTTTTGTCCACTCAATTGCGGAGCAAGACATTGCTGCGCACCACTCCCGTCAACGTTTAAAACTGTACTGCTCATCGCAGTGACGACCGTCCTAATCCAGACATGCTCGGATCGCTGAAAGCTCGATGGCCACTCTGCCAACTGGCTGGTGTGCAGGGATGGGAGGCACATTGAGAGGCGTGCTGGCGGTTATCACCGCGATTTTTGCCTAGAGTATCGGGGCCTTCAGCGTGCGCGCTGTCCGCCGCCGCGCCCGCCGTGAGGCTGCTGGTCATCTCCGCACACCTCACCTTCCTCTACGTCATCTTCGACTGCGGCCAGAACTTTACCAACGGGGTACCACTAACTAATTTTTATTGCCTTTTTGTCTACTTAAGTTCGATGCAAATTAAATTTTCATGAATATCGTTTTCGAATGCGTCGAAAGCTTCATCTACGAGGTAATGTTATAGTATTGTTATTTTATGTCGATTTGGGTTCGCTGTGAACCTTTTTTGAACATAATCTTTGACTGCAGCCTTTACTTTACCAGGGTAATATTATATTATTGTCATTTTTTGTTTATTTGGGTTCGGTGCGAATCACACCTTCTTGTACATCATCTTTGACTATGGTCAGAACATCACTAACGGTGTAATTGCGTAATTTTGATGTTATTTTCATTTATTTGGGTTCAATATAAGCATCAGTTCCATTTACATTATTTTCGACTGCGGTCAAAACCTTACGAACGTGTTAAAAGTGCTAAATATGCATTATATTTTTAGTTTATTTTGGTTTGGCATGAATAGTATTTTCATGTACAACCCCTTTGATTGCTGTAAAAACTTCAACAACGAGGAAACATAACTGAATGAGAATGCTTTTTTGTCTTTTCGGGTTCGGCATAAATCTCATTTTTTTTGAAAAACATTTTCGAATACATTTTCGATTCCATCCAAAAATTTTCTAATGTGTTAAAATTACTTGATGCGTACACCATTTTTTGACTATACACACGAAAATTAGCGATAAGTTTCGACTTGGAAAAAAGCGATAAGCTCGCACTTCAAAAAAAGCGTTAAGGTTCGATTTTGGTGCATGATGGTACTAAATTTGCCCTACCATAAAGCACATGTGTGTTAATATGGTAATTACACTGCTGAACGGATCACGACAATTGCTTGTGTTTAGCTAGTAAGTATTTAGTATTTCTCATAGAATCAAATTTGTGATGAGATAGAATAAAATTCAACAGCATCGGAAGTATTTCGGTAAATTTGAACAAAAGTTTTTTCGTCTTTCCACACGCAATGAACTGGAATATTTAGATTCATTTAGAGTATACAAAGCGTTTAAAAAGTCTACGGAAAACAACGTTACGATATAGATCCAATGTATTTATATACACTGTAAAACATCTTAAATAGATTAAATCGATACAATAATGCGATTTACACTGAGAAAAAATATAGGGTCATTTTGACACGCTTAGGTGTGTCATACGTTTGTCACAAAACCGGCACACAATTGTGTGTCATTGAGGCGCCATGACACACTTTAGTGTGTTACATGACACAGTCATGACACACTTAGGGCAGTCATGACACACTTAGGGTAAATCTACGGAACCTAAAACATAGATTTAACTTACTCCTCCCATACCTCTCTAACCTGCCTGTGAATCAAGAAATATAGATGTACAGAATCAATGAATTATTCGGGGCATATGTTTTACCAGCTGTTGAGTAATAAATTTTAAATTAACACAATATTTCCACACAACCAAATTCAATTCTTATAAAGTCAGTGTATTCTGCAATCTTACAGAAAGCATTAAATATTCCATGCCGTTGTGAAGAGAAACTTCATGATTTATTCAGAGTTGAACAGATTTGTTGAAATCTGCAAATAAATCGATATCGACTTAAATATCTTCCTCACAACTGTGTTAAATGAATTTCAACATGATATGAGTTCGAATAATAGTGACCATTTCAATGCCTATACGTTTATCGAATGAAGAATGCCCCAATTTCATTTTAAATTGCATTCTAGATAACCAAAAAATATTTTGCGCGTTAAAAATAGGTTTCAGCATGACCACATCCTACATTCATCCGTTCAAATAAAATAGCATCAGTTCAGTTCACTCATTTATTCAGCACTGAAATAACACATTTTCTCCGTATTTAATTCTCGGAAAATTAAAAGCTTAATTCTAAACAATAAAAACGGTGAAAACCAATTCAGCACTGAATGATCATCTACTTGGAACTGGAAGTGATCAAAACTATTTAATGTTTGTGGGCGCATTTCCGCATAACAAGAAATGTTCTAACAATCAAAAATAATTTCATTTTCCACTTTCAGTTGCAAATTTAATTAACTTGGAAAGTAAAGGTCTCACGCTTCGGTACAAGAACTCTCCATTTTGAAACAACAAATTTCAACACCTGTTATTACGCACAAACAAATTTTAATTCATCACAATACCTTAAGAAAATTTAAATCTCATTTTAAGCGCGAACAAAATGAATAAATCCTCTGTCAATCGCAGATCAATTAATGAATAATATTATATAAAAGAAATCTATTAAAATGAAAAAAAAAATCTACCTCTGTAAGCATATTTCTAAGTAAATCTAGAAATATATAAACGGACGAAAATAATTAAGTTCTGCTATTAGTTTCATAATTAATTAAAGTTCTCGTAAAATTGAGCATGTTCTACACTATGATGAAAAATATTTCATTTTGAAAAAATAAACAAATTTTCACAAACTTATCTCGCACAAATGAAATCCTGATTCATCTCCATCATACAAGATAATTTTATTTTTGTTCAAATAAAAATTTAATGGTACATATATGTACCGGTCAAGTTATCCACTTTTACACAAGTAATGAAATAAAAGTGATGAATAAAATATTCAAAGGATTGTTTGCACGTTCCCGAATAAATCAAGAAATTTTCGAACAAACAGAAAATATTTTATTCATTACTTTCAGTTAAATAAATAACAGGAGTTCTCGCAAAGTTAGAGAAAGTCTTACACTACAGTAGAGAAAGCATTTTTTGAAGTTATACCAGCCAAAAGAATTATATTATAATTACCACACATAAGAATTCTTATTGATAACTATGGCAATACAGTTTAATTACTCAGCAAAAAAAAGAATATTACATATTACTAATCGTAGTCTAAGGCAGTGGATGCTATAAAATCAAATCATTTTAGAAATCATTAATTTTTTTACAATTGCACGCACATTTATATACAAATCGGAGAATGTTGGAACAGACGAAATAGTTAGTATTTTATTTACTTCAAGTTCACAAAACGTGAACGTCTCATAAAACACAAGGAATGATTCACTCTATTCTGAAACTGTAGAATAATTTCTCAACACTTATCTAAAAAATGATATTTTCATTGACTACTACCCCATTACAATGCGAGTTTCGTTTTCACTCGAGAGAAAATTCAACAATATTTATTTGCACCCACCGTCAACGTTATTGGCTAGCATTAAAGTAGTGAACTGAGAGGTTTGTTCGTTTGTGATTCAGATCACAGCTCAAGTTAATAGCTACTATTATATACATAAAAATTAAAATGGAAAATAAAATAATTTAACATTTATTTGCACATTTCTTCGTGAAGTCAGAATTGTTCAAACAAATGAACATTATTCAATTTTACATTTATAGTCTCATATTTACTACGTGTGTTCATAAAATGAACGATGTCTAGACAATAAAATAAAAAATTATTTGTTTTGACGCAGCCCAAAAAAATGCGCGAACACTTCTCAGCAGTGAGACATAAAATTATTCATCATTTGAATATACATTATACTCGTAATACACATCAATAAACGTTCAAACAAATGAAAATAATTTTAATTATCACTCAAATTCTTCCTACGTACACAATATCTCACAAGTAAAAAGTTTGCTGCGATACGACGAAAGCATTGAAACTTGTATTATAACTTGAAATCTCAAATTTTTTACTATAAAATGAAAGTTACCATGTTGCTTTTAAATTGTATAAAAATACATAACTCCACACCAGATTCACATTCCGCAACATAGCATAGAACTATGTGTTCCATGGTTTCACTTAGTCAAATGATCACCACTCGAGATGTGTTGACTGCCTCTGGTAGCGACACCGAAGTCATTCGGTGAGGATCCTCTGACTTGCAACAATAACGAATTTACGAGGATCTAATAAAGAAATTCAAGTCTCCTTAGAAAGCTTTGTTATGTTAATAAATTAAATGTAAAATTCACAAAACTCAGCACTAAAAAAATTTACAGAATTCGGCACTAAAAAAGTTCATGTTTAAAACAACTTTATCATAATGGCTTTAAAACACATGATATTATTGGGAAGAAACTAACCAAAATTTCATTCTTAATTCAATCAACGGCATTTAAATTAGTCAGTCATATTACGCTGCCGTACCCATCTAAGGGCCGCATAAAATTCCCATTAAATAACCAGCTCCTATAAAGGAATAATTCTATTTTAATTAACATGAATACAGTAATCCCTTAGCAAACACACCTCAAGTTCTTGGCTAGTATTATAAAAATGACATTCGTTCAATACGTTTTCTGCTACGGGTTAAACTGAAGTTCAGTAATTAATTCAAAATTGAAGTCAATTGCAGTAACAAGCATTGAAAATATCAAACATTAACTCGATCTTACCTTTACTTAGCACCTAATAACTATTTATAAAAATTGAGGAAGTGACCGCAGGTCGGTCAGCAGTATTTGAAAATCCATCCAGTGACTACCGGTGTGTTTTTCAAGCGAGAACGCGGTTCAATGCATTCTACATATCTTGTGTTGTCACATAAGATCCTCTGCGTGTAGACATAGTACGTTGGATGACTTCGCTATCAACGCACTGGTGGGGTGAGTCTCCGATTCAGATTGGGACGAGGTAGGATGGGGACCGCAGCTGCTGAGGTTGTCGGAACTGCTGGTCGAGACCACTCAGCTGCCTTTTGCGCGTGCTTTGCTGAAACAAATGAGCATATGATTTTCATTCTGAAATTCAAAGCGCTACACCTAGACAACTTTTATTGAGCAATGGCTTTGAGAAGTATCCATTTATTGACCTTACTAACTCAACTGCATAGCAATGTAACCTGGATTGGGTTTAAAAAGCCACTTAGTCCAAAGTTCAACTTCAAGAATATATCATTTTTTTTACTTCAAAACAAATGAACGATTTTAAAAATCCTGCATGAATTTACTAATTATTTTCCTAAAAAATTGATTCGCCAGGGCATAATCTGAACAAAGCATTAAATACCAAATATTGCTAATATACTCGGTTATATGTGTGATAAGGCTACGAATAACTTTCAGACCTCAAGTGACCATGAATTTCCAATCACTTTTGAACTTCATCAGTCCACTGTATATTTTAAATACTGCAATGCACATAGCAAAACGTGACATGTAAATTTGGATACAAGTTGATCTAAGCATCCCAAACTTTAAAAAAGGTTCCAAAAAATATGAAAGAACGTACTGTTCAGGATGGAATGAAGGGAACGGGGAATCTACGCATATGGAGTTTCCCAACAATTTCTGCATGAAAACCATACGATTGGGAAGTGCCGCATGATAACAAGATACTAATTGAATTGAAACCAGTAAAATTGAAAGAAGCTTTTGAAATTAAATAAGAGTTGAAGAAGATAGTAATGAGTTAAAAATAAAAAGATCACCAGTGTACAGAAAAAAAATGTTATTCAACAAAACAAAAATCCTACTTAATTTGTACAAAAAGGACTACCTAAGCTTCAGTTTGCGAACTCACTAAATGTGATTTGATGTTTACCTGACTTTTTCTCTGCTCTCGGACCTGCTTGTGCTCTCCAGCACTCCAACACAAACTGCCAGGTTGCACGGACTTCTTCTGAAGAAATCCATCGACTTTCAATATCCTCTTGGATCCCCCCTGAAGAAGAAACTAATTGTGAAACATATTCATTCAACTGGGGGTCGAAACTGGATGAACACACACAAGAAAATGCAGAATGAACGTGGAGAAACATCCTAGCTGCTACTTCAGCAGCGGCTTCTTCTATGTTTGCTGAATTAGCATCCACTATTTTTTTGTGCTACAAAGGATTATTATTCTTGTTATAATAAGAAAGTTTTAGCCTCCCTTCACCACGACAAAGATGTTCCAAAAGAGGAAGGATGAAGGCACCATTTAGTATAGAGTTGCGGAAACGCGGAATCTAAGCACAAAGTGCATAGGAACAGTAAGCTAAGAAAGAATATCATGAAACAAGAAAAAGTTGGAGAAGAAAGTAAAAGGTGCTGAAAAACAGGACAGCAGTGAACCGAAAAAAGATGGTCCGTAACAAAACAAAAACCTATGCTATTTCAACAAAAAGAAAGCCTACCTAACCTTTAGCTCAGGCCTTCCCATAGTCATAGTCATGAGCCCTTGGAGTGGTAATTCCCATAGACACGATAGTTGTATCCGCCTGAGGGGTGTGCTAGAAAGGATGAAAGTGAAACAACCAGCCCCAGTAAAACGTGTGCTCATTCGAACATTTGTGTAGCACTTCACTAACGAACAATGTAAGAAATGACCAGCTTCAGCCTCTCCTCCCTGCAACCAAGAAAATGGAATACTTAAAGTTCTTTTCCAAGTACATATTTAGCATGTTAGCTGCCTCATTGTTGAAGCATGCATGAGACTTTAACAAATAACTGAACTCGTGGGATGAGAACACTAAAAGACCTGTCAGAATAAAATTTTTCAAATACTTTGTTTCTTTAATTCAATGTATGTGAGGCCAGAATTCAAATTCTATTCAATATAGTATGGGATGGATCATGTAAAAAAATGGAGAAAAATCATGAATGAAAATAAAATTCCCTATGAAAACCTCACTGAGCATCTTTTGAACCAGGTTTGTGCCAATTATGATTATATCAAATATGATTGGGTTAAACTCAAGCTCTCCAAAATATATGATGAAATCTGATTTGCCATGAAATGAAGTTATTCATGTTGAAAAGCGATACAATATAATGACTGGGTAAAAAAGTATAAATGATGCTCATATATACCTTTGGTGAACAGAGACAGCCAAAATGAACTACATAATAACTAAAGCACTGAAACTGACACTTTTTTTCCTAAAAAACTTCAAGCTTTGCCTGTATATAGTTTTATTTTTCCTTTCAAATGAATTATTTTTAACAAAATACCACCAAAGGTTCCTTACCTTAATGAAAAGAGTTTTTTGAAATGTTTCAAACCAAGTGTAGCTCTTCAAAGAAGAAATGTTGGCAAGGTTTTGAAGAAATGTTTGACAAGCAGCTGAAATAAGTTAGCCAGACCATCATGCATCATGCCCTCTAGAAGCCTTTCAATGATGCAGACCTCTTTGCATCATGCCAGTGACAGTCATAGATGGCCACTGGTCACGGTACCTGAAAAAACAAAAAAGTTTAGAATGTGTACAACGAATCATTAGAGACATTAATAACTTTGCTTGTTTGCATTTCCTTGTTCGGTTAGCAATGTGTTAGCTAGCTTACTCATCACCATCCACCCTCTGTTTTCAGTAACAATGAAAGAATCATGGATATTACAAGCTTAGGTAATTAGCCTGAATTTCACAATTTCTAAAAAGTGGGAGAGAATGAGAATACATTGACATGAAAGAATTAAACTTTGTTATAAATTTCAAATTGTCAATGTTCTTGATTAGAAAAGAATTAAAAACAAAGGCTTCCCAAAATATCCCTATGCATGCTATGAAAGAGAAGATAGTGATGAAATATTTTTGGTTTGTTTTCCAAGAAATGGAAATATTACTTAATTACTAAAGAAGTTAAGGTCAATATTGAATATAATGTTGTCAACGAATTTCATAATTTCGTATGTATAGATAGGTAATATAGTCAATTTTAAGACGTTTTACATGAATGACAATGTGCCCCGAAATGCTTATTTTTGGAGATATTTAACTTTGAAGTTATAGGAACGTCGTTTATAAAATTGAACAAACGGAGAGGTAAATAAGCAGAAATCCGGTTCTGACGTAACGATAGGTCAGGTTAGGTTTGGTAAAGTTAATTTAGTTAAGTATCCTAACCTAAGTAAGCCTAAAATATCTTAATTTAACTCAACCATACCGAGGCCGATGACTCCCGCCAAAAAACTTGGCGTGGTCCGCATCCGCAAAACGCCGGAAGAGCCATATCGAAACTGCCGTTAATGCTATTCTTACCTGGCGTTATTTATCCTATATCTCCTAAACTAAGCATTTCCGGGCACATTGTCATTCCTGCAAAACGTCTTAAAATTGACTATATTACCTATGTATACCTACGAAATTATGAAATTCGTTGACAACATTATATTCAATATTGACCGAAGTTAATCTAAAATCAGCATTTTATTTTAAAATATGTTAACATAAAGTTACTTGCTTGGAAATCATAATAGTTCATATCAATGTTTATCACAAAAGATTGAAAAAAAAACACAAATACATCAAAATTATTTCAAGCTAAATTTGATATTAATACTGTTAATTATTAAAACAGCATGACATAAGCACTAAATTGCAAGATGATGAGAAAAGTTACATTATATTTTATTCATTTAGTGCTTTAATTTTTTTGGAACAGCATTTGATAGTAATATACTCATTTAAACATGTGTAAAAATAGGTAACGCACATACCATGTACTCAAAGAAGTTTCTAGGTACAGAAAGTGCAGACCACCTCTTTCTCACGTGACTCTCTGGTAGATTCTTATAATGAGAGCACGTTCACTCTGTGCAAGGCACAAAATTTTCAAGACCATTATGATACCAACAAAAATCTTCAGAGCAGTCCTGCAAAAAATCATATCATATTTGGTATATAAGTAAACCAAGGCTTCAAAAATTCTGAAAGGTAAAAACATAATAATTTGCTTATATCTTCAAACTACACTGCAATATTGAAACATATGAACTTGGGCCTATCAGCAACTGAAGTATTGTGTAATTATAATAATTATTTCAACACAAGTCTTTGAAATACGTCTTTTGGCACAGCCTACCAATTAAGTCAACAACAGCTTGAAAGAAATTATAGACAATCTATAATGAATCATAGAACTAATTCAAAATTATCAGATGAAACCAAAACAAAAATGATAACCACATAATCAAATTTTTTAAAACTTCAAACTTAGGTATATTTCAGAAAGTTTTATTTTTTTTTAACAATAAAAGTTTAAGAAATCATAAAAATATAAGCCACTACTTTTGCAAAGTCAACCTACAGGATGATAAAGTTCGTGTTGTAGAAAGCTGGTAGTAGAACTAGGAGACAAGTTGTACTAATTTATTGCCAGAAATATACTTTCCATCAGTATAATACTACAAAACTCCTAACAAGACATTGTTTTGCATTGTGAGTTTGGAAAAAATCCTATAAAGATTAGGTTTTTCATTTGTATCTGCTTCAAATTATTATTGTTGATCATGATTATGAAGCATATCCACAATCCTTATGCTCTTGTTAAGCTGAGTATGGAATCTAGCTAATCATTCCAGTTATGCACCTCTCTTCACGGTTTAGTGGAAAATTAATGTAAAATATACTTAAACTTACATGCAGTAAACAAGAAATGATAAGATTTTGTTGTGAATAGTAATTGTATACAATAGTTAGCTTCATGTATAATATTTCAATAATGTAGGTATCCAAATAACCATATATCACACCTGTCAAAATTATGTAAACTATTTTAAATACTAAAGGGGGGAAAATATTTGATGAAATTTGTTCATAAATTTCAATGCAAACAATTTATGATGAGCCATAAATATCAGTTTGCTCTGAGATAAATTACATTTGGATTATATTTTGTTACTAATTCACCAGAATCCACATTATCACTAAGAAACAGCTTTCATAACATATATAAAACTTGCAGTTACAATATTCAAACACAAAAGGTAAAATAACTTTCTTCACAAGAACCCTTGAAAATTTTCAACAGAACATTGTTTATCACTTCAAAGTTTCATGTTAGCTTCAGCACTGTAACCAGATTCAACACCTGAAAAACACATGCTTGTAAGTTCAAATTAAATTGCCTTTATTTAACAATTAAGTACAATCACCTGACACAAGATACACAAGAACCACCGTGTGAGTTACTGAACATTTTTCAAAACATCCGGGCAGCACAATTTGTAATTTTCGCCGCAGTGGCGCAGTCTGTGCTGGCGGACCGCGGACGTTGGGTTTCTGTCTGATGAACGATACAAATCCGCATAAAAAGAGGAATTATCGTATCCTCAAACTTCTTTAATTAACCGAATGATCTTCCGATGGCGCCAGCCTTTGAAAATCAGCCTCCTCAACGCATCTTCAAAAGATCACATTGCACCCAGCACTATGTATGGAAACAGCAAATCTAGTCGTCTGCAATCTAGTCATTGACAATACAATGTTTCGAGGCTGTCATATGCTCCCTCCTACAGATGCACCAATTATTTTTTGCAGAAGAAAAATTTATACATGGTTGTTTGTAATCAAAAGCATTAGAATAACAGACATGAAGAGGAAATATCCTTTCTGTGAATAAAAATGAAACATAAGATGAATGCATTTCTAACAAATAAACCCGACTTGAAGAAGAGAATCTTCAGAGGCCATATTTGTGTTCCCCGAATAATTTGAGGACTGAATCATGCAGTCTACTGAAAGAGAATTTCAATAATGATGGAATAACTTATACTTGAGCACCTACCAGCATATTATGAGCTTTCTGTTCTGTATTTAACGATAAGTTTAATGACCAACCGAAAGAATGTATAGAAATGTATTGCAGGTCAACGTTATTTTAATCGAAATGGCGATTAATTGATTTTATCCCGAATAAATTTTTTTTACAGCATATTTGCTTATTTTTGGTAGCTACTTTTTGAGCGAGTTTCCATCGAAGAGATTCTGTGCTGGACTATAGATTTTAATGAATTGCTATGTTTTAGTACGAAACTGCTAGGTGCATTTCTTAATCAACTTACACGTGAAGAAATTGAGCTAAATAGATAAATGTGCGCGATCTTATGCAAACAGTGTTGATTTCTCTGCGATATACTTTACTGAAATTAATGTTTTATAACTCTTGAAAAAGAAAAAATAACGTTTATTGAGCCGAGAGATTAAGGATGTTTCAATATTCTGAGATCCGATCAAACAAGACATGAGCAAACCAGACCAGAGACCAAACCAGAGACCGGACCAGAGACCGGACCAGAGCCGGACCAGTGACCGGACCAGTGACCGGACCAGAGACCGGACCAGAGACTGGACTAGAGACTGGATTAGAGACTGGACTAGAGACCGGACCAGAGACCAGACCAGAGACCGGACCAGAGACCGGACCAGAGACGGGACCAGAGACCGGACCAGAGCCGGACCAGAGACCGGACCAGAGACCGGACCAGAAACCGGACCAGAGACCGGACCAGAGACTGGGCTAGAGACTGGACTAGAGACCGGACCAGAGACCAGACCAGAGACCGGACCAGAGACCGAACCAGAAACCGGATCAGAGACCGGACTAGAGGCCGGACCAGAGACCGGACCAGAGACCGGACCAGTGACCGGACCAGAGCCAGACCAGAAACCGGAGCAGAGCCGGACCAGAGACCGGACCAGAGACAGGACTAGGGAACGGACCAGAGACCGGACTAGGGACCGGACCAGAGACCGGACCAAACTCTGGACCAGAGAAAGGACCAAAGACCGGATCTGGGAAAATTAGATAAAACTAGGTCAGAGTAGATCCGATTAGATTTTTTAGCGCAACAAAGGGTTTCCAAAGAGAGGAAGAAGGAAGGCATTAATTAGTATGACCTTAAAGGAATGCAGAATCTATGCACAAGGCATATGGAAATAGGAAGTTGAGGAAGATGTTCATAAAACAAGATAAAAATTAAAGAAGAAAGTTGTAGACACCAAAAAACAGCATAGTAGTAACCGAAAAAACAACACCTGTTACAACGAAAAACATATCTTACGTCAACAGCAGGAAGGTCTACCTAACGTTTTGCTCGGGACCTCACACATTCCTTTGGGAGCCCTAATTCACATAGATACAGGGACTGTATACCCCTGAGGATTGAAATACAGTTTCCTTTTTCTCAAGTTGGAGGAAGCGAATCTGTCACAGAATTAACATAAATTCAATAATTACTACATTTAAATTAAATGTGTCTATTAAAAAAATATTAGTCGTCATAGATTAGCGAGGAAACACCCAGCAACGGTAACCTTGGCAACGTTCTATCTGTTGATGCTGGTCTACGTTCTCGGTCAACTTGAAGGTGTCATGATGACACACCCAGGTGTGTCAAGATTTCTCTGAGTGTACCGAAGACTTGAAAAGCAGTGTATACTTCCCATCCATATGGTTTTTGCTGTTTCCAATAAACATTAGTTTCTTCAACTCAGTTCCATGCCCAAATGCCTAAAAAAAGCTTCCCTAATATCGCTAAACAAGGCGGACGTAATCCCACGAAACCAAGTCACCGCCTTTTCCATATCGACGATGTTATCGTTTTTTCGACGAGTTTTTTCGACTTTTCTCTTCGTTTCAGGACTTGCAAATTACTGCACGAAGAATTTCCTAAGTGTACTTTATCACAGGGTTTAGTTCTCGTAAGTCCTGGAGAAAATTTTTCATTCGTTTCAAGGAATTTTCACAAATATTATGGTCTCATACAACTGTCAAGTTGAACATTCTCAATGAAACTGGTTGCGATTTGAATTTTCTGTAGTTATTGAGCTCATGAACTAATTTTCTGCAATTATTGTAGTCGTGAGTTAATTTTCTGTAATTATTGTGCTCGTGAATTTCGCTCATGATGTGCAAAAGAGAAACAAAGGAAAAATGACTTTTTATTTATATAAGCCTCTAAACCTCAGACCCGCTCCATTCTCAGTTCTGGACTGCAAAACGAGAAACTGTGATTTTTTACGCAGCTCAAAAATGGAAGTGAAATGATAAAATCTACCAAATTGAAGAAATTGATCATCAAAATTTCATCCATCAAACGAAAATAAAATTATACAGGGTGATGTTAAAAAATGTAGATGCTTTTCAGTTATTTTCCGTCCAAGTATTTCTTTTCATGGTGAAGCTAGATGACTGAACCAGTTGAGAAAGCTGATGACAGTAGAATAAATATCGAAGAAAAGCTGAGAATAAATATCGAAGCTGAGGAAAATGAGTATTTACTATCTGCATAAAACTTTCAGCCAGGTTCTGCATGTGGTATGAAATTTAAAAATTAATCAAATACTTTAAGCTTGCTTTGTTCTCTGCAATTGGAAATATACATAAACTCTACATATTTTCAATTTTGCTTCGTTTCTTCAATTGTATTTGAGACGCAATTCCAAAAAAATTATTCTGAAAGAATTTCTCTCGAATTTTTATGTATCCTAATGATCTAAAGATACAGTTCTTAATTTTTTTGCTCTTTCGTTATGCAAAAATACTACATTAACTGTTGACAATAATGTCCGGGGTTCAATACTCATCGAGCAATCGCAGCATTCAACTATAGCTAACACGCTCCTCTGGCGAAGATAGAAAACGGAGAAAAGCCGTGAAAGCGATTATGGGGAGTTTTTTTATTATAATTAAATTTGAATTCCCTGGAAAATACAAACGAAACAAACCATTCTCCCATGCACTTGTTATGCAATTATTTTTGAGACATTTATGTTTATCAATCAGTCATTTTTCCAAGTGATGAAAAAGAGGAGCTTTATTTATCAATTATCAATGAGATAGTTTTTCAATGGATGATATACTTTTCAGGTGATGGAAAAGCGAAGCTCTTTGATGCAGCTTGCTGAGAAGCTCGCCTTCGGTGTTTCACAGCAGGTGAGATGGGCACAGGCTTCGATCGTTATTGGGATCAGTATAATCGCATCATTTTCTAGAGGATATCTTTCATTTTCTAGGGATTTTAAATAGTATTTTGGATGCTGAACTCGTTGACAGGTTTCTGGAAAAGCCCCTGGATCGAGGCATAAATTTGAATTTGACTGATTTTGAGACACTGTTAACGTTGAGCTTGCTCGATACACTTCGAAAACGATAAATTAAGGTAACGACGAGCTATACCTTCCTAGACGCTATACCTTTTAAAAGGAAAAGAAATCATAAATACATGTCACTGCAGCCACCGTCATTACAAACGATTTCATTACAACCACCGTCATTACAACCACTGTTATTGCAACCGATATCATTATAACCACCAACATTTCAACCACCGTCCTTACAACTACCAACATTACAAACACCGTCCTTACAACCACCAACATTTCAACCACTATCCTTACAACCACAAACATTACAACCACCGTCCATACAACCACCAACATTACAACCACCGTCATTACGACCTTCGCCATTACGACCACCGTCGTTAGACTGGCACTGACATCAGGTTGTCACCGATATCACAATGAGGAAGGAACTGCCATTCGCCAATGAACTTCATAGACCATATTTGGGCACATATTCGGCTAGAAGTGTAATACATTAGGACTCTCTTCACAAGAATATTTTAGAGAATTTCAATGGGGAATATCTGTAGTTGTAGTAATTATTCTAATCAGATGCAGCGGACATTCGACCTACTACAAGACATGGCACAGTTCAGCATTGGAGACACGTACGTTCTGCGCCGCAGTTCTTTCGTCGCGGTGAGATTCGAATGAAGAAAGGATTTTTTATCAATTCAGTTCTAACATGTCATCTACAACAGTATTGGTCTTATCTATATTGGTTTTTCATGTGCCTGATATCCAACCCGACGCAGCAATGACGTTGATTGGAAATTATGTTGGCTGGAAATTATAGCTATGTTCTTCTCTCTTAAATACTTAGGAAAAGTAGCTGGATATGTGGAGTACCGAATCAACAGCCGTTCTATGATAGGCTAGTGTTCTTAACCACTGGGCTACGGGAACTTACCTTTTCAAAAAATTTTTAAAATTGATGGTTTACTTTAGTATCTGCTCCTTAATTTCTAAACGCTCAACTACGATTGTTGATATTTAAGCCACATTCTTTCAACGATACTGCAATCATTTCTAAAGTTGTTACTTACCTAGTTGATGTTGCAATTATATTTATTCCCCTTGTTACCATTTCAATTGGTGCGATTTTAATCATTGATAATGCTATTGCTCTTTTTGTTGTCCTTATTAGTATCGTTAGGAAATCAGTTTTTCGGTTTCCAATTCCTGCCTCGCACTTCCTGCTCGAAGTCCGAGACAACCTGTTATGCTATACAGGAATATAATGCTATTGCCCACTGTACACCGTTACTACAACCACAGTCACTACAACCACCGTCACTAAAACCACCATCACTACAACCACTGTCACTACAACCACTGTCACTCCTACACCGTCACTACAACCACCGTCACTACAACCACCATCACTAAAACCACAGTCATTAAAACCACCATCACCACAACCACCGTCACTACAACCACCGCCACTACAATCATCGTCACTACAAACACAGTCACTACAACCCCCGCCACTACAACCACTGTCACTACAACCACCGTAACTACAATCACCGAGAATACAACGACCGTTACTGCAACCACCGTCACTACAATCACCGAGAATACAACCACCGTTACGGCAACCACCGTCACTACAACCACCGCCACTACTATCATTCAGTATGAACTTCGTATCTGTGCTACGTAACTAACAATATAAAGTTTTCAGTGTGACGGACGGAGGCTGCTGTTATGATGCAAGGTAAATCAGCGATCATTTCATCTTTATTTTTGGTTTCCTTTTGCTGCAGATGCTGAACGCATGTGTAGGGTGGATGGTGGTGCTGCTGCAGTTGACATCGCTTCCTTCAGGACAGTTCAGGACACTTGAGGATACGTCGGGACTGTAGGGAACACTTAAAGATATTTTAAGGCGCTGCAAGACACGTCAAAATATTTAAAAGCACTTCAAGTTATATGAAGATACTTGAGGACACTTGAGGGCACTTCAGATCACTTGATGACACTTTCAGAACACTTTAGGACGCTTTATGACACTTCAGAGCACTTCATGATGCTTCAGAACACTTCATGATGCTTCAGAACACTTCAGGATACTTCATGACGTTTCAAGACACTTATTGATTCATCAGGACACTTAAAGGCATATCAGGACACTTTAGGATATTTAGAGATACTTCAGAACACTTCAGGAAAATATAGCTCTTATGACATTTAAGGACACTTTAGGACACTTCTGGACCCATCAGGAAACGTCAGGACGCTGCAAGATATTGCAGGACACTTCAGTGAAGCAAAAATTGAAATAGACCTTTAATAATATTCCATGAGCTTGCAAGGCACTTTGAAGTTTGTATGACAAGTCCTTTATATAATAATACACAGTTGCTTTGTTGGTTGGTCCGTCTCTCTGGGACGTTCTGAAGGATTTACATAGGGAAATACTAACACTTTGATTGCGACTTGAGCCACCGGTGGTCACGGTGGGAACTTTGGTTGTGATGTTCACCGACCAGTAGTCACAAACCTTATTTTCAGAACTACTTAATCAAAACTAATTGAGGACACGATCCAGTAAACGCCTGCTATTTTCAATATTGCTTCAACCACAATTGCTTCAAATATGAGTTGAATATTGAACTTCAGTTTTACCTACCGCAGTTGAAGTGCCAAAGTTAATAGCCAGAGTCTGTTAATTTGTCACGCACACATTGAAATCAAGCTGGATCTGCTTGCTGAATGTATCTGTGATATGAGTTTCACCAGGGCTAAATATCAAGAATATTTTCGAACCCTGTCATTTTTGACGGGCCGTGTAGTCTAGTAACTAATAAATACAACATATGAGGAATAAGCCATTTGGTCATTAAATCCCTTCTGATTTTAACTTTCAAGTGCTCTTTTTGCGATAGCAGACGTTGTGTTCGTGATGATACATAAAACACGAATGTGAAGAAATGAAAAGACGTTTTTTTGGTTATGGCTTCATCAATTAGCTACGACAGAGAATTAGCTTCTTGAAATACCTTGTTTTTAATAAATTTTTTGATTAGACTTGTTATAGTAGGTAGTTTGGTAGCGATAGAGTTATAAATAGACAACACTCCTGAAATTTGTTTTGAAAAAATACCTGTCGTGAAAACTTAGTGTTCTAAAAATAAGCAGACATTTTTCATTTATGTAAAACAGAAAATGTTCACAGCGAATTTTTAGTATAATCGTAAAAACTTTGTGTTCCAGATATGAGCTGATTTTTTTTCATTTACATTTAGAGGGAAATATTCTCATCTAATTTTGTATTTAATATCAATCCTGGCGTGAATGTATCGTGACTAAGGGTGTCTGCACACCAAAAGATTTGAAGCAAGAAAGCAAGCGAGCTTGAATTGATTAACATGATTATTCCTATGGGAGAGCACACATTGCAAGCAAGCAAGCGAGCGAGCGAGAAAGACTGAAGATTGGCTGATCCGAGAAAGCGACTCGAAGACGGTTTCACGCTTGAGAGCTGCGGCGGGAAGCCTCTGGCAGTCACGGTGAGGTGTCGACGAGGGAGGGCGCTGCTCAATTCTTCTATCATAGACTGAACTCCTTATATCCGAAGTTTATGCTGTACTGCGCCTTTGGAACTCGAAAAATCCAAACCACAGTGACAGATTACATGTTTCAATGCTATGTGATGAAAAAGGAATGAAACTCAACATTAAGAACTAATGCTTGTACCGCTGATCTATGTTACTGTCAGCTTTCAATGACAGTCAGGCTCAAACTGCCGTCTTTTGGTGTGCTGTAGTTCTCGCCTGACATCTTTCACTCTCGCAAGCTTTCTCGCTTTCAGTCTTTTGGAATGCAGGCACCCTAAGGTACTTTCGCCATCAAACATGACGGTGTTATTTACAAACCAGAGCTTTACTCTGCTCGGTTTGTACTACAATTCGTTCATAATTTATCTGGAACTATGGAATAATTTTATCAAATTGTGATGTTCGTATGTTTATAAAAGACTAAGGAAAATTAGCTGGGAAGTTAAATGTCATTCTCCAAAAAGATGAAGAATATATTAGTTTCTTACAAACAAAAAATTTGGTACTTATCTATATGAAAATCGGAAGAAATAAGAGATATCACCACAGATTTACGGTTCTTGGACACCTGCAGGTTTTTACTTTCGTCTCCAGATAAGATTAGTAAAAATTTAGCCGAGCATAAAAAATTATCGAAAAATTTTCAATAATGATGAACAGTTTGATTCAATTAAGAAATAAGGGATAAATCGGTATGAATATATAGATAGTTATGAAAAAATGCAATGTGAGAGTTGAATCCACCAGAACGTGGATGTTACAGTTAGTTAAAACAAACATATTATGTAAGATGAATGCCAGTGTACACTGAGAGTTTGGAAATAATTTAATTGTTAAACATTTAAAGACTTTCATAATATTTATCTTGAAGTAGACACTTTATTATTGACAAAAGTGTTTGAAGAATTTCGAGCAACATGTATGACAACATATTCTCTGGATCCAGTGCATTAACAGCTCCAGGATTCTCCTCCGATGCATCGTTTAAACTCACACATTGAGTTATATTTGTTTACAAATCCTGATATGATTCTTTTCATTGAAAAGGGAATATGAGGTGGAATTTCAACAATATCAACACTACGCAAAAACGAACGCAAACAATCCATATATCTCAGAAACATTTGATTAAGGAAAATCAAATCGTAATATAACCTATTTGGATGGGAATAACTTATACGGTTGGGCTATGAGCCAAGGATTACTATCAGGATACTTTACATGGAAAGATCCAAAATCGAAAATTAAAGAAGATAAAAGTTGATTTAACGTCTCCGGTAGAATTACATAATATTCATAATGATTTCTCATTAGTGACAGGAAATATAAAAATATATACCGTATATATACGTGTTAGTTCTACAACGAAGTAAACGGGAAAAATATGTCGTACATTACAAATCTCTAGAACAGTATTTGAATTTAGGAATGAAAGTAGATAACATCCATGGAATATTAGAGTTTAACGAAAGTCCAAGGATGAAATTATATCAAGAACCAATATTAAAGGGATCATTCTTTTAATAGCAAACGTTTCGGAATCTCTGATTCCATCATCAGTGCTATAAAACAAAGCATAAAAAACGATAATGAACAAATTGCGAAAAAAACTGTAAGAAACTAATGTCACTACACCTGGTATATCTCAGAGAACCGACCTATCTATTTACCGATTTATCTACCTTTCATTTATGCTTTGAGATTGTGGTTTACTATTCAAAATAGAAATATACTAGATACAAGAGGTGAGAAAATAACGGTTCGGTAACACTTTAGATAAAGAAAATTGAAAAAAGTTTGAAATTTTTTTTTCTAAAAAAATGGAAGCTTTACAGTAGAATGAATCAACTGAAACTGATGAATTTATTCAAAAGATTGAAACTCATGATTATGAGCCACAAATTGGAACAAATTTGAATCATAAACATAATGTTATCAAAATCGTAGTTCAGCATCAAGATCAAACAACGAAATTCAAAAGGAAAATGATATTCTTTTGGATCGTTGATAAAAAGGTGAATGAAAAATCTCGCGATGGATTTGTGAATGGAATGATTATCTAGGCTCCGCAAATGGAAAATTTAGTGCAGTGATTCCACTTGAACATTTGTTTAGATTTCGTGAAAATTATAATAAAGTGATTTATGGAGTAGAGCATACGCTTACTCTGAGGATAGGTAATAATCATAAACAACTGATGAAAGAGATCTGTGGTGGTTTCACCTAGCTGTACGCGCTCACCACCACTCAAGCTCAAAAGCGCCACCCCACAGCCTCAAAGTGATCCTACTAAACGACCAATCAGCGCTGAAATCTGGCGCTGGGGTGGCGGACACGGTACACATAAGAAGGTAGGAGCATTCAAGTCTTTTCTTAAAAGAGCCCTGGGGACGGTGACGTCACGGGGCCAGAACGAATAGCAACACAGATCAACATGAGAAGCGCCACCTGGCGACAATATGTGACAATATCGAGTCACCTGTAGGACAACTTGAACAACAACAACAACGCGGCTAGTTTGTCGGCGTTGCTATCAGCAAGAATGGCTTCTTCAATTAGAACGAAAAAGTGTTCTTTCATCAAATGTGAAAATAATTCTAGAGATCAACCTGATATCAAGTACTTCCATTATCCTCATGGAAATTTTAAAGAGTGGATAAGAGCAAGTGGAAACGAAATTTTAGGTTCAATTAAGGAATCTAATTTGTGCAAACATTATTTCGTGTGTAGCCGCCATTTTCGGAAAACAGATTACAGAAGAATCCTTTCACCGTTCAAGACTAAAGTACTTCTCAAAAACGGTGTGGTGCCATTGCCTTATAATCACATGAATTTGAGCGTTGGAGGTAAGAAATGCAATTTTCTCTCAAATGTAAATCTAGGTAGTACGAATTTATCAATACGTATCCAATCTGAGAATTGGCTGATGGTAGTACAATTTTGTTAATAGCTTTAATGACACGTTGAGATCCTGTAGAAAAATAATTAAACAGGTAAGTTTATTATGAGAAGAGTAAATAAAAGTAATAGTTTCAAATATTTATGGAAAATTTCTGTAAATTTTGCGAATTGGAATGGATGTTTGTATATAATTTGGCAATTTTTAGTAGGTAGCTGGATGGCTAATTAGGGATTATTTGTAAGTAGGAGTATGAATAATTTCTACAAATGATAGAACTTACTTTGATAGAATTCTTCTGAAGGTGCTCCTACACAATTGTTAGGTATAAATGTGTTCTATTGAACTTGGGAACATTTGGTAAATGTGAAGCATTTGCCAGTAATCAATTTTTTAGTTTTTGCTGCCTAAGCATAGTTGGTCAATGTTTATTTTACCTTCGGCAGGGAAATTAAAGATGTCGCTGCTGATAATCACTAAATGAGCACATTTAAAAACCTTTTACATGAATGACATTATGCTCGCTGATGCGTTATTTTCGAATTATTTAACTTTGAAGTTGGCGCGGGCGCGCGCCGCCTTTACAAACGTAATGAGGTTGGGTCGTGAGGGGTAGCCACAGTTCTTTTAGTGAAAATTATAAATCAATTGAAATTCTACTATGCATTTACATAGTTAATGAAATGACGAGTTATTTTTTCGATGCGAAAGACTTGTTTCGAATGTTCCCAGATACGTCGAACCCACGATATACCGGGGTTGAAGTTACGGATCTGCGGTCATCTCAAGGCTGCCAGTTACGTCGAAGCAGCGGTGCGCGCTTGCACACACTCGATCATTCGACGTAATGGGTCGGTTACAACCTTTATTTATAATTTTCACTAGAAGAACTGTGGCTAACCCTTACGACCCAACCTCTTGACGTTTGTAATAGGCGGGTTAACTACCCTTACTAACTAAATTACGGCGCCGGCGCCAACTTCAAAGTTCAATTATTCAAAAACAACGGTCAATGTATAGTTTCCCTTCGGCAGGGAAATAAAAGATGTCGTTGCTGATAATCACTAAATGAGCACATTTAAAAACCTTTTACATGAATGACGTTATGCTCGCTGATGCGTTATTTTTGAGTAATTGAACTTTGAAGTTGGCCTTTGCGCCAAAGGAAGCGAGCGCGTGAAACGGAATTTAATAAATAAAGGAAGCTATTACAAACGTAAAGAGGTTGGGTCGTGAGGGGGAGGCACAGTTCTTCTAGTGAAAATTATAAATAAAGCTTCTAACCCACCCATTACGGTGACGACCGCAATCTTGTTGACATCGGGTCCAAAATGGCGGCGCCCATGGTGGTCGCCATCTAAGACCCGATGTAAACAAGATTGCGGTCGTCACCCTAATGGGTGGGTTAGAAGCTTTATTCATAATTTTCATTAGAAGAACTGTGCCTCCCCCTCACGACCCAACCTCTTTACGGTTGTAATAGGCGGGTTAACTACCGTTATTAACTAAATTACGGCGCGCGCCGGCGCCAACTTCAAAGTTCAATAATTCGAAAATAACGCATCTGCGAGCATAATGTCATTCATGTAAAAGGTTTTTAAATGTGCTCATTTAGTGATTATCAGCAACGACATCTTTAATTTCCCTGCCGAAGGTAAAATAAACATTGACCGCATAGTTTATCAGATCAAAATGAACTAGTTTTCTTCTATGCAGTTGCCGTCAGAAATGAGTATTTTATGAGTTAGGCCTATAGCGGTATGTTAATTTTCGTCTTTGATGACGAATGCGGTCGAATAAACAACTACTAAACAATTTTTGAATTTTTGTTGCTTGAATCAAGGTAATAACATCGAAATAAACTACTTTTCTTATATACACTTTTTGCAACAAATGAGTATTTTCCGTGTTAGAGCGGTAGGTTTAGTTTTGTCTTTGATGACGAGCGCATTGGAAGCGAGACTTCATTGCAGTGTAAACATTCGACGTGCTCGATCAATTACTAGCCGCTTTGAACACTAGGGTTGTGGTCAGTAATTTACCGCTATAACTCGTTAAACACTCAATTGCCCGAAAAAGTGCATAGATAAAAAGTTGTTCATTTCGATGAAATTTCCATGATACAGGCAACTAAATTTCAAAAATTGATTATTTGCATCTCCTTAACCCGTCTCCACAAGGTCGACCTACCGGGAGGTTTGAAGAAAATGGGTCAACTGTGCAACTTACTGTACATTCATTAATCATGTTAGAAGTTTCATTGGGGGTTCATTGTAAAGAGAGAGAGTTGCTCTTTCTGTCAGTGGGGGAAAAAATGCTGCTACCCCAACAAAAATCTACGAAATTTGAGTTTTTATTTCGGTAAAATACAAAAAACAGAAATCAGAAAATCACTATGGCCATTTTTTATTTATTGCACTTTCATGTTTGTTTATGATGCATTTTCATAGATTCTGAGTTGCTGAATCTCGTGGTATGTGAATTTTTTTTCATGTCTAATAGTTCCGGAGTTATGTGCATTATATGTAAAACACGGTTTTTATTTTTTAGTTCATTTTGTGTATAGGCTGTTATCAAGCAGTTTCATTGCTTGTAAAGAGTTTGATATGCATGGAGCTTTTCCTCCCGAATACAATGGTGGTATTATTTTTTGCCTAGGAATAAATCTGTGGATTTGGAATCCCATTTTTGGAACAAAAAACATAAAAAAATAAAAATGATGGCGACCTTCTAAGAGGCAGAGTGTGTGCTGGTATGCCTCAGCTACACTGCTGGCCTTCCAAGACGTTGTGCAGCGCCGGTAGCTACACTCCAGACTGAGCAGAAGAATTCATACAGATTTGAGCTTGTTGCCTCTCCTTCCCTGTTCCCTCCACCTAATTTTACCTTACACCAATGAATAGCGCTCAACGAGACGCTTAAGACCATATATGGCAACCCTAGGTTTGCTGATGTGAAACATGTACTAGCTTTGCCGACCTTCTAAGAGTCCAGGACGTGGCGACGGGTTAAGGAGATCGTCCCAGTTTTTCAACTTTTTTTGTCCGATTCGTTTGAAAATTGGCCAGTATATGTATTTTGGGGGTCAATGTGAAGTTTAATACAATCACAGAAAATAATAATTGCAATCCCAGGAATCACTAAAGGAACCCATTTAAGAACGTTTTGCATGAATGACATTTTGCTCGCTGATGCGTTATTTTCGAATAATTGAACTTTGAAGTTGGTCTTCGCGCCAAAGGAAGCGAACGCGTGAAACGGAATTTAATTAATAACGGAAGCTGATACAAACGTAAAGAGGTTGGGTCGTGAAGGGGAGGCACAGTTCTCTTAGTGAAAATTATTAATAAAGCTTCTAACCCACCCATTAGGGTGACAACCGCAATCTTGTTTACGTCGGCTCCAAGATGGCGACCACCATGGGCGCCGCCATCTTGGAGCCAATGTAAACAAGATTGCGGTTGTCACCCTAAAAGGTGGGTTAGAAGCTTTATTGATAATTTTCACTAGAAGAACTGTGGCTTCCCCTTCACGACCCAACCTCTTTACGTTTGTATCAGCGTCTGAAAGCACTTCTCAATCTCAAATCGACAGGAGCTGTCAAAATTCTCAGTGTGCAAGTCCAAAAAATCCTGATTGTGATCATAATAATAATATTCCTTATTCTGCTGAAAATTGTTTGGGGGAAAAAATTGAGGTGCCAAATAAACCATCTTGCAGCAGGAAGTTATTTCCCTGCCCTATCAAAGTAGAAAGTGCTGCGAGAAAGAGGGAACCAAAGAAGAGAAGGACTGCTACAAAGAAAATGAACCCGGTTCTGTATAAGCGGTTGAACATCGATTCATTTCTACCACAGTTGTACCCAAAGCTGGGCCCCTTCCTTACTGAGTTTGTTGGAATGAAGCTAAGAAGGAAGAAACGGTACACACTTCTACAAAAATGGATAGCTGTGAACATTCTTGTGAGTTCTACTGGTTACGGCTATAAAGTATTCAAGCAAATGTTACCACTGCCATCAACATCTACACTAAAACGATTGATGAATACTTTAAAAATGTCTCCAGGAGTCCTTAGAAGAAATGCGCAAATGCTTAAAATGAAAATCAACCCTGAAACTGATGCTGATAAGCTGACTTTCATTCTTTTAGATGAAATGTCTTTGAGAAAAGGGCTATCTTACAACGAAAGCAAGGATCTAGTCGTAGGGTATGAAGACGATGGGATAACTAGATCAAGCAAGCTGGCAACATCTAGTTTATGTGTGATGGCAGTTGGTGTGAAAAGGAATTGGAAATTTCCAATCGGTTATTATTTGTCAACAAATGCCATGAAATCCACGGTCATTACCGAAATAATTACAAATGCCATAAAGGTCTTGGAAAACGAGGGTTTTATTGTGCTAGGCATAACTACTGACCAAGGCTCCAATTTTGAGACTGCTTTCAAGTCTCTTGGTTCCACGCCATCTAACCCAAAGATATTCATTGATAACCGAACCTACTTTGCTTATCGAGATCCACCTCATCTTCTCAAAAGTGCGCGAAACTTTCTTTTGAATGGAAGTGTGAAAGTGCCGTCATTTTCAGCATCAGCTACCTGGAAAGACGTTGAAGCCATCTTCCTGCTAGACAGGGAAAAGAGCCTGCAGAGACTCCCGCGGATCACAAGCCAGCATGTGTATAACTTGAGATTTGGAACAGAAATGAAGGTGAAATTGGCAGCACAAGTTCTGTCTAATTCATGTTCGGCTGCCATTGACACCTGCGTTGCAAAGGGCAAAATGGAAGCTTCTGCAGCTGCTACAAGCACCTACTTGAAGAAAATGAATGACATCTTTGATGTTCTGAACTCAAGTCCAAGAAATACAGTTCCTCTTCGTAAGCCTCTTCATTCTTCATCACCTTCAATTGAGTTTTTGAAGGAGGCTTTGCAATGGTTGGAACAGTTGCAAGAGTTGAATGCTCCTCGAAAATGCCGCTTTATTAATGGCTTCATTCAGTCCATTAATGTGATTCTTCAAATGAGACCTATTTTGGATAATTACAATCTAAAATACCTGTCAACTAGAAATCTGTGTCAAGATGAGCTGGAGTTATTTTTTGGGAAGGTTCGGCAACTCCAGAAATTTCCAGACGCTCAAGTCTTCACCCAAAACTACGTGAAAATTGCAGTAGCGTCTCTCATGCGTGCCCCTCTTGCCTCCAATTGCCAGACGGTCTCGGATCCCCAGCTGGGAGAAACCTTGGATTTCTTAGCAGAGGTATGAAGATTGAGTTCTAGGTACAATTGAAAGTATAATGGCAGAATGAGGATAGTTTATACATGCGTTCTACTGTTGGCTCGTATGTGGTATTAAGGGTAGAAGCAAGTACCTTAAGTTTCCGTTGTTTGATGTTAAATATATGTATTTTTAACGTTCAGGTTTGCATCCGTGAAGGCTATTTCCATAACAGCAGTTCCTGTGCTGATTGTATGATAGCAAATAGTTGGGTGTAACGTGGTTTCTATCAACTCATGACATTATTATTTGAAAATATGTATGTTCCTTCTCTTTTACTTTAATTTTTTCATTTCCCTTCTTGGCCATTCCCATCCTTCCCAGCTCGCACTTTCGTATATTTGGGATCCTTGTTTCTTTTTATCTTTCATCCCAGGGGAAAAATACGTGGTCCTGAAGTGAGAATGCTGTACGCAGGCGGCATTGTGTAGGAATACTCATTGTGCATAGATTTCACATTCCCTTATGAGGGCCCGAGCTTAGAGTTTAGTAGGCTTTTTTTTGTTGAAATAATACGTTTTTGTTATGTTAAGGACCACCTTTTTTCGGTTCACTACTGTCCTGTTTTTCAGCACCTTCGACTTTCTTCTTCAACTTTTATCTTATTTCATGAACTTCTTTCCCATCTTACTGTTTCTATGCCCTTTCTGCATAGATTCCTCATTTTCTTATCTCCATACTAAATGGTGCCTTCCTCCTTCCTCTCTTCGATATGCTCTATTTTTGCAGGAGGCTTAAACTAACTTATAATCTAATCTTCACATTCCCTTAATTCCATACCAAATGGTGCCCTCATCATCCTTTTTCTCTTTGAAACACTTTAGCTGTGGTTGGGGCAGCGGAAACTAACTTTTTTGCGAATCAATTCTTCTACTTTCCAACTTTTATAGTGTCTTTAAGTAGCATCTACGACACAAAAATGCTGCTTTGCAACGAGTTTGATTATTTATTTTCTTTTCTCCCAGGTTCCAGAGCAGAAGGAAGTGGACCCTCCAGTCATAGAGCTGAAAGAAGAAGAGAAAGCGGCTGCAGTCGTGTTCAAAGGAAATACGGAAGTCGGAGGAATTTTCGAATCCGTTGACGTCGAAGATGCTGCTTCTTACATCTCGGGTTATATTGCTATGAAAACCGACGAATATCACAAAAAATTGAAAAACACTTCGTTGAGTAATTGCAACGAATGTGGTTCAATTTTAACTCAAAGTGATCTAAACTTTCATCTCTTTGTTTCCTTTAAACAGTACGTTCAATCAGATGATCCATGCAAAGGACTGAAGTACTGCAGTAAGTCTTTTGTTGGGAATGTTATAGGTTTTGAAAGAGTGTTTCTTTACCTGTTTGGCAAAATCAGTCATTTGCCTGGATTCTGTAAGACAGTTCGTGAAGTGATCTACTCAAACTGTCCCAAGCCTAACACTTGCTGCACGCAGAAAACATTCTTCCTCATCAGGTTCTTCGTAAAGTGCAGAACTTTACAGTCTATTAGAGCCTACAATAGGTCATTAAGGAAAACACCTGTGAAAGAGAAGTTAAACCAAATAATGCACAATTAAGTTTCTTCCTTCGATGAAACTTGATCCCTAAATTGTCCCACCATCCTTGAAATCTATCTTGCCCTGAAGAAATGCAAAAACACCGCGCCTGGGCCTGATTGAATCCATTACAGAATGCTAAAGAAAATGCACTCCTCAGCTTTCCATCAACTACTCTTCATCTTCAATCAAGTCTGGAGCACTCATGAGAACCCAACACTGTGGCGCACTGCAACGGTTCTCGCTTTTGCAAAGCCCTAGAAACCTGCTCGCACTGATAGCTACCGCCAAATCACCCTCACATGCTGAGTTGGGAAACTGCTGGGGAAGATTGTAAATGTACGGCTGGTCAGATGATTGGAAGCTGGAGACATTTTAAACACGGTTTAGTTCGGCTACAGGCAACTCCGAGGAACTTTAGACTCTCTAGTACGATTTCACAGCCATCTGGTTGGCAGCGGCATGTCCCAGAAACAGACTCCGTGTCTTTTTTTAACTTTTTGAAGCCTACGACACTGTCTTAAGGCACGGGATCCTGCAGCGGTTGCATGAATGCGGCCTCTGGGGTAATATGGCGATATATGTGGAGCAGTTCCTGAGGGAGAGAACTTTTCATGTCAAAGTGTGAAATGTCCTATCCCCGCTGCGAATCCTACAGGAGGGCCTTCCACAAGGGGGTGTGATGAGTTGTTCGCTCTTTTCCATCGCCCTCAATGGAATCACAACTAACTTGCCAGCCGGTGTTGCCTTGTCCCTATATGTTGAGGACTTTATGATATTCTCCTCTTCAACTCTTTTGCCGGCATTGACACGTCAGATGCAGGTGGCAATAAACAATGTGAACTACTGGGCTGAACAGAACGGATCTAGCTTTTCTCCTACCAAAACTGCAGTTCTCTTTCAAGGCCACCGTCGACACGACCCCCCGCAGTTGTTGCTTCGTGGGGAGCGGATTAATTTTGTGCACAGTGCAAAGCTCCTCGGAATGATTCTTGACGTCAAGCTTTCGTGGAAGCCTCACTTGGCTACCCTCAAGGCGAACTGTACCAGAAGGATGAACCTTCTTAAATGTGTCTTTGGTCTATCCTGGGGAGCGGATCGTGCCACGCTGCTTCGACTGTATCGAACGCTAATTAGGAGTAAGCTGGATTATGGCTGCATAATTTACCAACATGCAAAGGAAACTGCGCTAAAAACTCTGGACCCAGTACATAATGCCACCTTCAAACTCTGCACTGGTGCTTTCCAAACCTCCCCCACGGAGAGTTTGTGTGTGGATAGTGGTGAACCTCTTCTCTGGCTCCGCCGTGTGCAACTGAGCCTGCAGTACCTTGCCCGACTTGACCAGCTGCCTCTGTCTCTGACGTGGGTTAGCGTACACGCACTCCTTGGACGGCATCAACCTTTCCCATATTTTCTACCTTCATCTAGAGATAACCTGACATTGATAGCCACAATGCAACTGAGACCCACGAGAGTCCTTCCGGTGCTTTTTGACAACTCTCCAATATGACACCTACCAGTGGAGACTTTCTGCCCTGGGTGCAGAATGCCAAGAAAGGCATCGATGCTGGGCAACTTTCCGAAGCATATTTTTATGGAGCATGTGCTGAAGATGCATGCGGAGTCATTCAAGATCTACACAGATGGTTCCAAGGCGGGAATAGCTGTAGGTTGTCCTTCTGTTTCCGGAGAGATGGTGAGGGCTAGAAGATTGCTACCCGAGACCTCGAGCTTCACTGCGGAGCTCTATGGTGTCTTGGAGGCTCTTCAACTAGTCAAGGAGCACCCGCATGATAAATTTATTGTTTTTATTGACTCGAAAAGTGTCATTGGCTCTGCTCAGGCTTATGATAGCACTCACCCCCCCATCGGCGAGATCGTCATGATGCTGGTGCAGCTTGTGCCTGAGCACAAATATGAGAAATTGTGCTGGGTGCCCGAACACGTGGGGGTGTCAGGCCATGAGAGAGCTGACCAGGAGCCAAAGCGTGTAGTGGATAGTAATGAGGAAGCTCTAAATCAAATGATACCCTTTCGGGACTACTATCCCGTGATCAGGGCTGCTGGAAGACGTCTGTGGCAACAGGAATGGAACAATAGAACGAACAAACTGAGAACCATTGAACAAACACTTCTGGAATGGCCCTCGTCGAGGTGTCGCGTCCGCCGGGTGGAAGTGCTGTTCTGCCATCTTTGCATTGTGCATACCCGACTGACCCACCGTTATCTACTGGAGCGACAACCACAGCCTCAATGCGGGCGGTGTCATGTTCCTCTGACCGTCAAACATATCCTTGCTGAGTCCCCGAAGTACGTTGCTGACCGAGATGTATGCTTTCCAAACCTTCGTGTTTTTTGCCGTGGATGAAGTGTTGACCGAAATGCTCGCAGAGATTGACCGTTTTATTTAATAAGGATGCACTGGTGTTGTTTCTTGAGAAATGAAAATTTCTGGCGGAAATCTGATCGAAGGTTGCACTTAATCATCCCTATCATTTTTGTATTTGTTATCTATACTTTTACGTGCTCGGAAATGTATGTACGAGGGGTAGTGGAAAAGTTCTCAGACAAATGCCCTAATTTCTTTATTTAACAACTCATTAATTTTATTCTCCTACATCAGCTCCAATGTTGTCTTTAAACTTTTGTAATCTATGTTTCCACCTGCAAATGACTTCCTGATAGATTTGGGGGGCTTGTTCCACTAGGTTCTGTACAACAGAGATATTTTCTTCATTTTTTGTTGTGGTGGGTCTTCCTCCTCGTGGGTCGTCATTAAGTTGGACTCTTCCCTCTTTAAAGATTTTAATCCCATCATAAACGACTGCTCTACATGGTGCAGGGTCTCCATAAACCTGCTGTAAAGCTTCAATGGTTTTAACAGTTTTCCAATTAAGTTTAGTTAAAAATTTGACTTGAGCTCTGAGATCAAAATTTACCATTTGAATGGTTGAAAATTACTATTTTGAGATGCAACCTCTCTCGATGCTGACCTGAAATAGGCTGATGAGACAGCTGCAGGTTTCAACTTGTTAAAACTTGTAAATCTCAGTTCAGTTCAAAATTTCGGCAATTGTCTGAGAACTTTTTGGCTAACCCTCGTATTCCATGTTGCACTGCTTGAAGAGATTGAACGTGAAGCCGCGCAGTAACGCATTATAGCCAGACGTGATATGGTCTTATAAGTTTGAAAATTAAGTAGCTGTAATATGGCCAGGCGCGCCACGTTGGTACCTCGGGGGTTTCAGCGTGGGTAAGTCGTCCGACCATAAATGGGTGGGCAGCAGAAACCCCCCCCCTACGGGGTTTGGCTGCCCAGTGCGTTCGACTGTACAGTGTTGTGTAAAATTTTAATGTGGAGACACTTTTAATCTTGAGTTGCAATTATAACGACGATGCTCATATAATTTTGATGTTTCAAATAATAGTGATGTTCATCTTGTGTGGTGATTTGGAAGAGTCTGGTACGAATTAAATAATGTGACCTTCGGTGTGACATAGTTTGAGTAACTGAAGCGCTAGCATACCCATATTACTACTACTACAACTACTACAACTACTACCACTACTACAACTACCACCACTACTACAACTACCACCACTACTACAACTACCACTACTACAACTACCACCACTACTACAACTACCACCACTACTACAACTACCACCACTACTACAACTACCACCACTACTACAACTACCACCACTACTACAACTACCACCACTACTACAACTACCACCACTACTACAACTACCACCACTACTACAACTACCACCACTACTACAACTACTACAACTACTACAACTACCACCACTTCTACAACTACCACCACTACTACAACTACCACCACTACCACCACTACTACAACTACCACCACCACCACCACTACTAATACAAATTGTCCCATTTTTGGTTAGACCGATATGACCCGGACCCAATATATGTGCATTTCATCCACTTCTGTATGCAAGGGTATTGGCGATCCTAGGAGGAATATGTGAGGTCCCGAGTAGAGAGTTAGGTAGGCTGTTTTTGTTGAAATGAATTTTTTATTACGGGATAGACATTTTTTTTTGGATCACTGCTGTCCTATTTCTCAGCTACTACTACTTTTTCCTTAAACTTTTATCTTGTTTCATGAACTTCTTTCTGAACGTACAGTTTTAATGCACCTTGTGCATAGATTCCACGTTTCCTTGATTCCATATTTAAGTGCCTTCTTCCTTCCTCAATTTCGAACGTCTTTGTTGCGGTTAGGGAGCCTTAACCTAACATCTGATCTTGAATCAACATTGCGTAAAATATAGGCATTACTTTTTAGTATCGTAAATCACGCTCTAAGAGTCCCTACGGCTTTGTAAGTTTAAAAACGTTATTTTCACTTTCCAGCTTGGGTGTTATAGTTTTAACTTTTTTTAGCACTCATTTGTATCCTTTCACAATTTCTGATTTTAGCAACAACAGTACTTCTAAGGTGTGGTAGGGGAACCATGTGTGGGCCCGAGCTAAAGGTTAGGTAGGCTTCCTTTTTGTTGTAATAAAATAGGTTTTTGTTTTGTTACGGACCACCTTTTTTCGGTTCACTGCTGTCCTGTTTTTCAGCACCTACTACTTTCTTCTTCAACTTTTTTCTTGTTTCATGAACTTCTTTCCTAGCTTACTGTTTCTGTGCACATTGTGCATAGATTCCACGTTCCCTCAACTCCATAATAAATGGTGCCCTCCTTTTTCCTCTCTTGGAACATCTTTGTCGTGGTTAAGGGAGGCTAAAACTTTCTTATATAATAATAATAATCTAAGGTGTGGTAGTAGCTGTAATTTGTTCCAAAATTGTCCATCTCATGCTAATTGTCTCTTGGTTATTACAAGGTCGGCCAGAAGTAACTTACTCGTCTAATTTGATAATATAAGTAAAACTATGAACGCTAGGTAGTTGAAATTGATTTATTAGAAGAAACATTTTTGTAGGTTATCAACACTATTGTTATTAACAGGAAGAGAAAGGGTATTGTTAGGAGAGTGCTTTCCAAATAACTTGATTTTACGATTTGGTAACATAACCTGGTCTCCTTGTTCTCCAGATTTGTCCCCACGCAACTTCTTCTTGTGGGGCTCCCGTAAGTCACGAGTTAATGTAGTCAATGTAACAAATTTCCGAGAACTTGACAACAAAATTTCATATGAAATAGCTCAACTCTCGCCTGATACACTAAGGAGCGTTATGGAAACGACAAAGAAAAGAGCTCTAATTTGTCTAAACAGTCGTGGCACTCATACGAACGTATTCAAAACTTAGCCTTGGTAAACCATAAAAGTGTTATTCTTCCAGATAAAACAAGTTTCAAGTCCCTAGCGTTCATAGTTTCCCTTGTATTAGCAAATTAAAAGGCTAGGTTACTTCTGGCCCACCCTGTATATGTATAGCGATTGGTGTTATTTTTCTATTTATAGCATTATTTCTTTGAGAGTTCTCTTCACGTTGTTCTTGATGTTATAGCGGAAAGATATTTCTAAGAGATTTCAATTCTGCAGGATAGGTTTCACAAAATGTGTATTTTACGTTTCAAGCGTCTGGTTACAGCTGAAGTCTTACAATTTGTTATGTCCAACAGGAAAGGAAATGAGATTTGTAATTTCTAAGCGGTGACAGGGGGAAACATAAGCGTGGCCAACCTGTTACCTGATGAGGGACTTATTCATAAAGTACTGGAATTTGTTAAAAAAGTGAATGTATTAGGGAATATATGATAAATCTGAGTGGACCCACCCAGTTCAAAAGTGGCGAGGTTGTGTTTTAATGTTTGTATTACAGTTGGTCTAAGTCCTAGAGTCTTGTAGCAGTTGGTATGTTCTGCGACACAGTTTAGAACCAAAATTGCCGAGCGTACCGCGTTCCTATACTCAACGCAGAGTTGAGAAAGGGTTTTAGCGCGAGTAAGACGCTCAGCCAAAGTGAGGGTGGTAGCTGGAACCCCAACTTTGGGGTCCTAGCTTCAATCCTTCCACATTTATTGTTCCCTTGCATCCATGTACCCTGGTTCTTCAGGTAAAAATTACGAGTTTCAGCTGTATTGGCCTCAATCTTTCTTCACATGGTGATTGAATCCTTATGATGACGGGTAAAAAGAAGCAAATGTTGTGATAAGTGTTAGAATGTCCATGACGGCTCCTTTTCGGGTCGCTCATGCTAAAAGGTAGTTATCGACATTTATGTAATGCTATATCGCTGTGTAACGAATGGGGGTGAAGTTCTGGAGAATTGTTGTGGCCCGACGAAAGCAGGATATACTTTTTGTTATGCCAGTTATTGTTGAAGTGGGACATGAGTTCTGTTTTTTGGTGATAAGTGTATTGTATTGAGTTGTATCGTACTTGACTGAGTAAGATGGAATATGTGAGCAATAACGTCGTAATTGAAGTAATCTGTATAGATAGCGGAGAAAGATGGAAGACACTCATGACCTCAGCGTACTACCTTACAACAGCACAGCAACTTTGGTGGAAACGCTAAAGCGACAACTAAATACTCTATGACCGAAGTTGTTGTTAACTGAGATTATTATTAGTTTTATTATTCATATAATTATTATTATTATTATTCATTTATATTTATAATTAATCAGAGCAAACGGCATATTATAGGATGTGTGCCGTTTATGTCCGTACACATATATATGCACATGTATATATATGTATATTCATTAATTAAAGGACGTAGTGTTCAATATTTAATTGCTACAATAATGTATTCATCGAATAAATATGGATGTAAGGCTACTTTTGCCATGTAATAAAACTAGGCCAAATGCATGTTTTACTGTAATAAGGGATTTTCACTGGGATAAGTGTAGCTACTGGAATGACCATAGCAATACTGCCAATATTCCTGTAGTTACTCAAAGCAGCTATACTTTTAGTTCAACAATGCTCGTTTTTTCAAATTTTCAACTATTTATACGTCAATCTTGGATACAGAGCGATTCGAAAATTAACTCTTCTTGATAACAATTCTTTATAATGCAATATGATGTAGCGGTGATTATTCAAAAGTCGTCTGAACAAATCGTTAGGTAAGAGTAAGAGAGCACAGCAGATTATGAAAAAGGTACAAGAGATAGATTTGTACGGAAGATTTATACTTCCTATTCTTACAATTGGATTTTATACGAAGCTTATAATATATATAGTCTGAAATAAATGTGCATTAAAGATGATGGACATTATAAAATAACTAATCCTGCTTCCTATGTATATCGTTCAACAAGTATTCTAAAAGAATTGAAGACTTTCTTGAAGCGGAGACCATTGTTTGCGAGAGCAATTTCATCCTGTGGGTTATTAACGTTGACAAACCATGAACTCTGTGTTTTTCTGAAATAAATAGTAACATTATGAGGACTTCCATGTGATTTATCCTTTTAACACTCGAAAAGAAAAATAAGAATTTGAGAATTACAATAAGTAAGCAAGTCCCAAACGGAGCTTTGTATTGATGAATATGAAGATTTTGCCCCGTGTGCACACAAATTTTAATTATTACGTGGCTATTAGGCATTGCAAACAAGGTTATCAAAGTTTTTCAGAATCATACTTTCCAGATTATTTAAAAATTTTTCAAAACGTATGTGCGGAAATCCGGCAATTCCTGCCATGGTGCAATCATACGTACGGCAGCCAGTGCATCGCTGCCGCGAGTGACGTGTGAATCACGTGGTATGGGGTTGGTGACGTTTCAGCTCAAACGTCTCCTATTGGCTGGCTTGTCTAACGGTTTCGAGCAGCTGTCCCCTTTGAAGTGGACTTACCTGTCTTCTGTATACCGCGGTGGCGGACCGAGCCCCTACAAACCGCGCGCACCGAGCAGCCAGGCGACATCTCGGAACACTCACGTACGCTTAACTCAGCCTCAACTGCTTCAAAAGCGCCACCCCGAGCCGGCTAACCAGAGGCTAGCTCGGTTCAGTGCGACCGCTACCAGCCCTATATAAAGAGCTGCGCGCTAAGCGCAATTCAGGAGTTCACCAGTGAAAACCGTCTAAGAAGCATCTAATCTTCAACAACGACCTTCTCACTACCAAGATATCACAACAGCAGCCGACTCCCTACCTCGCTTGCCGAGCCCTGACCTCTCAAGCGAGTGTGAGTAGCCTTTTCTTAATTCGCTCTTACGTTTACCGACCGTTGAGCGTCGCCGGAAGGTAGTAGAGTCTGGTGTACCGAAAGGCCCCAGACCATCTGGGCAAACCCCATTATAGTAGGGGGGAGCGGGTACAAGTAGAGCACCAGCCGCCTTCCGGACAAATCCGACGCCTGAGACTATACACCAACACTTAGGACTAACACCATGCATCACCACCAAGGAAGTCGTGGTTCATGGAGAGCTGCCTACAGCCAGTTTTCCCGCCCCTTACTACAAACACCCACCCATATAAGACCCAACACTATGCAACATAACACCAACACACGCACCAACGCCATCCCTGGCAACAACACTCAACCACGAACGACCAAGCAAACTACCACAACCATCCCAGCACAGCCTGCCAACAAATCCAACACTACCTACAAAGTCCAACTCCGCAAGATCGACCCCAGCCAAGATGCAAACCGAGAAAAAGTCTTTGAAACTGCTTTCAAACACTTGGAAGCCCCACTCATACGGCTCACCAGCAACTCAAGCGGATTCTACGCCATAACCGATGACATCACTGCCATCGATAAACTGACCTCGGACAAAGCAACCACTCACTTCCAGAAAATAAATCTGAAGCCTATCATCCCCCCAGATCTCACAGCCAAAAGAACCACATTCATCAGAAAACTGGACAGCAGCATTGGCCAACGCCAACTGCAAGAAATACAGGAAGAAATAACACGAGTGCAACAATGGGCAAAAATCCTGGAAATTAACAAAATCAAAAACTATACACACGTTATCAAAGTAACCTTCACCGACACTGCCATGACACAGCGCGCTCTCCAGAATGGGCTCCTCATGTTCAACACAAAGATCACACCATCGCAAATGGAACTTGAAAAGTACACTCATCTACGGATCTGCTTCAAATGCTACAAAATTGAGGACCACTCCACACATCAATGCACTGTCAAGACATCGAACTGCTCTGAATGCGCTGCACACGGCCACACCTACCAACAGTGCAATTCACTGTACAAGAAGGGCCTCAACTGCCAAGGAAACCACCGCACCCTCGCAGCTTCCTGCCCATACAGGAAAGAAGCTATCCGCAAGAAGAACGACGAACTCCAAAAAAAAGAAACCGACCAAACCAAGAGCACATACATTGAAATTGCAAAAACGGCCATCCAACAAACTGCAAAAACAGAACATACACTCACACTCACCAGCGAAATACATATAAAACTGGCCGCTATCATCATCGAGGCCCACATCGCAAACCTCGCACAGGGAGGGGATTTCGGATCAATCTTGTCGAAGTCCCTCAAAGAAAATTACGACGTGGACACCCAGTTCCCCAATCGCGACTCACAAAAAATATTCAACATGTTCATCGAACAAAACAAACAACCCCAAGCAGGCACAACGGAGACTCCTGCAAATCAAGCAAGCACCGACCCCAACGATGACGCAATGGACACAAGCTACCACTCAACAGAAGAGAACTCAACCCAGGACGAAACAAGCGACGACAACCTGAAAGAAAACTGGAGAACGCAGTCCAGCCCGAAGAAGAAAACAAAAAAACGGAAAAAGAAGAGACAACCCTCCTCGGAAGAATCCTCTTCACAAGACGACGCAATCCAGCTCACACTCTACCGCAGCGACACGCACTCACGGCATATTCCAAGCAAACTCACCAACGAACAGATAGTGAATGAACTAACCGCAAAACCCCCTGGCCTCAAAATCGCCGTTGCACATCCCCACCCGGACAAAATCTGGAAAGAAATCATTGACGGCCTATTCAACCTCGAAAACGAACCCATAGCCACACTCCCACACGAACATTTCGACATGATGAACACATGCTCAAAACCTGACACCCTCCTCAAGAAACCCAAACACTCGACTCCATAATGGATACACACAATATGAACAAAACACTAACCGTCATCCAACACAACGTCCAACACTGGCAAAATAATAAAATCGCACTATGCAACATCTACCGTCAATACAATCCACACATAATTCTACTCAACTCGCACTGCATGCGTAACGACACCCCAATCAAAATTTGGAATTACAACACATACACCACAAACAAAGCAAATGAAAACCACGCTGGAGTAGCAATAGCAATTCGCAAAGACCTCCCGTTCAAGCTTCACGCTACCTTTCACACAGATATGTTGGCCGTCACAGTAGAAACACCACAAGGCCCAATCACACTTGCCACAACCTACATACCTCCACGCATTGATTACATAAACTAAATCGACATGCACACTCTCTTTAACCGAAAACACCCCACTTACCTCCTAGCCGACATGAATGCCATACACCCCACCTTTGGATACACATACGCAAACAGGAAGGAGAGACAAGTCCACTCACTAATAGACAGGAACAAATGTCTCCACATAGGCCCTAATTTCCCCACGATAATCACTCACCGCGCTTGTACTAGCCCAGATATCGTACTAACAAACACGCAAACATTTCACAACATCATACTCGAACCAGGTCCACTAAAACCTTCCGACCACATCCCCATCATAGCCACAATATCAGCCAACCCAATACAAATTCCCATCCACCCAAGACCCTCCTTCCACAATGCAAACTGGGAACTATACCACAACCTTCTCGCCGCACACACAATACCGCAAGACCCAAGCCCTACACTAGAGGACATAGACAACCACCTAATCACATGGGAATCCCACATCAACGAAGCCTCCAACCAATCTATTCCAACTATCACACACAGAACCACACCAGGCATCAAACCCACTCATGCCATACTCGTCCTTCAAACGAGACACAAACACATTTACGACCATCTCCAACGACACGGCCACTCACCCCCACTATACAGAGAACTCCTCAGCCTCAGACAACAGGTAAAAACTGCATATCAACGTATCTACTTCGGCAACATGGAACAACACCATCTCTAACATCAAAAAGATGGACAATCCCAAACAATTCTGGTCCGCCATCAAACGTATGTCAGGCAACAACAAAAAACAAAGCACCCCCTACATTAAAGAAGGCGGCATCTTTTACCACTCACCACAATCCAAGGAACCCTTGTTCCGACAACACTGGTCAAACATATACTCAGGTATTGATGAGCCCAACAACGATTTCGACGTTGAACATATACACACCATAGAAACACAAATGAACTACATCGCTCCCCAAAACGAACCACACGAGACAGGAGACACTTCCCGCCTTCACAATTTCCACTACCCAGCTATCACAATCGAAGAACTCAAAAACGCACTTCGTACGTTCTCCCAAAAAGCACCAGGACCAACTAAAATAACCACACACCACCTAAAACACTTACCGCAAAACATGCTCCAATACCTTCTGTACATATATAACACGCCCTCTCAGCGGGTTATTTCCCAAACAAACTGAAACACGCAATAATGATCTTTTTACCGAAGCCCTCCACCACCCAACACGAGGTGCAAAATTACCGCCCCATCTCCCTACTCGACACCCACGCTAAGCTTCTAGACAAGATAGTAACCTTCAGGCTAACGGACCACCTAACCATCAACAACATCTACAACAGCCGCCAACACGGATTCCGCCACGGAAAAGGTACACACACCGCACTTGTCACGCTACACGAGACTCTCCACATTAAGCAAACACAGAGAAACAAAACAGACATCATTCTACGAGATGTAAGCAAGGCCTTCGACAAAGTTTGGCACACAGGACTCAAATTCAAACTGTCACAGCTACAAATTCACCCCCTATTCACAAAAATCCTGTATAGCTTCATCACCAACCGCACCGCAGCCATACGAATCGCAAACTACACTGGTCCACCCTTCTCCATCAAGTCAGGAGTCCCCCCAGGGAGCAGTCCTCTCCCCAACACTGTACAACTACTTCACGCATGACCTCCCCCCACCAATACCCAACACTGACTACATAGCCTTTGCAGACGACATCACACAAATCATATCCGCAAAGCATTCATACAACATGGCAGCTCTACTAACAACAAGAGCCATTGCCCAAATCAACGATTACGAACGAAAATGGAAAATCCAAACCAACACAAACAAATTCAAAATAATTGCTATCAGCCGCCGCAAACACCCAACAGTGCACATCAACAACACCCCACACCCTTACACAAGCTCAGGCAAAGTTCTGGGTCTCACAATCAGCACAACCGGATATGCACTCCCCACCAGACAACGAGCAGCAATAGCACATCAAAACCTCTCACGCCTTTACCGATGCAAACACCTGAACCCAAAAGTAAAACGCCAACTCTACATCGCCCTAGAAAGATCCACTCTCATCTACCCAGCCATTCCCCTACACACACTTCCACCAACATCCATCTCAACACTCCAACGTGTACAAAACCGAGCCACGAGATACATAACAAATTCAGAATGGCAAGATTTCTCCACATCTGCACAACTACACCGCCGAGCAAACTTGCAACCAATCAACATTACACTCCACAAACACGCAAAAAGAATCTGGCAAAACATTCACGACACGCACCCACAACTTTACGTACAACTCACATTCCCGCAAGACACCCCGCAAACACCACACAAACAATTCCAGAGCTCAAAAATGAAAACACTCGCACCCCAACCGAGACCAAAATACACTTAACACGACTCTAACGACGGATGGACGGACAGACTCGACTGACCAGCACCGACTCAAGCGAATGTTTTGGGCTAGGAGAGACTTAACCCCTACGGCAAGCCTACCCACCCACGTCCGGTATTGAAGATGCCTACTAACTAAATACCCAACCATACAAAACCCTGACGGGTAATTAACTTTTACCACCCTTAAACTACCTACAAAAAATTACCCCCAAACACTAGCATCATATGCGCAAAGCGCATCTCTATCAGTTTCCTATCTATCCTTTTCCGTTTCACCCCTACTCTTCCCGACACACTCTGCGTCAAACCCTATTTCCATCTTTTCTATAAGCATCGAACGAACGAACGCAATTCAGT
Source organism: Morinoia aosen (assembly GCA_030386875.1). Taxonomy (NCBI): domain Eukaryota; kingdom Metazoa; phylum Arthropoda; class Malacostraca; order Amphipoda; family Talitridae; genus Morinoia; species Morinoia aosen. The sequence goes on from CM059566.1 coordinate 66,721,525, forward strand.
TCGCACAGTTCGCACAGTGCACTCGCAGGAACCCTGATATTCACACAAGTCTGCTTCCTGCGAGCCTCGTCACTGCAACGGCTCACACAAGCCTTCAAGCGAGCCTCCTCACAGCAGCAGCTCACACAAGTCTTCCAACGAGCCTCAACACAGCAGCGGCTCACACAAGACTTCTCCCTGCGACTCTCCGCGCAGGGACTCCGACATTCACTAGTCTCGGCTGCTCAGCAAGCAGTAGCCTCACGGCCTCCATCGCCACCTCGTCGGCGCACCGCTACGCCACGGCACGCACGACGCGACTCACCGACAACCGTCGGTCCTCCAAGTCGTCCTTGCGTACTATACTACCGTCTGTAATCATTTACCTCATGTGCCATACTGTCGGCGATCTTATCAATAATACGGCATTTATTTCAGTTGTGTATTCCTTATCCTGTCGGGTTCGTTTGCACCTCAGGCACTCACTTCGGGCATAGATACCACAAAGTCTAAAGATATTCACATAGTCTGCCCGGAGTGTAAAGCTGTTACGATCCTCCTTTTTCAGGATCGAACGAAGTGATTAAAATTTTCTCTTTTGGATAAATCGTTCAAACGTAATAAATCTCTTTTCTCAATTTCAGTGAAATCTCATGATCGGCATTCTAAATAAGGCGCAACTATAGCAGGCATTGAAACACATGTTATGTATGGCCACACAATTTACTGTTATAAACGGATATCGCCAAAATGTCGGGGACTGATTAAAGCGCGCAAACATTAACAGCTACAAAGAGGTAATCTCACGCAACTTGTGTGAAGCGTAGGTGCAGTTTTCGTTGTGTTCGAAGTAGCCTCGTTTACTTTATGTAGTTAATCAGTTGATTTAAGCGTGAAGTCACAGGTGGAAATTTATACAATAACAATGTCCAGTACGCCGAGCTGGACTCTATCTCAAAGACTCAAACAAAGACGGCGATTACGAGGACCTTCAGCTACAATGACGCGTGCGAGAATGATCCCTCCTAACATTACGCATCACCTTTTATGGAAGCATTTACCGCAGCTACTCTCCATGGCGGTTGGCATCACCAACGGCCGTGAGATCCACTTTTCGTGACTTTTCTGGTATGGCCCCCGTTGCTGCTATCACCAAAATGTCGGGGACTGATTAAAGCCCGCAAACATTAACAGCTACAAAGAGGTAATCTCACGCAACTTGTGTGAAGCGTAGGTGCAGTTTTCGTTGTGTTCGAAGTAGCCTCGTTTACTTTATGTAGTTAATCAATTGATTTAAGCGTGAAGTCACAGGTGGAAATTTATACAATAACAATGTCCAGAACGCCGAGCTGGACTCTATCTCAAAGACTCAAACAAAGACGGCGATTACGAGGACCTTCAGCTACAATGACGCGTGCGAGAATGATCCCTCCTAACATTACGCATCACCTTTTATGGAAGCATTTACCGCAGCTACTCTCCATGGCGGTTGGCATCACCAACGGCTGTGAGATCCACTTTTCGTGACTTTTCTGGTATGGCCCCCGTTGCTGCCAGGCAGGCGTCGCCTAGCTGCTGAGGTAGCTTTTGCTGAGATACGCAGAACCTTGCAACCGTCTCTAGTGCACTGGGTACAGAGCTCTCTCTCACTGGCGCAAACGTCGTTCGTGTATGGCGCGCCGTTACATAGAGGGTGCATGACAAGCAGCCTGAGGGAGAACACACCACAGATCCCAATACTAAAAATTACAAAGTTAGTAATTTGAAAATTACGATAAATAAGCTAGTTTGGAAGATGCCTGCTTATAAATTATCGGATGAATTCAAAATAAAAGTATACCGACGAATAAGAAATAAAATAACTCTACTAATTGCTTATTTAAACTGACAATTAGAAAAAAATCATTGTCAACTCCCACCATAAGTTCCAAGATTGGTGGGATAAGTTCCACTACAGGTGCGGGAACTTAAAAACCTCGATACATTATTTTGGCATATCAAAAGAAAAAGTTGATTCTCAGGTTTAAAACACTGTTGTATTCGATCACTGTAACTTAACAAATGCTTCTGTTCAATTAAAAATGAAAGATACCACGAGAATAAGTTATAAATTGATATCGAGAACAATATTTACGCAACAGCCTACAACATGCCGCTAAATTACGTTTCTCACGAAAATCGCGCTGTCGAATACTGATATTTCAGATATTTATACACAATACATGTGTTTAGCATCAGCAGACAGAATGAACGAAATAGAGACACAACAATTAACATAAAATGAAGGCAGAATTCAAATCAAGCATTCCAAATGATACCCAAGCATATGCACTAATTTTATTAGATAGAATTAATCGATTACTATCTGACGGTGATAAAGATGGACTTAAACTTCTAAAAAATAAAATTTATTCTCATGATAATGTTTAAAAGATAAAATACTGTGTAAAGTGGGAGAAAAAAAACTGATACTGATAATCCTCATTATTTAATAACATTCCTTAATCACACACTATTTATTGACAAAGAACTATAAGATGAAGGTCAAAAGTGGGTGTTTGATTTGTAAAAAAACAAAGGCTTTTGTTTTTTGTCGATACTAAGAAAAAATTGTGTTTTATATGTACAATTCCAACTTTATTGGCAGGCCATGGCTGGAGGTGCTTCTGCTATAGCATCTGCAGTTAATAAGAAAAAAGCTGATGATAAACTATTGTCAAAGACAGTAAGACGAAGTAAAGCTATGGAATCTAAAAAAGGCTCAGGTATAAGGATAACTCCTGCGAAAAAACTTGCGGCAAAGGTCTCCACTTGACACCATGAAAAATAATACTAATCAAACCATGATCTCATTATGACTTGAAGTATTGTGTAAGAATATTAAATATATCAAATATCAGAGGCATTTTTATGAGAGATTCATTACCTAAGCAATCGATAGAAATTAAGAAGGGCATCCCAGGTAGTAAAAATTAGTGGTAAAATGTTAGGACAACGTTGGCACTCAGCTTTGGGACAATCTTGGCCACCAAGATTGTTAAGTTCTTGATCACCAAGATTGTTCCAATATTGGGATTTTGAAAGATCTGGACAAAATTGAGACTTGTTACTGGGACGATAATGGTGCCCAACATCGTGAATAAAATGTATTTATTATGTGTCTGTCTCACACTGGCAGGAGGCTTATATTGGGTGTATCTAATAAGAATTACCCGTGTCTAATGGTCGTGGAAACAATTAGATCTGAGCTGGGTGTACGTTTATGAGTAAGAGCGAGAAGATGGATTCAATTATATGATGATGCCATAAAGCGGAAACAAAATTGGTACCCAACAATTGGACGAAAATGATATTCAGCATGGGGAACAATTTGAGTAACGATATATTGTACCTATTCTGGAATTGCTTATGTTGGGAAAACATGGGTTCTCTTGAATATTGAATATACTCTATTTCTAACGTCAGTTCCTTTCAACATTCATTAACGTTGCATCAGACATAGGATAAAAAAGTCATCAATATTTTAACTGTGCCAGCAAATGAAATAAATATTATAATGTTTTCAGAAAGAGCTAGAATCACATATATGAGTATCCGCAGGTATCATATTTATTTGCCTTCACTATTATAGCAGACCATCAATGTGATGAAATATCAAAACATGAATATGAAATAGACAACAATCAAGCTACAGTTCATTTCAATGACATCAATTCAGCAAAATAAATTGAAAAATGCTTTTTGCAAATAAGTATTTGATAAAAAATTAATTAACTATTGCATTGCTAATTACAATTAATATTCACTTGCGTTATAATATAGAAAAGAGCATACAGGGATTCGAACCCCAACTTCTCACTCTTTCAGAGTGAACGCTCTTCCGCTAAGCTATAACGTCCATGGCAGTTATTCCGCAGGTAACATTTTTGTAATTAACCACGAATGAAATGTGCTGCTAATTACAAGCACACTGCGCACGCATCATTTAAACTTTCCTCAAAGAATGTCAATGGCTGCTGGCTGCCCATGAAACTCTGAAGAACTTAGTGGATGCAGTGTATATTGTATTCCGGAAGCCACAGAGTCCGTGGGACCAGATTGGCTGATTGACGGAGAAGCAACTGAAAGACGAAAAATACTTTAGAAAAATACAGATTGTCAAATGTATCATGTACATGGAAATACAAATGTGTTGAAAATAATCCAAGCAAATTTAAGGAGCATTTCAATCAACCCATTCGGCAAAGGAATTGTTTATTTCCAATGCCATGTGCCTTTTTTATGGTTGGTCGTTGACCCTTTGGGCGGAGGTCTCACCGTGGTTGAGCAATTGAAGCTGCTCATTCTTGGCTCAACCACAGTCTGAGTATAACCGCATCTATATGCACTAACTCAAGCTCCTTTTTAAATCTATAAATCTATTTAAACCATTGCTTTCCTCTGACTGAAACAAAAATTCAGGGAAAAACTTCACTACTTGAGATTAAGGTTAAATAATGCTTCTCTATTCACCATAACTTCCTTTTATATCTATAGATCTATTCAAACCGTGGCTTTCCGTTGACTGGCAGCCTTAAAATTAGCTTCATTTAAAAACTAGCTAGGTACTCGCAGGATTTTCTTCCCTTCCACAATACATTTTTCTCCCGGGAATGCGATCGCTGGCATTCGTTAGATTCAGGGCAATTATCTTGTTTACTTCCGATACATGTGCAGTCTTGCCGGCTTGTGACCTGAAAGCAGCTTCTGCAAAGGCCACCATTGCAAATGCACATTTAATGTAGTTGAAATGAGCTATATGCAATAAATGTTTGAATTAAAAACATCATTAAAAGCACAGTTGTTCAATAGGATGATGAGAGGTCATACACTTGGAATTTTTGACAGTACAACTCAGACACCTACTTATCAATGAACTCGTATTGAATTACGAAAAACTACACAACTGCTGAGTTGCACGAGCCGTAATTCAATAGGAGTCCTTTGATAGGTAAGTGTCTGAGTTGGACTGTCAAAAATTCAAAATGTAGGACCCCTCTTCATCCTATTGAACAACCGTGCTTTCAAGAATGCTAGACAATAACGATTCTGTCAACTCAGCAACCATACTCATAAGGGGTGGATTTCAATCAAAACATATAACAATTTGCTCATAATGAGTAAGGTCTGCTTCAAATCACTAAAAAACTATACACCTGTTTTAACATTAGATGATTGGTCAATGATCATAAAAGATATTGATAAAATTCATCTCTAAAATAGAAATTTCTGATACACCGCTATATCAAACTTTATTATTTCTAGCTATTTACAGATTATACGATGTTTCACCAACATTTTCATTTGATAGACCTCAACTGAATGCAGAAACAAGCAGGCATCATTTTTTACACTCTGTTTTCCCACTTAAGTAGAACTTTCCAAACTTTCTTAGAGGATTGATGTATTACAATCTAGTCGCTGAACAGAAGTAATGCACAATGAAAGATCCGCACCACGTATTCAGGAGCAGAGCTTCAGCTCAGTGAATTGCCGTTTCTTTCCTTTACCATGCATGGAGAACTGGACTACAAATTCATTCTACAAAACTTTCTTCATAATTTGATGCAGAGTATAATTTATATTAGCACCACTAAAGTTCGACAGCATGCATATCAAGCTTTGTTTCTCAACATCGTCCTTAAAGAATCGCTTCAAAATCTTCAACATTATGCGTAGATTCAAGTGGTAATTGGGGAAATTTGGTTAGGTTAGTGATAAGCGAAGCGGTTGCTCTGAGTATTTTTTTTAGCAATTTTATTTCTTCTTCGAGGACAAGAATGTCCTTGTGTAGTTTTCCGTAGGCTTCAACATGTTTATTAAAATGCTTTGCAAGTTACTTCCTAAGTTGCTTCTCACGTTGCTTTCCAAGCTGCTTCACAGTTTGTTTTTTTAGTGTCTTTCAATTCTTCGTGAAAAAAGCTTGCATTTCATTAACATTCAATTTTGCTTCTTTTTTAGAAGGTCACGATAGTTCTCTTTCTTTAATTTTTTAGGGAGGCTGGGGCACTTCACCGTCACTACTGGCGTCACTGCCAGCACTAATTGCACTCTCAAGAAGTTCACCATCACTATAAGTTCTGTAATACTTTAGTCTGAAGCCCCTGTTCATTCCTGTTAACTGTCTTTGTAAGTAGTTGCTGATGACATAACTCGGCACTTTGTATAGCCCCAGTCATTCGATGGTGGTTTACATTTTGCAATCATTTTGGATATTTTATCCATGGATTGCTTTTCGGGCCACCGATAATACTGTTCATTATCATGTTTTTGAGCCAAGAAGTTAGAACCCCATCTACACTGTTTTCCTTCCCAAATTAAAGTACACAATTGAATACATTTGGGAGATTCTAAGAAATTAATTAGGTCCAGCTGTCTATGAATAAAAATTAAACGAGAAAATTCACATTGCATACAAACGGCTGTGTGAATGAAATTATAACAAGAAAATTAATGCCAAGAATATTGTAAACTAACTGATGCAAAAAATGAACACAAGAATATAAGCCTAAAATAAACAACACACATGAATGATCAAAACATCGACGCGCACATTCATAGAAGATGGTGTATAATGTACTGTTTTGAAAGGGAGGATCAAATATTTCCTTTAAATGTATTTTTAAATAATTTTGGTTAAAAACATTTGCTAACAATACAAATATCAAATAGTGAGAAAGAAGTTGGAAATTTGGCAGCAGGTTTGATTTTCAGAAGCTTTTTGCTGTTAATACTGTCTCCTACGACATTTGTTACCCAACCAAACTCTTCGTTTGCATGGTATAATGTAAGAATTTATAAATTGATTTAGAATTATTTATTCTTCTGTTAATTTGTGCTAATGGAGAATTTTATAATCTTATTCTTCTCTTCATTTTACTTAAAAAACTTTCAAATGAAAGAGCAAAAAAAAGTCGAGTACAACATTTTGTCGTACGTCATCAACCATGCGAATAAGTGAATGAACATTGTATGAAGCATTGACATCCTAATAAATTTCTTAAAATTGCCAAAATTAAACAAACAACCCTTCAGCACAGTTCAGGTTACTCTCATCTGTAATTTAATTTGAGTCACTGAGATTCATAACAATATACATCAAATTAAGAAAATGATTGTACATTTTTTCGCACAAAATGTCAGAATAGAATTATGCTATTATGAAGTAATATGGTCAAAAATTCTGAGCCTTTGAACCGGTCTAATTATTCTAAAGACCGTGGTTTGCGAACAAATTCAAGCGGAAAAAATTCATTTATCAAAGTAATCCTTTCGAACGCAATGTTCTGGTGTGAAGCTAATATTTGATACGGCACTCTACTCCAAAATGATAAAACAATGAGAGTAATTTTCCGTCAATACTTAACATTATTACATGCTAGTAATCATACACAAGGCAGTTAACTATGTCAATTTTTCAATATAAAAATGGGCTGACCCCAATATGGTGATGTTCGTGCAATCTATTTCTAAATGACTCATTATTTCGCGTGGAAGTGTCAGTCTCTCCGTAGGAAAGGGTTGTATTTAATATAACCCGTAGTCAGGCACCAGTCGCATGCGAAGTATCCTCATGACTCTTGGTCAGCATAAGAAAGACACGGGTCGGTGCATCCGCTATAATGCTGCGCACTTCAATATTATTATGTTTTCCATCAATGTCCATTCCATTCTCTAGCAAAACTTTCAAATTTGAAATGAATTTACCAAGAAGCTCAAAATTATCTGACTTTTTAGCACCATAAAAAATAGGAACCAGAATTGGGTGAGCTGAGCAGAATTTATACGGAATCAAATTAGCTATAGAACAAAAGATTTAACAGAAGAGCAAAAAAGATGTATTACGAGAATGGAATTTCCCGCCGAAATTCTGTGTTCCAAATTCCAACTCACACAGAAGAATTGGCAGTTGGACTCAGAATGAGAAGCTTAGAATTGAAAGTTGGTAAGGAGAGACTGAGTTGTTTATTGTATGCTGATGATATTGTGGTTAGTGAATGTGGACATGAATTACAAAGGAGGCTTAACATTGTGAATGGATATAGTACAGATCTCATGATAAACTTTGGTGCTGATATAAGTAAGGTTATGGTTATAAATAGAGATCAGACTGATAGAGACAGACTGTGGAATATTGGGGAAATCAGAATAGGTAGAACAAAAGGATACAAATATCTAGGTTGTATGATAAGTGTGATAATTCCATTATGAAGTGGGATAATTCCATACATAAAAATTGACAGTTATGTACTTATGTATAAAGAGTTTAAAGATTTTCAACAATTTCTTTCTCCAATAATCAGAAATTTGCTGCGGTTTATTGGAAATATTTCTGTCAGTGGATCTGACAATCCACCGGTGTCTACTAGTTTCTAGTCTGTTTATAGGTTCATGTGATGAAATGTTGCTCTTATAGTTCGAAGATGTTAAGACAAGGTCTTTGCTGAACATTTTTTAAGAGTCCATTTTGGACAGGTTATATTAGGAATTTAGGCAACTTTTTGGCAATAATGTGTTGGTTGATACTTTTAGTATTAAGTATTTTAAGTATTAACAAACTTCGAACTTTTTTTAAACCTGTGTTATTGAGCGTATTATTGACTCAAGCTGCTCATTATTGGCCGATTGCTTACATGTTGATGACATTCATTATGTAGAAAATAGGTAGTCATTTTTTGATTTTCAAGGTACTACAAAATAGTAAAAAACTATTGAAATTTGGAAATGAAATATATCAGTAGACATCCTGATATACATATTTTTCTTTTCATGTATCTGGTAGTATTGTTTTTGAGAATCTATATCCATTAGTACCCCCATAATGATAGCTCATCATGGGTGACTCTTGTTAGTTATGATATTAGAATTAAGGAAATATTGCTCATACATATCCGGTATCCCCACTGTAGCACCTATTAATTTCATGCCAAATTTAAGTTCTGCACACTTAATGACTTTGTAAAGTACTCCATTAAGCATTCTTTTCAGTGCAAATGGCGCAGCTGCAGCCATTGTTGAAGGCTCATCCATACTTATTATTGGTATCTATGTTTTCATAATTCAAATTTCACTCATCCAGTTTGGTGGATATAAACATTATAAAACATTTCTTTTCTTTTTGCAAGTTGGTTCATCATAAAAGCTAGTTGGGCTTGATTGTAAAAATTCAGTAAGAAGAGTTGACAACAAAATTCCTTCATTAAATTTCAATCTGTCAATGACTCACTGTGCCTTCATTTTAAGAGCCCATTTTTACCGTAAGTGTTGTAAGATTTTAGTTATCTTATTGATTCTGATGAACTTTTTCTTCATAGAGAATTGCAACATCTCTAAGTTTAGTATAAAAATATCTAATACATTAATCCATTACAAGGTATGTTATGTTCATAAGCTAAAGATTAAATCCATTGAACTTTTGTTATCAAGAGTGTTTAGAGATTCTTCTAGGTTCTTATTGGTCTAGTTTTTCTCTTCCAAGATAATTATTTTTCAAAATTTAAATTTAAATTCTTCATTAGCTTTGTTAGATTGTATTAAGCTCTTTTTAGTACTTTAGAAAACTCTTTAAAATTAAGTGGTGTCATTTAGGGTCAATATTTTTTGTGTTTTCATGTGTTCATTCAAGGTTTCATTACAGAGAGTGACTAAATTTTTACATAAAGTGTTGCTACGTACTGTTTCATATGAATTTCTTTATCTTTCAGGACATAGAATTGACATGCGACCCAATCCAGCTACTGATCACTTACTGCTATTGGATAATGTTCCACCTACATTCACTGGTTCCTATCCCTGCATTCTAACCAATTTCAGAAATAGGGATCAATTTCATCATCTTCTCAGCATCCTTCAACTTTTCATATGACCAGTGATTCAAGTACTCAATCAGCCACCAAAAGAACCTATTCAAGTCCTCAATCAGCCACCAAAAGAGCCTGTTTGAGTTTTCAATAAGCTTTTGAGAGAGACCATTCAAGTCCTCAAACAGCGACCAAGAGTTCCAGTCTTTCATCTGCCCCCAAGCAGGCTTTTTCAAGTCCCCAATCATCCAGCAAGCAAGCCTGTTTGACTCTTAAACCAGCCACCCTTCAACTCATTGCTCAACTTTAAAAAAAGATTTATCAACTTTTCAAATTCAGCACTCAAGTCCAAGTCTGTCCTGTCAGCAAGAATTATTTCCTTGTCCCATCAGGGGGGAAAGTGCGGCAAACTAAAATCAATGACATTCTGTTAGACGAAATGTCATTGAGAAATTGACTTGCTTACAATCACTGCAAGAGGATTTTATTATTGGATATGAGGATGGCAAAACCTCTTCTCTCATTCGAGCTCCTCTTGCAAGACAGCTCCTGAGTCCTGACAAGCAATTAAGAGAGACCTTGGGCTTCTTAGCAGAGGTGAGATGAGTCTGGTAACCCGCTAAGGAATACATACATGTCAGAATAAAATTTAAATGTTGTCCAGATTCTAGACAGATTTTCTCGACTCAGTTGTTAGGAGTCTTATTGAATAGATTTTTTCATTTTCTCACTTATTCCTTAAAAGTTTTCAAAAGTTTAGGTTAGGATTATTATTTAATATCTCTCAAAAATCTAAATATATTAGACAACAACGAATTTTAGAGAGGAATTGTGGGAAATAGATAGAGTGCATAAACTTAAGTTTTGGTTTAAGCCATGTATTCCACACTTCTCTGCCTATTACTATCAATCTTTTGTTTCCTTTTTCCCTTCATATCTTATTTCCCCCATGATATCCCACATTGCATTCTTTTATTTTCTCACTATATGGTGCCTTCCTTCTGCGTCTCCTCTAAACTTGCTTTTTTTTAGCAATTAAGGAGGCTTGAACTAACATATAATCTAATCCTACCTTTTTGTCTCTTTTCTTCTCTTTCTCCATTGAGACTCCTTATAGTTTTACATTTAATATTATGATATATTTTATCATCTCCATTTCCCCTTAGGGGGATACAACTATTGTATCTATGCAAATTAACGCTCCCAGGGCCCAGGGGGACAATGTGAGGGCACGAGCTGAGAGTTAGGTCGGCCTTTTTTGTTGAAATAAAAAGCTTCTGTTATGTCAAGAGCCATCTTTTTTCGGTCAACTGCTGTCCTGTTTTTCAGCAACTACTACTTTCTTCTTCAACTTTGACCTTGTTTTATGAACTTCTTTCTTATGTTACTGTTTCGATGCCTTTTGTGCATAGAATCCACGTTCCTTTGACTCCATACTAAATGGTGCCTTCCTCCTTCCTCTCTTTAGATTGCCTTTGTTGCGGATAGGGAGGCTTAAACTAACTAAGAATATCATCTCCATTTCCTCGTATACTTTTCAATGGTGCTTCCCGTTGAGCGTAATTCTTCACAACTGACCCCTTTTCTAATTGCTATTGCCTGCATCTCCATTTATCATATTAGCTCCATTTTCTCCAACAGATTTAAATCTATACCCTTAACTGCAACTGAAAGGCTTGCTTATGAAGCCAAAGACTTCATTAAAAAAATTGTTAACCTTAAGCTCCCATTTTTTTTGCCTCTCAGGGTTCGAAATAAAGTGACATGATTCCACTTATCATTGAGGTGTCTGAAGAGGAACAAAAGGCTGCCGTGGTGATCAACGGAGCCACCGAGATCGGAGGAAGTTTTCCTTTTATGGAAGTGGAAGAGATTTGATGCCCCCAAACAAGATTTGAAGGACCAAACAAGAATTGCATCTGAGGCATTCTGCAGCATGCAAAGTGCCTCAGTCAAGTCACAGCAAGTAACCCAAGCAGCTCCGTTGTCAGCATGAAGGGATGTCTGCAGTAGGTGGTTACAGTCCTGGAAAGTATCATTTATCATGATGTTAAACAATGTTGGGCTGATCACTGATCCCTGTGTAACACCCGACCTCAGGAAACATTGCTTGGATAAGGTGTTATTGATTCTGACTCTTATTTTGCATTCCCAAAGCCATAAAGGGGTTTGTATTCCCTTTATGGCTTTAATTTTGTGCCAGACCTCCGCTTGAGAAGAGGTACTAAGGCCTGTCACAAATTCCCTCCAACTGACGGCTTTAGCCTCTAGTACTGGTTTGCGGAAAATTGCTCTTGCTTTCTTAAATGCAATCCATTTATCAATGTTCTCAAGGTGATTTTTGTAATGGTTGTAGGCCTTATGGTATTTCCTATGGGCTATCTTGCACTCATCAGTCCACCAGCTGCTTGTCCTTTTTTGTAGTGTAAAGCTTTGACTAGCCTTGATGTTGCCAATATTGCTTTGGTTATGGATTGATAATCATCAGATATTGTCTATTTTGAGCAGTTTGGGAACACGAGAGCGGTTTCAAATATTGCCAATCTGCATTGCGCAAGTGCCATCTTCTTGGTAGTTGGGCCTTGGGAATTGATAAAGCTGAATCAATAATCAGTGGAAAGTGATCCCTTGTAAATGTGTCACTACAAGTGTTCCATGCAAACTTGGAGTGCAGATCCTCAGTGACTATTGTTAGATCTATATGTGTATATGTACCTCTGGAGGACAAGAAAGTTGGGCCTGAATTGTTCAGTAATATTAGGTTGTTTTCAGTCATCCAGTTCTCTATTATTTTACCCTGTGTGTCACTGAAGTCAGAGCCCCAGCTATAGCTGTGAGCATTTGAGTCCATCATAATAATGCTGGATCCTGTAATCCGATAACTGATGTCCTGTAACTTCTGCATTAGACCATTACTTTCCAAATGGGGTGGCAAATACACATTTATTATATTGATAGGCTTTTTGTTGATAAATATTTTGCAGAGCACAAGTTCTAATGAAGTAGTCAATTGTGTTATGTTTGGTATGCTGGAGTGAATGAAAGTAATCACCCCACCTCCTCTACCTTCCATTCTTTCATATCAAAAAGGGCTGAAGTAATTCTTCAATTACATGTTATGGCGCTGTTGTAACAATGATTCTTGGATACATATAATTCCTGCCTGATGTTGATCAATAAGCAAATGAAGGTAAGATAGTTTTGCAAAGTATCCTTTCATGTAGGATTGTTAAGTTCATGCTTGACTGATGAAAGAGGTAACATTTAATTTTGTGAGTAACTCGGAAATTAGTTCACCAGCTTCTAGTATATTTTCTATTTCTTTTAGGCTGTCTATTTTTCAGTTATAGTGTTTGCTAGTAAGATTTTGATAATAGCAGGAAGAAGTTGGATGATTAGATTTTTAAAGCAGCCCACCATTTGTTTCTCTTGGGAGATTTCCGGCAGATGTGGTGTTGCATTTGAGTTGTCTGCATCTCTTAATTGAGATTGTGTTTCTAGCATGTTCCTGTGATCCGGAGGATAACCAGAGGCTACATCAGTCTCAGGCAATGTATTTGAGACCAGGGAAGCGTGTTGGCTTCTTCTAGTGGTTTGTATTGGTGTAGATTGATTCCTGCACCTTTGGCTGGTTATCATCTGCTTATGTTTTGTTAGCAAAAAAGCAGAACCACCTCTTCTGAGAGGTGGTTCTGTTGTCAACTGGGTGTGTGCCATAAGATCGGGTTACAGCTGCATATGTATTCCGAGAGAAATTTTGCTGTTGTGGTTGAGTCAGAGCCTCGAATATGTGCTGTGATTCGAGGGCAATATATTCTTCAGTGTTCATCTCTAGTTGTTTTTTTGTTGTAGAGAGTAGATGTCACGTGATTCATTAAAAGAAATATTTTTGCTGGCCTTGATTTTGCAAATTTCGTGTTCGTGGACTTATGTTGGACAGTTTTTGAAGTTAGCAGAATGATTCCCTTTGCAGTTAGGGCAATGGTAGTTGTCTGATTTGCAGCTGGCTTCATCATGTTCTGCTGATAAACAGTTTCTGCAAATTTTTTTGTTCCGGCACACGGAAGCGGTATGCCCCACCTCCAACACTTTGTGCAATGGATTGGGTTTGGAAATATCCTACCTTAATCTCCTTAGGGCATTCTGTTCATAGAAAAGTCGAAACGAACATAGGAGAGTCAGCTCGCTTTGGGTCCATGTACATTTTCCTGATACCTACTATTCCTGTAGGGGCAAGATGCAGCAGCTGTTCATCCAGAGACTCGCCAAGAAATTCAGGTGCATAAATCTTGTCACATCCTTCAGGGTAACTAATAATCTAATCTAATCTATGGGAATTAGCGCTCCCAGGGGGACTATGTAAGGGCCTGAGCTAAAGGTTAGGTAGGCTTTATTTTTGTTGAAATAGAATAGGTTTTTATTTTGTTACGGACCATCTTTTTTCGGTTCACTGCTGTCCTGTTTTTCAGCACCTCCTACTTTCTTCTTCAACTTTGATCTTGTTTCATGAACTTCTTTCTCATCTTACTGTTTCTGTGCCCTTTCTGCATAGATTCCACGTTCCCTTAACTCCGTACTAAATGGTGTCTTTTTCTTTCCTCTCTTTGGATCGCCTTTGTTGCGGATAGGGAGGCTTAAACTAACTAATAATCTAATATAAATCTTGTCACATGCAGTAGAGGCTCCCCAGGCTATTTGAGTATTAATAGAGATTTTATCCAAGGATTTAACTGCAATGAATATTTTTGTTTGTTCAAAGGTTTAACTTTTTTATTAAGCTTCCTGTTTTTTTTTGTATTCCACTTGTTCCACTGGGCTACAAATTTGATTGATTAGGCTCTGCTTTCTGAATGGACTCAGTTTTGTTAGTTTGATCTGTCCATCTGTTGCAGAGATTATGACATGCCTGGAAAAAATCAGGTATTTTATTTATGTTTTCTGGCAGGTTCAAATCAATTCTAGCAGGTCTGGATTGTGAGAAAGCTACTTGATTGTTTGTATATTGCTCTTGGTTGTTAGGAATGGTATCTATAGCTGTATTTAGAGACCTATCCCTAGGTATCACTGCAGGTGGATTGCCCTCAAAGGACTAGTCAGTTGTACAAAACTCCAAGTTGTTGCTTAAGTTCCTTTTTTTTCCCATGAGCTTCTTTTTTTGCAGGTTCAAGGCTTTGGTCCAAAGTTTGTTTTTGTGGATTAGTGGGCTTTTCAGTTTCATTTGTAGCTGCTAACATTGCATTGTTGTCAAGACTTTCGTGCATTTGCATTTCTGATAGAGATGGTTGAGCTAGGGTAGTACTTTTGGATAACCTTTTGAACTCCTGACTCCCCTCAGGGGGATACAACTATTGTATCTACGGGAATTAGCGTTCCCAGGGGGACTATGTAAGGGCCTGAGCTGAAGGTTAGGTAGGCTTTTTTTTGTTAAAATAGAATAGGTATTTGTTTTGTTACGGACCATCTTTTTTCGGTTCACTGCTGTCGTTTTTCATCACCTACTACTTTCTTCTTCAACTTTTTTCTTGTTTCATGATTTTCTTTCTTAGCTTTCTGTTTTTGTGCCCTTTCTGCATAGATTCCGCGTTTCCTTAACTCCATACTAAATGGTGCCTTCTTCCTTCCTCTCTTTGGATAGCCTTTGTTGCTGATAGGGAGGCTTAAACTAACTAATAATCTAATCTAATCTGAACTCCTGACTTTTGGATAACCTTTTTTGAAAGATTTTATATTTCCATTTTCTCTTGGAGCAGGTTGCGAGTAATGATGCATTCCTTTTTTTCCCTTGGTGTTGCTAGACCCAGGGCCTCCAGGGTTTTTTTTCTTTATTGGCCATTGGGTAGGTCCATGAACTTGAATCCTCAATAAAATGATGCATAAATGATTCACTTCACTTTGCTTTGATTCACTTCAGTGATTTACTTATGTTAATGAACAACCATTAGTGTTCAATTTGTGGTAGCCATATTTTGTTAATGTGAAACGAATTTAAAGGCTGTGAAGCGTTCTCATGAATCAAGGGGGTGATAAACCTTGTGTACTAGTTTGCGTAGAATTTGATGCTGTGAACTAATATTTGGTAGGATGTTGCCTATTTCATTAAACATAGTGGATGCTGTGTATGGCTTATTTGTTTATTCGGATCAGTGCACAGTTTAGTGAAAATTTTATCAAAAGAATTACTATGTATGAGCTATATGTATTTGTTATTCCATTCATTCTCCCTCTATACTGCAACTTTTTTGGAAAGATTGTTTATTACTAACTTATGGAAACCTCTGCAAAACTATGATAGATGTATACATATTGTTTCATGCAGTATTGCAGAGTTGAAAGAATTGGTACTCAAATTGTGATTTAAACTAACTGGTCATTCCAAAGTTGATCTTTATAATCCATTAAGCTAAATTTATTCATATGTGAATTTTAAGTGTTCAGGTTATTTTCATTTTATAGTTCTTTACTTACTGGCACGGAGAGTGTCCTGATATTTGAATATAGCGCTAATGCATTGGGAGTGCTGCAACTTTTTATTTATTAGTCACTCGTCGTGTGTAATTACTCAAGTCCTTTCCTAGATTTAAGCAATTAGTTTTATGTTGTTTCTTTTGTGTAGATATTGGAATTTATAACTGGAAAATGTTGAAACGCGCATAGAGCGGTGGTGTTCCGAATGGTGTTTTGATAGGAAAATGGTTTATTTCATTCATTATCGCCAAAAATGTACGTGATATAAATTTAGTGTATTTTTAAGTGAGGAAAAACTTTTCCAGGGACTAATAATTATTGTTTCTTTGATTTTGCTCCCCATTCTTAAAGAACTAGTTATATTAAGTCCCAAAGTTAGAGTTTCGTAGGGCTTCTTTTTGTTACAATTTAAAAGCTTTGTTTTATTTCATTATAAACTCTCTTTTCTTTTTATTTACTGCTGTTCCGTTTCACATCACCAATGATTTTCTTCTTCAGCGTTAATTTTGTCATAATCTTGCTCCTAAATTTAATATTTCTATGTACAGGGTATCTTCCCTTCAGGGGGATTGTAATGTCGCTATTTTCAGTACGACATTAGGTTTATTCAATAGGAATCTTTAACTTCAATTCGCCTAGCTGCATACCAGGCAGAAGGATAGCCAAACGCACAGTAAAACTTCTAGTATTGGACTGACTCAAAAAGGGACACACATGCCTTAAGACTAGAGTGCCCCCCGGAAGTTAAACAAAGCCCTTCTGGTAAATGCACAACACGGCGGCATCCGTCGGTTGCGTTTATGACACTTCCGCCGGTGACCGCGATATCCCAAACCAAGTGTGATAAGGACATCCGGCTCCGAGGCCTATATTGAGATAATACAGGGATGCAACTATTGTATCTATGGGAATGAGTGCTCCCAGGGGGATTATGTGAGGGCCCGAGCTGAAGGTTGGGTAGGCTTTCTTTTTGTTGAAATTGAAAAGGTTTTTGGTTTGTTATGGACCTTTTTTTTTCAGTTCACTGGTCTCCTATTTTTCACCACATACGACTTTCTTCTTCAACTTCATCTTGTTTCATGAACTTTTTTCATTGCTTACTATTTCTATGCATCTTGTGCATAGATTCCGCATTTTCTCAAATCCATACCAAATGGTGCCTTCCTTCTTTCTTTCTTCCATACGCCCCTTTCCTGTAGCGGTCACGGAGGCTTAAACTAGCGTATAATCTTTACCAGTGAAGGGAAACCGATAGCATGTTTTATTTCAAATAAAAATATAAGTACAGAATTATATATTATCCTTACGATCCGATGCGCAATCGTCAGGCTCATCCGCCTGAATAGATAATAAAACGTCTTCTATGATTGATTGAAATAAATTTTCTAATTTGTTTAGAAAGGGCTTTCAATTTACGAAGCTGCAGTTATAATTGAATAGAAGATCGATGACCTTTTAGTTCTGGTAAATTTGCACGTAGCCGGACGGAATAAAATTTTCCAAAAATCCAAATCCGGATACGTGGAAGCACACCGGCAGTCGGTCCTGTTGTTGATCGGACGTCTGGAAGGGCAGAGTACGCTGCGTGATAGTACGCACGCTGCCGCCGCTGACGTCATGTTGCGTGCGAGTGATGTCATCCGGCTTGTTTGTAATGAGGCTTTCTATTGGCCAGTCGAATTAGCGAATGTGCGCGGCTGTCCCCGTAGAAGTGACTTTACCTCCTTTAGTATACCGTGATAGAGGCCACGAAGACGAGATTTATAGCGGTAAACTTACTCACTCGCATAAGCTATTATTCGATAAAGACTTTTGCGCGAACAACGCAACAGAAAGGCTCACTACGTTCATTATATTAGTATTAAATACAACCAAGACCATTATGTACAGTTCTGGCCGTTTTCACTTTCATTCAGTGACGCCTAAGGCTGCGTGCTTGATCTTCATGAGATGAATATTAAGCTCATTTTACACCAGCGGTATGGAGCGACGGTGAACTTGCTACAGCTCCTCCCACGAGAGGATTGAGCGTCAGTGCACATCGCCTTGCTTTTACACTGTCGCTCAACACGACGCTCCTTCCCCAGAGACAGCAATCGTCAGTATTGCTCTGGCAATACTGACAGAATACTTGGCAATACAATTCGCAGAATATTTACAGAATAATTTGAAAAAGCAAAAAGCTAATATTCTAAAAAACTTTAAAACTACCCAATTACCTTCAAAAAACACTGTACATGTGAATGGAAAGAAAAAATAAATACCAATTACTAATTTGTAGGTGTACTTTTTTTTACTTTTTCATTTAATTTGAATAATCTTCTAATGACACCTGCCGAATGTTTTCCGTGTATTTGAACTGCTTTTCTTAGGAGTAATGTACATCGTGCAAGTTAATTACACTGTAATTAATTCTACGTTTACATACGCAGTGTACATTTCTTTGATTTTTTGAAGAGTGAGCTGTTTCCTATCTTACCTCTCAGTGTTTGAATTTTCACGTTAAGCATTGCAATATCATAATTTGGGAAGTGAGAGGCTGTACTTTTAAAATCATCTCCACTGTACACTGTTTTTATACTCTGCGAGCTTAACGTTCCATAGACATGGATATTCTTTAAATTTTTTGACAAGAGTTTTAATTTTTTCCTTGCTCCATAACATGTAAGCCATAAGTGCACATGCTCTCTATGGTTTCAAGAGCAACTGACGCTGCTGACTGGCAGTGCACACCACAGAACACTTACATAAAAAGAACTTAAAAACTACGGTGGACCCCAAGCCCGCCCTAGACAAACGTACGCATGCACGCCAAATAATCAACTTCTAGCAGCCATGACTCGCAGCTGACGTCATTAGTGCCCCAAGGCTTTCAATTGGCTGCGTATCCAGGCTTTACTATGGCACTCGTTAGGATTGGAACTCTAGTTTTTATTTTCAAAGTTATGAAACGTTCCTTGGCGTAATAAGGATTGTGAAAGCCAAAGTAGTACATGGCGATTATATTGATAACACTTTTTTATATTGTCCTTTACTATACATAAACGTTAATGTGCATTCATGAACATATTTACAATTTATATATAAAGACTAAGGTGCATTTAGATTAGACTGAGGCTATAAATGTGATAAAACGTCGGTGCCGTAATTCAAGTTTTTCGGAAAGGGTTCATCACCATTATAAACCATTATATACCAGATTCTCATACTAGTCGAAACAATACTATAATGAAGAAATTAAGTTGAGTGATAAAATAAAATAAACCTGCTGAAAATAAGTAGCAATGTTATTTATAAAAATTATCCGTAAAGATTACCCAAATAGTTACATAGGAGAAATGGGAAGAAGTTTACGTTTAACGTAATGTTTTTTATGTAACGTTCATTGATGAATGATTCGTGTGTACGTTACTTGATTGATCATAGATTAGTTTTAGCCTTCCTTTACCACAACGAAGATGTTCATAGTGAGGAAGGATGAGGGCACCATAGAGTATGGAGTTGAGGGAACGCGGAAGCTATGTACACGGTGAGTTCCCACACAGGATCCCGAGCGCATGGAAAGTCAGTTAAGAAGGAAGGTTATGAAACAAGATGAAAGTTGATGAAGAAAGTTAGAGGTACTGAAAAACAGGACAATAGCGCAACGAAAAAAATGGTCCTTGAAAAACGAAGAACATTTTATTGCAACGAAAATGAAGGCTGACCTGATTATCAGCACAGTACCTCACATTTTCCCCTTGGGAACGCTAATTCCTATAGATATAATAGCTGTATCCACCTTTAGGGCACTAACGTTGCTTCGTAACAATAATGGATGGAAAATATTGAGGAAGGAGAGTCCACAAAACCGCCACGCACAATTTTCCATTGAGTACTTTTTTAACCGTACGTAAGGAGCCATTTCTGCTGCAATTTTCGATACACCTCTGTCACAGGCTCACAGCCGACTAACGACTTCAGATTCAAACATGAGTCGCGAAACAATTTATCGGCTCCGTCATTGGCCAAATGGCCCCTACGTCATTGTCGACAGAGCTGAAACTCACACCACCTCAACTAAATTTGTATTTTACAGACTTTTTGCGCGAAAAAAGCTACAGAAAGGCTCAATACGTTCGGTATATTGGTAGTAAATTCAACCGAGACAGTTATTCACTGCTAGCCGTTTTTACTTTCGTTGAATGACGCCAAAGGCTGTGTGCTTGCTATTCACGAGATGAATGTCAAGGTTGTCTGTTCAAGCACAATATCTGTGCCATAGCTCAATTTCGTATGTTGCACTCAACGAAAGGGATTTGAGGACGGAAAACGCATTTTCACGAGGACGGCATTTGGCACTGAAAGACCCGTTGGCGAAATTTATAACCGTAAAATTCTCCATCCCTAGGAGCTAATATTTTACGGACTTTTTGCGCGATCAACGCACAAGAAAGGTTCACTGCGTTGAGTACATTCGTATTTAATTCTACCAAGACATTTCCAATCCTGGGAATTATCACATTCACCGAATGACGCGAAAGGTCTCGAGCTTGATCATCATGAAATCAGTATGAAAGCGGATGTGAACGCATGTAAGCACCATTTCTGTTAAATCGATCAATTTCGTTTATTGCACTCAACGAAAGTGATTAGACGCCGAGAAATGCCATTTCAAGAGGTATCCCCCAAGTACGTGTGGCCTCGTAGATGAGATACATAGCGGTAAACTAACTCAACTAAATTCGTATCTGACAGACTTTTTGCGCGAAAAAAGCAACAGAAAGGCTCAATACGTTCAGTATATTGGGAACAAATTCAACCGAGACCGTTATTCACTGTTCTAGCCGTTTTCACTTTCGTTGAACGGCGCCAAAGGCTGTGTGCTTGATCTTCAAGAGATGAATGTTGAGGTCGTCTGTTAAGCACAATATTTGTTCCATTGCTCAATTTCATTATGTGTTGTCAAAGAAAGAATTCATGACGGATAATGCTTAATCACGAGGACTGTCCTTGGTACAGGGTGACACGTTGGCGGTATTTATGACTAAAATTTTTTTCTCTTCGGGGCTGATATTCAATGGACTTCTAGCGCGATTTACACAACCGGGAGCCTAATACGTTCAGTATTATCGTATCAAATTCCAGCCTAGACCGATTTGCTCATATTCTAGCTTTTCAACTTTCATTGAATGACCGAGGTCTATGACAACTTGATCTATACGAGATGAATGTGAAAGCGGCCGGGGGCACCTCAAATTTGCTCACGTTTCACCCCGTTGTTATATTTTGTGTCCCAAGTCACCTAAAATAAAGGCTAAAATTACATTAATTTTTCAAGTCAGCCCCACGCTTTGAGTACGATGCTCAGATGAAATTTATATTAATACTGGACGAGCTTGTTGGCGCCACGTACGTAGTGCCTTAATAGCAGATATTTTGTTGTCTATTAGTTTCGGTACATCTAAAAGCGTGACAGATCGGTTTCTCGCATAAATTTAATTAATGCGCACACTGCCTTCTTATTCATGACAGGTTAATGAACAGTGTGCTTCATAGCAGTAAATGTCGATTCAAACCTCTCCAGATTTTGTTCTCGTCGTCAATGCAATTGACGGGAAAATGCGTAATTAAGTGAAAATGTTTCAACTTGACACAAAAGTGTTCGGTTAGCATTCTTCTGTTTTCACGAAGACAGCGCAACAGCTGCGTACAATTTAACGTTAACCTGACGGATCAGGATCCAAACCCCTCAACGTTCTGTCAAAGTTTTAATTGTACATTCACTACACGAAGAGAGAGCAACTTTTCTCAAAACTGACTGGCCTTAAACGCAGATTGCAGCATTAAAGTCTACGACACACCTTCGCGCCGAGCCAGGGTTCACCTATCTGTGAACTGTCGCGTTTTTAAGGCACCATTAGAACTCTGTACAGTCTCGTGAAGAAATAATTAACGAGGTTTACGTTGCTGGCAGTTTTGGAAAAAGTTACTGATTGACTTAGACTGTAGTGGAACTATAACTGGCAAACGCGAAAATGTACAGTCATGCGCACCATTAGAGGTTCAACGATGCGACTCAGACAACGAACCTCAGTTAGTTGACAACATGAGTGAACGTAATGCGTGAATTTAGGTTACGATGACCAAAACATCTCGTTCTACCCGTATTAACAAAAGTCTGTTTTATTCAACCTTAACAAATTGTATTTTATCAGAATTCTACTGTTCCTAAGCTTATGATCACGAGCGTGAAACTGTAGGTAAAAACCATACATTTGAGAAAATATATCTATAGGGTTCAAGGTGATTTTCTAGAAAATCAGGACATTGCACGAGGGAAAAATGTATGAACTAGCGTGGGAAATTCCTTAATCCTCTTTACGAGTAGTTCTCCGTGAATCGGTGGGTAACTAACGTTCGTTTGGGTGCTGAGAAAATCATGGAGGGAAGAAAAATTGCGCATTCGAACATAAATGTTCAAATATACAACTGATCCATCATTTTTGAACTATTTAAACAATAAATTAATCACAAGCGATACAGAAGTACATTGTTTCTCAAGTCCAGTACAATGGTCAAATTTGAGTATAGCTGTGGGCCCGAATAAGTTCAGCGATTTCTAGGGCATCCTACCATCTACGCTATTCTAAGGTGTACAACAGTGTTTTACCTAATTCACTTAACCTAGTTACGCATTAGGCTGATCACTGAATTAGTTATTTCGATATCCGATGCTTCATTTCAGAAAATTGTTTACACGGGCTAGATGTTAACATTGTATTCTATAGGCGATTTAATAACATCATGGAATCAACACCATTTTAAGGCGTGCAATAATGTCTAACCTAATTTATTTAACGTAGTTACGCATTACACTGATCAATGAGTTAATTAACTCGATATTCGATGCTTCAATTCATAAAATGGTTTATATATGGGATAGATGTAATCAGTATATTCTTGAAACGATTTAAGAGCAGACTGAAGATCAACGACATTCACCATGGCAAATTACCCTTTTAGGACCTTACATGACTAATATTCTGATAGAAAATGAGATTCAAGATTTGTTTGGAGTACTTTGTATGAATTATTTGAACGGATCTCCGCAGGGATTGAGGTCCAAGTTTAAGATCCAACGAAAAGGGTACTGTGCTGTGGCCGAGCTTTTGGATAATAAGGAACCACGAAGTTACCTCTATTACGGGTTATATGGTCGTGGTGACCAGTTTGTGCAATTATTAATAGTTTCAGGTTATTGTTGCCATCAATGGTCAATGTTGTGCTCACGGATTTACACATAGAGTTTGTAGAAATACGTAAGTTCAAGTATTTGTAAATTTTTGAATGAATTATATGTGTGAGCGTATTATTCTAGTTTATTTTCCGCTCTGATGGCTCTTTTTTGCTGAGGAAAAAGTTAATTGGTTTTATTTTCATCAATTCCATGCCATGCACTTATTCCGTATTGTAAGTATGGTGAAATGAACGTTCAGTAAGTATTTGCAAAATTTTGATAATTGATCACGCAAAAGTAATTTTACAAATGAAAAATGTCTAATGGTGACGAAATGAGGATACTGCCAGCAATCTTCAACGATGTTGAAAATTCAATTAAAACTTCACATAAAATTTTACCCCTAACATAAGTTTAAAATATAACAATAAATGAGCCGAAAGTAATTCGATATAAAAAATTTTTTACTATATTAAACAATTGTCAGCTTTTGAATGGAATATAAAATTTCTTCATACTGGAGATATTTCATAGTTACATGTGAAATAGACATCACTTACAAATTCTAATTGTCATTCCATGAAATTATTATTAGATCAGTTTTTAGCTGCGACTACGGTCACATCCATAATGGCCTTCAGGCAGGAATACGACTCAGTACAGTCAAAAACTGAGAGTTTCACCGATGTTTAAATTACTGGCAGTTGTAAAGAGAAGTTCCACTTGAGGGGAAGTTTAGACGAAATAAAACAAGCAAACGCAAAGATGTATGCTCAAACGCACCATTGATGAGCACACAACGATGAGCTCAGATGAGAGTTTTAATCATTCAGTCGAGTAACTTAGATGTATAAATTTTGTTACGATGGCCTCAACCCTAAGTGATTATCGCAAATTTTTCGTATGAATTTTGGAAGATATTTTCAATTCTGAAAGGAACACGTTGAGAAATTGATGTGTTCACATCTGGAGACGAACTTATGTGCGCCCGCCGAGTATATAAATAGAACCGGCAAGAGACATCGCCGTTCATAAGCGGTGGCCTGCCGTAGAGGTAGCACTTAATAAGAGTCGTCGCTGTTCATTAGCGGAAGCGTGACCGTCGAGGAAGCACCTGTACAGATCACAGATGCGTTATAGAAGTAACATCACTTCGTATTAGCCCCTAATGTCCGATCTAACTGATTCTTTGCCAACACCGAATCCTGTGCCAAGTCCTAAGTACCAATAAAGGATAACCACGTTACTGCATCTGATTCACTCCCGAACCTCATTCGCGTTAGTTTCGACCTGTACATGGAAAGGGACGGAACATATTTGGTGGCCCATGTATGGGGATGCCACATTAAAGATATCCACATTGCCGCATTGCCACATTGCCCATTGAAGAAGAAAGATATCAAGAATTGATCTTCGGTTCTGCTGATCCGTGATTTTAAGTGTGAGGAGTGTCACCCTGTTTGGAGTAACGTCGCATAGTTGTCACATTACTTCAGAGCATCGAGAAAAGGAAGAAGGACGTCAGCGCAGAAAATCTAAGTTATTGGAAAGAACTTCGAGGGAGAAAAAATCGAAAATCTACACGCTACTCAGTCTTTACCAGTCTGGATCATCGCTACTCAAAGGAGAAGATGAAGTGAAGGGGTCCAGATCAACAACCTGATCTGTCGACGAGATCTACGCATTTACGCACCGTCATCTGCAACGAGAAGATCGACGAGATCTACGCATCGCCAAAAATATTGTTCAACGTCACCAACTAGCTTCGCATAGCAAGCTGAGTATACGCCGATAATGTTTGCTTGCGAATTAAATAAGCATGAGCTCAATTTAATGATTATACATAATCATTATAAAATTATTAAATAAGAAGTTCTCTATGTAAAACTATTTGAGCAGCATAGGCATTGCAAGCGCAGTGAGCACGCTGATTCTTGGTAAGTGGGAATGCCTGAATGCGGAAGCATTTGTGAGGCGGTAGTCCATTGTCTGTGAGAACAATTGAAGGAAGTTGTAGCCATTGTTCTCTAGCCCATTGTTCTCGAGCACATAAGAGTAAGCTGAAGCAGCCTGTCTCTGTCCAGTGTGGTGCCAGACTTCACGAGCATTTGTGTGCTGAAATAACCTGTTTTAAGTCCACTGAAAATGTGAGTTATCATTTTATTGTATGTATAATATTTTCATTAAATGTGTGTAGAACATTTTTCTCTTAAAGGTAATTGGAGGTCTAAGAATATAGGAGTATTTTGTGTTTATGTCGGACAGTGACTCTGACGGATACGAGTACATAAGAACTATACCGTATGTGACTAGCTTTGGAAGATTATCAATTCCTATTTTTTCCGCGAAGTCGATTTCAAAACCTGTCACCATGACGACCACCACCACAGTCACCCCTGTTACCAGTGCAGTCACTACCGCAGTTAGCCCTGTCACTAGTACTGTTACCACTGTGACGACTTCTATTGTCGGTCCGATACCTAGTGTTGTAATTGCTGGGCAGGATCTGCCGCAGTTCAGGGGTAGAAAACGAAGGAATGACCCTGACTTCATAGAAAATAAGTCACTAGAAACGCATATAAAGAATGTGCGAGCATATTTTAATATGCTGTCAGATAATTCGGAGGAGGCGAAATTAAATTTATTGTTGCGAACTGCAGACAAGCGGGTAGGAGACTTCAATACTGTTGTCGCTTCCATAATTAGTGAAGGTTATGATTTAAGTTTCGAAGAAGTCGTACACCTGTTGGAGAATATCTACGTCTCAAAAGGTGAAAGATCTCTGCACGCGGTCGCCTGTGATCTAAATAACGTACGCCTAAAACGTAATGATGCTTTAGCGAGCCAGTTTGTTGCTATACTGTCCAAAATCCGTAAGCTAACCCACAGAATAATGACCAGCCCGGAGTGTTCAAACAGAGCCCACCCCTATGTAGTAAATTGTCCCGATCCTGTTGCTCTCGATAAGTATGTCGAGAATACTTTAATTGTTGCGTTAGCTATGGCCATCATCAACCCCCTAGTAACAGAAGATTTTTCCAAAAAACTATTTAACAAACCCTTTAACTCGTCGGAAGAGCTCCTTCAAAGACTAGTGACTGTCATTCGGAATTTTCCCGTGGATAAGCAAGTGTTAGCGACTCGATCTGAGAGATCTGTGGAAATCTATTGTGCAGAGGATGACCATTCGTCCGAATCAAACTTTGATGCAGCCTATGATGAGGCCGAAGTGTATACAATGACAAGAGGCGGATTTCAAGGTAGAGGTAGGACGCGTAGGCCCTACTCGAGACCAAATTTCCCAAGACCAACTTTCCGTGCTAGACCTCACGTAAAATCTTTTGTTGGAGATCGTGAACTAGGAACTCTAGAAGTCCAGGCATTAGAGACAGCTACTGAAGCGAGGCGTTGCTCGAATTGTAACAGTAATATGTGTATCTGTCAAGGACAAGGTGTGTCGGTAACCACTGTGGCTAGGAAACCGACTGATTGGTACAAACCAGGTTCATATCAGACAGCCACCGAGCATTCACTGCGTGACGTAGCTTGTTTTCGTTGTAATAAGTTAGGACACTACGCAAGAGACTGTAGGTCCAGACGAGACTATTTCAACAGACCAGGTAGACCTGATCGTGTCCGTGCGCGAGGACAGCATAAAACTCGTGTACCAGAAAAAGGCCAGGTGGAAACTTACCAAACTAACAGTGGCGATAATTTTTTAGCGTAAGCTGCGGAGACGATTTCATTTCCGATAGAAATAACGTCAATGGTAAAAATGAAATTGAAATAACTAAGTGTGACTCTACGTCAGTAGCTCCCTGTGAACCCGAGGAGAATTCTGGTGCTGAAGATTCCCTCGTTAAAAATGTCGAGAGAATTGATGTGTTAAACATGTCTGGAGGTTCCCTCGTTAAAAATGTTGAGATGATCGATCCCCTAATTAAGTGTCAAAATGGATATGAATCGCTGGGAGAGGCGGATTTAAGCGATTTAAACGATTTAAACGCTCATGGCACTGAATTTGAAAGCCATGTGACGGCGAACGTTTGTAACTACGAAGAAGATGAAGAAGTTGAAGTTACAGGACAAAATGAATTATTTGTAATACGAAAAAGTCATAAGCCCATGATTGTGCTTAGAAAAGATGCAGACCTGTGGAATGCATTGATTGATTCAGGATCAGAAAAATGTCTAATCAGCTACCACAGAATTAGTGAGATAAGTAATGACGTGAAGCCAAGTTCTCTGACTATAAAAGGCGTTAACGCTAAGAGTAATGTTGAAGGCGAGGTGGAGCTTGTCCTAAAGTTAAAAAACGGTGTAAGTTTAAAGACAAATGCTTTAATAATTAAAGATGGTATTTACAATTATGACGTCATTATTGGGCGTGATTTATTAGACAAGAACGCCGTTGTAGACTTGAAACAAAGATGTTTAATTATCAAAGACGAGAAAATTCCCTTTGCATAGGTAAAACGACGAAAAAAGAGAAAGACAGAGTGTCTCGAGTATTTAATAGAGAATACTGAGGGTCTCATGGCGGACACGATTACGTCCAGAGCTAAGAAAAAAGTCCTAAATAAGCTAAGAGAGAAGAGAGAAATTCTCAGGACGTGTAATGCTGCGAGAGTAGGCGAGGAAGTAAAAAGGGATGGTAAGAGAGAAAATCAGCCTGTACGAGGCGTAGTTGCAGTTACCAGTTCCCACACAGGGCCAAGGCCGTTAAGAGTTCATACTCAAAGAGTGGAAATTGCTCCCAATGTAATTTTGAAACATGTTGGACATGTTGGAAAGTGTAAAAATGGAGAATACATAATAAAGAAAGCAACTTTAAAAGAAGGCATTTGTGTCGCAGAAGCGATTGTGAGAGTTAATAATAGGAGAAAGATTCCGTTGTTTTTAATTAATAGCTCCGACAGAGCGATTGTTTTACCAGAGAATGCAATTATAAGTACTTTAGAAAAAGTGGAGAAGGATCACATTGAATCCGAAGTTTACTTGTCAGATGTACAAGGCGAATTAAAAGGAGGATTGAGTACCTTTGTGCAGGCAGCTAGTGTTGTCCAGGACAGTCATTTAGATGTCGAGAAGAAAGACACTAATAGTGAATCTGTCGGGATCACAGGAGTTGTCGACAAAGGGTACGTTTCTGATTCCAAAGAAATAGCCCGTGGTCGGCGGAAATTAAATAATGATGATATCAAGTGTAACGATGACGAAATGAAGCCTGAATTGCTGAGTTTGTTGAATGAATTCAGAGACGTTATTACTATAGACAATGAATCGATCTCCGCTGCTGCGATTAAACCATACAAAATACGTTTGAAACCTAACGTGGATGTCGTAAATGTCCCTCCCTATCGTATTGCCCACCGTTACATGGAAGACTTGAAAGTCGTTAACGAAAAAATGTTAGACGACGGAATTATTAGACCATCGATTTCAGCTTATAATTCACCAATAATTGTAGTTCATAAGAAAGATGGAACCATACGTCCGGTAGTTGACTTTCGCAAAGTAAATGAGGTAATTTATGAAGAATCATTCCCTCTACCGAGAATGGATGAGATTCTCTATAGTCTGAATGGTCAAAAATACTTCTCGAAATTAGATCTTAGGTCGGGATATCATAATATTACACTGACCGATGAGAGTAAGGAAATAACAGCATTTACCGTTGGTAGCAGAAAATACGAGTTCAATCGTTTACCTTTTGGTTTAAAAACCTCACCTGCATATTTCCAGTCAGTAATGACGCAAACGCTATCTCCTGTTCTAGGAAAACTATCTTTCGTCTTTATGGACGACGTACTCATTTTTTCAAAGGAAAAAGATAAGCATCTTGCCGATATAAAAGTTGTACTTGAACTATTAAGAAACGCTAGATTGTCAATAAAGACGGAAAAGTGCGAATTTTTCAGAGATGAGATTGAATATCTCGGACATTCCATTAGCGGAATGGGAACCAGAAGCACCGGTACTGACAAAGTAAAGAATTTAGAAATTCCTAAGAATGTGAAACAGTTACAGTCATTTCTAGGACTAGTAAATTTCTTTCGTAGGTACATAAAAAATTTTGCGAGTATCGCAAGCCCGCTCTATAATCTTCTGAAGAAGAATGTTGAATTCAATTGGTCTAGAGATTGTCAAAACGCTTTTGAAAAATTAAAGGATGAACTGTGTGAAAATACAATCTTGAGTCACCCAAACTTCGATCAAAATTTTCATCTGTTTTGTGATGCATCAAACGTTGGCATAGGAGCTGTTTTACTCCAGTCATCTACTGATAAAGTTCGAAACATGAGACCTGTCGCATTTTTTTCTAAAACGTTGAATTCCACCCAACGACGATACTCAACAACAAAAAGAGAAATGTTTGCTATAGTTGAAGCGTTGAAGTACTTTAAATATCTTGTTTTAGGATATGATCTGGTCATTTACACCGATCATAAGCCTTTGGTTCCTTTATTTTCAAAGAAATTGCCTGAAGACAACACGCTCGCTAGATGGAGTATTTATGTGCAAGCTTTTGATGCCAAATTAAAGTATTTTTCTGGGAAAGCGAATAGTGCCGCCGATGCATTAAGTAGATTAAATCATGACAAAAATCCTTTAACAGAAAGAGAACTATTAGAGTGTTCTGAATTAACCCCGGATGTAGAGACTTTTCCCGTTGTAACCAGGCTGCAAGCCGCTGCTGCGGGTAACAAATGTAACAAGCCGGTGACTGAGGGAGAGTTCGAGGAGACAATGCCAGGAAGTGAGGATGGAAGAAACAACAACAGTACTGCTGAACAGCAGACAGCCCCCAGACGTGAACCCAGTGACCATAATAGCAGACAGAGAACGTGCTTATGCAGACTGGATAACGTTAACAAGACTACAGACCATTCAAGTATTAACGACAACTGGTCGTTAGACGAATTTAAACGTGAACAAGATAGTGATCCTTTTTGTTCTGAAATAAAGGATGCCCTAGAGAATGCAACAAAAGTTACTAATACTGATATGAATGAATTTCTGATTATGAATGACATTTTGTATAAAAGACGAAGAATTGACAACAGACCCAGCACCATTCTGACTATTGTGGTGCCATATACTCTGCTACACAAGACAATTTTATTTATTCACAATTTGTCCCACACAGATTTGAATCATACCTTGTTTAAGTTTAAATTAAAATATTTTCATCCGTACGAACGGACAATTACACGCAAAATTGTTGAATCTTGTGACATCTGTAAGATTCTAAAATCACGAATATCGACGCCGATTAAAATTCTAAATGCTCCAATTGGAACACGATGCTTTCAAACGGTCAGCATAGACTTCTACGGTCCATTAACAATGACAGACAATGGGAACAAATTTATTCTTGTCGTTATCGACTTGTTCTCGCGTTTTGTTAAATTATATTCGACTAGTGACCGACGTACAGAGACTGTTACAGATTGTCTATGGAATTTTTGCTGTTTGTTCGGTACCCCGGACGTATTGTTGTACGACAATGCTTTAGAGTTTAAATCATCTAATGTGAGAAATTTCACAAAAGGACTTTCTATCTTGAAAAAGGAAGTTCTGGCTTATTCCCCTTTTTCTAATGGCATTGTTGAGCGATGTAATGGAAAAATTCGACACCTGCTCAAGTTATATCTAAATTTTCTTACTCATAATGAGTGGGATAGATTATTGGATATTGTGGAGAATTCGATTAACAATAGCTTTAATGAAACATTAGGCGATACCCCCGCATACACGGTTTTCGGTAGAGATACGTGTGTGTATATTAGTTCTACTAATTTAGAAGACTTCAATGTTGCGACTACATATGAAGATGTTCAAAAACAAAAATTTAAAGAGTCATCTATTGTAGTGAATAATATCAGAAATGCAATCATCAACGCTACAATCGAAAGAACTACCTATAGAAACGTGAAACGTCGCGATAAAAATTTAAAAGTGACGGACCGTGTACTAGTGAAAAACCATGCCAAAAAACACAAGCTACAGCTAAATTTCTTAGGTCCCGGTATCATTGAAAGGCTAGGTAAAAATTATGCAGATATTAAGATCGGTAACAAGATTATCCGATCGAACTTAAACCATGTACTGCCTTTAGATAAGTTAAAAGGGTAAAATTGTCAACCCAGTTTGGAACTGTTCATTTTCATATATTCCGAAATTGCCATTCCATATATGTATTTAAATGGTATTTAGCTTGTAAGTGTGTTCTATGAGTTTTTAGCTTGTAAGTGCGTTCTATGAGTTTTTTTCTCAAGACTTTATGTATGTCTTGCTTTAGGAAATATTTTTGTTGCGCAAACACCTTGTGACGAGATGTTGAACTTAGGATGTTGTCATACTGTTATTGCGACATCAAGGTTGTGTTCATCAAGTCGTAAGCTAGAGTTGATAAACTTAGGTGCAATCGTGGAAATGTCGACACGAGAGTGCGAGTGCGAAACCCGCGAGAACTGCATCGCATCTGCCGCAACTTGTTTGAAAACAATGTCAGGCATTGTAGTTGGAATAAATGTGTCTTAATGAGAAGGAAGCGTTGCCTTAGTATGAAACGACAATTGTTTACTCTAAACTTGTGGCCATGCTAATTCGCTGTGTCGTTTCCTTTCAGATTCCTTGGGCGACTCCTGAACAATTCCAGAACATTACACATTCCGATTTACAATATACACATACACTTTACACCTTCACTTACTACTTGGTTTGCGCGCTTATCTAATTTCAATAACAATTAATAATCAATATTAACTACTTACTTAATTTCAATAAGCACCTCAAAGACTTAAATCATTTTACTTCCTGCTCTGTTAGTCGCTTTGTGGCCCGCTAACATGGGTAACAAGGTATCCAATTATAACGTAGACGCCATTTTAACTGCAATTAAAGCAAATAATGGTCAGATATCGGATGAACTCATCCGCCATACAGAGGAAACGAGAGTCGACCTCATTCCTGATCAATTGAGTGACATACTGTTGCTTATTTACACGTTAATCACGATTATAACTACTGTAATGATTATTTATATTAAAAGAGATCTCAACAAAGTTATTAAACGACTAAGTGGTGATGACGTAGCTTTGCGTCGAACCGCTTGGAAAGAAATCAGTAATAGTCCTAGGCAAATACTTGCACTTCCACCTCAAGTTAGCGCATAACATTACAACGCTAGACTTCTACATTCACATTAACATGACAAAACACACGTGCCTCATGCACAGAGTCCACGTGCACGTCCCTACAAGATGGAACTTTACGCATACAAGATGGAGACGACTGAATATTTCTATTTTCCATGTCCTAGAATATTTCTATTTTATACGGATTATTACTTGTTCTTGGTGTCGTTAATTATAACCCTCGATGTCGTTTTACTCGCCCTATGGAAATGTTTGTTCATGTTTCACGCGAGATAAGGAGACGAATTATTTATATTGCGAATAAAAACCAAATTGCACGCTTGTAGATTGGTTGAATTGAATTAGTTCATTTATTGATTATTCTATTTAATTTACTTTCAATATTTAGTTGAATTGAAATAAGTTAATTTGAATCGTAGGACGATTTAAATCGTACGGAAAAGCAAATCAACTTTTACCTTGCCATTTGTAGTAATGTAATGTATTGCTTTGCGTATATAAACTTATATTTTATATCTTTAGATAATATAGATTTATGATGGATTTTTCCTTCTAAATTTTTCATTTTCATTAAAATTTTTGTTTCTCGATTTGACGGTATGTGCCCAGTTTGTTCAAAAAAGTGTACCTTATAGAGATGATTTATTACGTACGTGATTTGATTTTTGATTTCGATAAGTTAATAAAATTGTGTGGTGTATCCAATACTGAATTTGAATTGAATTAATAATAAGTTGATAAATAGTTTGTTTGAAGCTAAGTGGGAAGAGTGATTAATTAGTTGAATTTTGTTGAATTTATGCTTTGCTAAAATTTTTATTGTAATAAAGAATTTTTCCGTGGGGGGAACAATTATGTGCGCCCGCCGAGTATATAAATAGAACCGGCAAGAGACATCGCCGTTCATTAGCGGTGGCCTGCCGTAGAGGTAGCACTTAATAAGAGTCGTCGCTGTTCATTAGCGGAAGCGTGACCGTCGAGGAAGCACCTGTACAGATCACAGATGCGTTATAGAAGTAACATCACTTCGTATTAGCCCCTACCGTCCGATCTAACTGATTCTTTGCCAACACCGAATCCTGTGCCAAGTCCTAAGTACCAATAAAGGATAACCACGTTACTGCATCTGATTCACTCCCGAACCTCATTCGCGTTAGTTTCGACCTGTACATGGAAAGGGACGGAAAAAATTTTTTTACTATATTAAACAATTGTCAGCTTTTGAATGGAATATAAAATTTCTTCATACTGGAGATATTTCATAGTTACATGTGAAATAGACATCATTTACAAATTCTAATTGTCATTCCATGAAATTATTATTAGATCAGTTTTTAGCTGCGACTACGGTCACATCCATAATGGCCTTCAGGCAGGAATACGACTCAGTACAGTCAAATGCTGAGAGTTTCACCGATGTTTAAATTACTGGCAGTTGTAAAGAGAAGTTTCACTTGAGGGGAAGTTTAGACGAAATAAAACAAGCAAACGCAAAGATGTATGCTCAAACGCACCATTGATGAGCACACAACGATGAGCTCAGATGAGAGTTTTAATCATTCAGTCGAGTAACTTAGATGTATAAATTTTGTTACGATGGCCTCAACCCTAAGTGATTATCGCAAATTTTTCGTATGAATTTTGGAAGATATTTTCAATTCTGAAAGGAACACGTTGAGAAATTGATGTGTTCACATCTGGAGACGAACTTACATTCAGTGAAATTTTTCAAGTGTACAGGTGCGCCATCCATTCCCTCATGTTCGTTCGAGCGGTTATGGAGAGTTGACGTATACCTCTACCTTCCGAGGGCAGGAAATTTTTTAGTTCAAAAAGTTTTAAATCAATGCTTCTAATAAGATCCACTTCAAAAATCTGCACGTATTTGTGGAACATTCTAATTTATTAATTATAACATTCTTCCTCAATCAAGGATGTTAACGGCTAATATGTGGAGTAGAACTTGTGAGGAATACCGCATGTTAACGTTACATATTTGGCGCTCATACACTTATTTTCTTTAACTCCGTCCCTGACATCGAAACCTGGGTCAAAACACAATATGACACACACTTGTGTGTTCATTTCTAAACAAAAGGTCAACCTAGGAATTTTCAGGCCCAATGGTCCCTTTATGTTTCTCCCTTGAAAAATGATCCTTAGGTGGTGAGCTATTGTGCCTTAAAATTATATGGGGCTACAGACACTAGACCCCCAACCCGCCGGGACCAAAAATTATGAATTCTTGACCGCATATAAAAAGAACATAAAATGTAAAATGAGAAATCTAGCTCTTTCATTTTGTTAGCAATGTTTCAGGAATTACAAAACTGTCTTTGGTTTTGTTGTAGCATGAAAAGTCATTGACTTCTACTCTTTTAAAATATTCCTAAAAATGAACTAAAACAACTAATATTTCATTTCTTCGAAAACTACGGCCTGAATCGAAAAAATGAATACAACAAAATGTGTTTCTCTCTAAAAATTAAATAAGGGTTTATTTCAGATGAATCAGTCCACAAATGCAAAATTCCCCGTTCTCCAAAAATTCGAATAATTGTTTTTATATTATATATTTTTTACACGTAATTTACAATTCACAGTGTATATATGAAATTATGCTTGCAGATAATTAAATACAACATGAAAACAGCATTCAAGTGCAAAAATTTGTCCATTATATTACACTAAAGAACAAATTTTGTTTATGGCCTCCCATGAAAAAACCTTATTTTCAACATTCAAAAGAATAGAAGTCTGTGAGTTTTAATGCTAGGAAAAAAAGACAACTTTAGAATCCTTGGAACGTTTATAACAAACTAAAACGGACAGTTTTCATAATTTTGTACATTTAATTTTTTTAAATCACAGTTCAAAATTAAAAATTTGGTTTATTTGTTACTAATTGAAAATCGTATCTCAGTAAAAAACGAAAAATAAAATAGAAAATTCAGCCCATTTAGTTCCTTTGAAATGTGACAAGGATTCCAAAACTGTCTTTAAATTTGTTCTAGCATAAAACTCAATGACTTCTATTCTTTTTAAACAAAAGAGAAAAAAAATTCTTCCAAAGAACGAAGGCCTAAACCGAAAAAGTTACATGATTAAAACATGTTTTTCAAACATAGATATACTGGCCAAATTTCAGACGAATCGGATCAAAATTGAAAAATCGATGGGTTGACCCTAATTACACACCCCAAAAAGTTCTCAATAATTCCGAATAATTTTGTCAGTTTTTATTTCTAGAATCGTTTTCCTCCACGAATATGAGGGTGTAGATCAGTGGTTCTTAACCTTTTTTGGCAGTGACCCAAAATCTGCCCAAAATAGATGCTGCGACCCTAATCTTCATAACAATAAAAAATTTATTTTATTATAGGTTAACACCAACATAATACACAAACCCTTAGCGACCCACGGGTTAAGAACCACTGGTGTAGATAGTGCGTTAAAGTTATGTAAGAGACATCATGGAACAGATTATTAAAGTACTACACGAAAACAGGCTAATTCAGAGCTTGAATTTGAATCCCAGGAGATTTTGTTGACTAATTTCAGTCATCGCCATAAGAAAGTAAAAGCTACAAATCCCGAAGAAGAGCCTGTATTGATGCAAAATATCTCCCAGCGAAGAAATGTCCAGAAAATTACTGTCATTTTTCTTTACTGTACTGTTTAAAAGGGGCACTGACCCTAAGGTCTATTTGCTTGGGCACAAATTCATCAACGAAACTATTTTTCTTCGGATTTAAGGGAAACTTGAAAATTTTTCCAAATCATGACATATTTTGGGTCAATTTTGAACTGCGTGCGTTTCTCATTGAGAAAGCTGAGATATTTCTCTGCCGGGAATTTCATTGAAACCTTGTGTTCTCAGTGAGAAATGGGGGTATTTGAGTGACAAAATTCGACTGATATGCAGTTGGATCCACAAGGACAGAACACGCCAAGGATAATGGCGTTAAAAGGCTTATAAACCTAAATCTCGCTCTGGCTTAGTATTTGATTTCTTATAATGGGTTCACTTGTCTAACTCTAAGCTGTTAACATAGCGTATCGATTTTCGACAGTTGCAGCAGCTGAACTACTAATCGTCACATTACACTAATTCACACGAAGTAACGTATGCTATGCCTCAATCCTGCAAGTAAGAGGCTTTATCCCATTGTAATGAGTGTAGCACTTAAATTTATGAAACATCTTCAGTATGAAGAAATTCTACATTATACGCACTGCATTGAAACCTTTCGTATCCGATTCAAGTGCTGCCTACTGATGAATATTGTAATAATTATTAGTGCAGTTGAATGACTTTTAGCTTACTTGTTTTCACAATTTGAACATATATCGACGAGAAATTTTATAAGTGAAGTTCTAATGGAATTTTCAACATTGTAGAAGATTGCTGGCGGCATCCTTATTATGTTACCTTTAACAATTGTTCATTTTTAGAATAAGTGACGTGATAAATTATCCAAAATGTTAAATCAATGGTACATCTAACCATTTGTTTGTAAGAGCAGCTTTTTCCCTCGTGTAATTTTGTTAGCACCTGCAGGAAACGTTAGTTATCGCCCATTCAGGGGTACTACTCATACAGAGAAATAGGGAATTTCAACGTCAGTCCATACATTTTCTCCTGACCCAATGTTCTAATTTTCTACAGAGCAACCTTGAACCCTGATTGATTGTGATAAAGATCAACTTGCAGAGGACCTCCATAGTTATAGGTTGTGTTTTCTCAAATGTGTGGATGTTGTCTGCAGCAAGGAAGTTGGATTCCATTAAACCTCCTTGGTCTGCAGTTACACGCTTGCGATCATGAGCTAAGGAGAGGCCGAATTCTGGTGAAATAAATTTGTAAAGGTTGACAACACAAGACTTCTGCTAATACAGATAGAGCGAGATAGGTTGCGGTCCAAGTACGTGACGTACCTTACCTTTAAAATTATACATCACGTTTAGTGAATAGAATGTTTTCAACTCTCACACTCTTCAAGCTAAACATTGGACCTCTAGTGGTGCTCGTGACTGTACATTTTCACGTTTACGTGATCTGGTTTGGTTCCATTCTCTTGTATGTTGGGCAATTATTTTTTTTCAAAACTGCCAACAAAGAAAGATCGTTGATCATTTCATCACTAGACTGTACAAAGTCGTAATAATGCAATGACGCCTAGGGCCTAGGCTTCTGCCGTCGGACTCGTGTTGGGAATTTGGGTGCAAATGGCTGCACAGTGCACACTGCAGTGGTTGCACTGCGCGTGGGTGTGTTGCAGAAAGTAATGCTGCCATCTGGGTTTAGTTGGGGAACTAAACTAGAAACTAAGTACTTTCCTCTCTTTCCAACTCTCATGTTAAGAGGATAAAAATGAACATGTGAGGTTGCTTTTTTGATATCAAAATATATGAACCACTTCAGGAAAAATATACAGTATTTTCTGATGCGTTTGTGAGATGAGGAGTCAGGATAATGCTTGAATAATGCATGAGTCAGGAAGAACGAGTAAAAAACTTGGGGTTATAGAAGGTCGGGGGTGGAAAAAAGTAGGGCAAGAAACGGTGTGGCTGGGTTTTTGCATGAGTTAAAAAGAACAAAATTCCAGAGCAAGTTTTCATAACTTGAGAGTAGCGTGGGAAAATTCGCCTGCAGTAGTGATGGAGAAACTTGAGCGCAAAAGTTTGGGATGGGGGAGGTGGACAGCGCTGTAGGTGCGCATGGAGTACCTTGTAGGAATGGAACAGAGAAGGATCGAGTTGGAGGAGATATGTACTCAGAATTAGCTGTACGGTGTGAATACGAGGTTTAAAATGGAAAGATGCAGTGAAGTATACCTACATGTGAGGGGACTAGTTAGTAAATCATAAAGGTAATGTGAGATAAATTGAAAATAAATGTGTTATGCGGTAAACGAGCATGCTTGTGGATTGAGGGAATAGTGATGTCTCTCCATGTTCCTGCGGAAATGAAAGTACGAGTGGATGTAAGATAGCTCAATGTAAAACTAGTTGGGAAAATTCTCTTTTCTTGCAGACGCCCAGGGATTCAAGATACAAGTCATCCGCAGCCGAAGCCCCCCTGGACGTGAGTACTCTCTAAATTATGCAATTTAACCATTCATTAGTCACAAGATACATACCGTATCATCACTGAAGGGGCGAGCGAAGCTGCTTTTTCAATTGAGCGCAGAAAAATTTCATTATCACGTCAATCAACATGTGAGCCACCGGTGGTCCACGGAGGGAAATTCCATAATGCTGCCAACCTACCAGTGATTACGTAACAAACTAATTATTCAAAAATACTTGACCAAAGCTAAATGAAGGCCCTACCCAGTTAATGTTTGCTATTATTAAAGCTGCTTGAAACAAATGACGTTAAATTCGAGTTGAATATTAAACTATAATTCAACCCATGGTGGTTAACGTGTTATAGGTAATTCCCTTGGTCTGGAATTTTCTTCTCATTTTTCTACTATTTGCAGGTACTCACCGTCTTTCCAGCCCTCGTAACGGAACACTGTGCCTATGTTTAACCGTACATGGGGCCACGTAGACGAGATACGTAGCGGTAAACTTACCCACTGTCTTGAACTAATATTCAATAGAGACTTACGGCGCCAAAAACGCTACGGAGAGGCTCAATGGGTTCAGTATATCGGTAGGAAATTCCACCGAGACCGTTATTTACTTTCCTGGCCATTTTCACTATCACCTGATGACATTAAAGGCCCTGTGCTTGATCTTCATGGGATGAATGTGGAAGCTGCTGTGGACGAGTTTGAGCGTCATATCTCTGCCATAGCTCAATTTCGTATGTTTCCCTCAACGAAGGTGATCTCTGGGCGAGGAAATAACTCTTCAGATGGTATTTACAA
The DNA here is from genome assembly GCA_030386875.1 of Morinoia aosen. NCBI lineage: Eukaryota > Metazoa > Arthropoda > Malacostraca > Amphipoda > Talitridae > Morinoia > Morinoia aosen. The sequence goes on from CM059566.1 coordinate 66,761,072, forward strand.
AATGCAGAGAGCACTGTACTCGTTTATTGTGCTGTACGGATTTGACTCTGGCATGGAAGGAGGCTATAACGATGGTGCGGTCATAGTTCAATTTCCTAATACCAAACGCCTCATTTCGTGTACGTGGCCCTTGTACGTTCCACAGACGGCCCAACCCTACGTAACCCGCCTTCGGAACGGTCGGAGGTGAACGATCGCTCGAGCAATGCTACCGGTGAGTGTTTATGGACATGTTTTATATTTAACCTCATCCGATAACTTTGGCATTCGATTTATTTCACGCGGTTCCCTAGAAGGTCTTAAAAAAATTTATATATATCGGGATGAGAAACACCGCAAGTAACAAATTATCTCAAGAACGATTCAAAATAGATTACAATGCTTTGCCAAGGCCAAAGCTGTTTATTGAGACACTGTTCGGTCACAAAAAATAACGGGCCTTATGCACACAAAAATTCAATAAAATTATGCGAGATGAATTTTTACTCGAAATGATTCAATACCTACTTGGTAGTATTTGTAGTTTTTTAAATGTGCGGAACTTGAAATATTTATAGACATTTTTGAAACTGATACTCAGTGGTATCAGAATGAAGAATTACGAAGTTGCGCAGATGTCACTATACGCGACGTTTTCAAATAAACTGGACTATCAGGAGCATACAACCATTATTTCTATTGGAATTAGCACGCCCATGGGAAAATGTATGAGAGCCCGAGGCGAGAGTTAGTCCTACCTATTTGTAAAATAAAAGAGTGTTTTGCTATGTAATGGCCCACTTTTTCGCTTTACGGCTCCCTGTTTTCAGCACCTACTACTTCTTTTTCATCTTTCGACTTGTTCCATAAAATTCTTTCTCAAATTACTGTTTCTAAGCTTCATCAACGTAGATTTCGCGTTCTCTCATCTCGATGCTAAATGGTGCCTTCTTCCTTCCTCTCTCTGGGACGCTTCTTTAGCGGTTATGGAGACTCAAACTAATATCTAATCTAATTATATCTAATCTGTCAGATAAACTGAAGGATATTATTTTGTGGGCTGTGATTTTCAGGAACTTTGTACGTCATATAGCTCTGAACATCACTTCTGAATTATACTGGAGGCATTCATGTTAGTTGTTATTGTTTGTTGCATGCGAACAATAATGTTTCTTTTGCTTTGAAACCAGGTTTCTAGTTCAGAATATTTTAAAAATTATAATCTAAATAAAATTCTAGCTCCTGAATCAAATTATTGCTCTTGAATCTACTTTTGAATCAAATTTTAGCTTTAAATCAAGTTTTAGCTTCTGCGTCAAATTCTAGCATCTGAATCAAATTCCAGCTTATGAATCAAATTATAGCTTCTGGATCAAATTCTTGCTTCTCAATAAAATTCCAGCTTTTGAATCAAATTATAGCTTCCTCCTTAAGTTCTACCTTCACCAAATTATAATTTCTGAATCAAATTCTAGTGTTCAGGTTATCATTATACGCTGAGAGTGGGACTCAAAATCACCCCATCAACATCGCACACTGATGAGACACGCAGTTACAGCCTACCCACATTGTCTCACAGAGTGGAGACACGCCAGTGGCCGGTGATGCAACAAGCGGACATGGGAGAGTCATGAGGGGCTATGAGATCCGTCAGGTCCTCGTGAACGCAGCTCAGGACTGGCGCCGAGCATCGACTTTGGTCAGAATTAGTTCGCTTCTGAAGTTAACTTTTATTAATCGTGTTGTGTTTTGTTTCTACTACACTATTGGCTTATGTTTCATGTGCCACGTTTTATCTGAGTAAAATTCATAAGTTTCTCCCCAAGGGAAAAAACGATTCGTGCACAATGTTCAAATGACATTATATAGTTTGAATTCTTGACGAACTTGAAGCTGCTACATGTGATGCCAGTTAGCGGCTTATTATGATGTATTTATGTTCATCAGTTTCGACTGAATTTTCATTTTATGCTGCAAATCTCGTATTATTTTTCATTTCATTAAATTTTCACAATTCGTGTGGAATTATAATGAAAATTCTGTTTCACTTAGAACCTCAACGCTTCTCTGTTCTTAAGCAATTGGTTCTTGACATCATATTTGTTTTGAGAGCAAGGTGACCAAACAGAACATTTTGAGCGACGTACTTGCACTGATGTTGAATTATGCCATTATGCCATTGAGAAAAGTTTTTTGAAATGGAATAATAAAGGAACAGAAGCCGGCAATCTTCTTAACGTTTAAATCACAAAAATGAGGAACAGACCAGTTCGCGTAGAAGTAATGCAAGCCATCCATTTATACATAATAAATGTTGTACGTGTTGCAAAAAGCTTTGTTGTGACCTCTCCTGAAGGTTGCACTTTTAAAGAAATCAGCTCCGTTGCAAGTGAAATTCTTTCCCATAATAACGCTGCTAAGAGTTTATCGTGTATGAACTCGAGACAAATCCTAAAACAGTTGCTAAAGTTGATTGCATAGTTGAGATGTTGAACTTTCATATGCTGGTGACATAATCGACAACTGATTTTTAAGAGCAAGAAGTTATTTCATTGAAACTCCTACTTCCTCAGAGATAAAGTTATTGTATTTATAGACACTAGAAGGACCTGTGGAAATTCCACGGACAATGTCATCAATAAGCTCTGGGGACCCGTGAGAAAATTCCGTCAACATTATTTAAAAAATTTGAACATAACACATTCTAACCTATCTTGTCCTAACATATGCTAACCAAATCTATCCTAACCTAACTTTAACCAACGTCATCCTAAGGCGAGGTGGACCCGTAAAAATATTTGGTCGATATTACCTAACAAATTCTTACATAACATTTTAACCTAACAAATCCAAAACTAACATATACTAACCTATCCTATCTCAACGTATCGTATCCTAAGTGAAGCTATCCTGATAATTAGGAAAACATAAAAAGCATCAACCCGTAAAAAATTTCGTCGACATAACCTACCTAACCTACCCTAACCTAACATATCCTAACCTGCCCCCAACCAAAGCTATACTGATAATATGTCAAAAATAAAAAACGTGTACCCGTTAAAAAATTTCCTCAACATTATCTAACAAATTCGACCATAACCCATTCTAACCTAAGCTATCCCAACCTAACATATTCTAACCTAACTCTTCCTGACCTAAGCTAACCAAACCTATCATGGAAATATGTCAAACATAAAAAACGTGGACCCTTGATAAAATTCTGTCAACATTACCTAACCTATCCTAACCTAACATATCTTAACCAATCCTATCCTGATAATATGACCAACATAAAAAACCGTGAATCCGTAAAAAATTTCATCGACATAACCTACCTAACCTATGCTAACCTAACCTATCCTAACCTACCCTAATCGAAGCTATACTGATGATATGTCATAAATAAAAAACCGTGTCCCCGTGCAAAAATTTCATCAACATTATCTAACAAATTCAACCATAACCCATTCAACCATAACCCATTCTAACCTAAGCTATAGCTCCTAACCTAGCATTCTAACCTATTTCTTCCTGACATATTCAATCAAAGCCTATCCTATCCTTACCTATCCTATCCAAACATATAATATCCAAACATATATCCTAACCTATCATATCCTAGCCTATCATATCCTAACCTATCCTCATCTAACTTATCCCATCGTATCCTAACCTAACTTAACCAATGTAATCGTTAAGCTAGGTGTACGCGTGAGAAAATTCGGTCAACATTAACCAACAAGTTCTAACAACATATTTTAACCTAGCCTATCCTAACATGTATACACTAACCTATCCTATGCTAACGGAAGCTTTCTTGGTAATATGTCAAACATAAAAACCGTTGGCCCGTGAATAAATGTCAACATTACGTAACCTATGCTAACTATCCTAACCTAACCTATCTAGTGATGTACCGATACCATTTTTTTGGCCGATACCGATACCCAGTTTTTGGCCGATACCGATTCCGATACTCCGATACTTGAAAATACCGATACTTTGACCGATACTACTACCGATACCGATACTTTTACAATCATCTAGCCTAATAATACCCGTTGTATGTTAGTTTATGTATTAGTTCGGTGTCCGCTTCTTAAGAAACATAGGATGTCTGAGTTTGCGGTATCACGAGGACCGAATTCCTCAGTGTAACATTGAAAGATCGTCTGTACCTGCAATGATATGTTTGAAATTTTATCAGGATAGGTTAGTAGTATTGGATAAGTTGTTGTGATCGCCCTAATTTGCGCATTTTCCTAACCATGTTGCTTTTGTGCAGCTTTCAGGCCATATTGAATAATTAAAAGACATTAAATTAAATATAGTAATTTGGTGAATAGCTGTGCCCGAAGTAATCATTTTTGAGTAATGGTGATTTGTCACCGGAGGGGAACTCCGAGTCAAGAGAGCTTTGTGTGTTCTTGTGCATATGTGTTCGGCATAAACATTTTAAACCTACCCGACTTTCCGTTCTACGTATTGGCAACAGTGCAAAACGCATTAGTGGTGTAGGGTCTACAAGAACCGCAGTTGCTACCATGTAATGACGATCGCTAGGCCTTCGCGTCGTGAACGTGCTTTGTGGCGGTGCGAGTTCACGACATAGAATTAGGATAGCATAAGTTAGATAATGTTGACGGAATTTTTCCATGGGTCCATCTAGCTCAACGATGACATTGTCCTCGGCATTTCAATGGGTCATGCTGCTACCTAATAATACCCTTGCCCTTGGTTTATTTGTTTCGTGTCTGTTTCTTCCATTTCTCTGTCACTCACGCTCATAAGGATAGTTATAATGGCCGTATCTGTGATACGAGTTTCAACGGTGCGAAAAATATTTTTCATCACGGGTACTGTTAGGATGGATATACTGTATATGTTTATCATCTACATCTTGAAAACTCGTTCATGAAAAGTATTTAATCCCATTTTTGGCGGGCCGTGCACACTTGTATTAAAATAAAACCATTATAACTCCTACATGGGAGTTATAATAAAATTATTTCCTTATATATCTAATAATACAAAAATATTGACAAAAAAGTTTCCGATTGTGAAAAATAAAATGCTCTTGCTAAGTTAACTATATTGTTGAGAAAAACAACAAAATGAAATCCATTCAATAGATATGTGTTTCTAATCGTATTGCAGCGTAAAGTAGACTAGCTATAATAGCAACAGGCTCCAAAAGTGGACTAAAACAATAGTTTCTCCAAAAAAGGATTGTCATTTTCGTGTTATTCACACCAAATACGAGTACATACTTTGGCGAAAGAAAATATTAAAATTCGGTAAGCCCCGAAACCGAAAATATCCGCAAACACGCAACCATCTATAAGATGAAGAATTTAAAAACGACAATTCAAGGAACTTGATCACATTTATTAGGAATACGTTTCGGAGTCCAGATCCATCATCAGTTCGTAAATTTACAAATCATTATGTCTGCAATAAAAGATAAAGCAAAATGTTGGATACAGTCATTAAAGGAAATCAAGAAAATAAAAATAAAATTAAAACATGTCCCAGAAAAACTAAATCGACAAGATTACTATTTAGTTACAATTTGTTATGGGTAGGAACTATCAGAATTGTTGAGGGCCGGTTTTAGTTTAAAAATATGTAGCGACTCTAAAATTCTGAGGTCACATGCAGTTGAAGCCGAATTTAAGATTTAGTTGCATTTTACTGCGCGATTACGTACTGCGGAGTGGGAGGAGTAAGCTAATTAGTTCCCCGCGCGAAAGCTTCGACCCCAATGTTCGACCATTCTGTTATAAAAATTTCGTGATGTCATGCCGACATACGATGATGTGCACTGCACACAACTGTATAACTGTTAAAAATAAATCATAGATCGAGGTTCGCATCTCCATCGGAAGCGTCCCCTTGTACCGGAAAAATGAAGCAACCATAAAATTTTACAATTCCGGTACAAGGATACGTTTTTGATGGAGAAAGAGCATTTCTGATTTATTCTTACAGTTGTGTGCAGTGCACATCATCGTACGTCGGCATTACGGCACAAAATTCTTATATCAGGATGGCCGAACATCAGGGTTGAAGTTTCCGCACGGGGAATGAATTCGCACAATTCGTACGTAATCACGCAGTAAACCGCAACGAACCGATATCCTCTGCGGGCTTCAAATCTTAGATTCGGCTTCAACTACATGTGACCTCAGAATTTCAGAGTCGCTACATATTTTTAAACGAAAACTGGCCCTCAACAATTCTGACAGTTCCTACCCATCGTAAATTGGAAGTAGTTCATGTCGATTTTACTTTCTCTGAGACATGTTTTGATTTTTTTTTGTTTTCGTGATTTTCTTTAATGACTGTATCCAACATTTTATTTTTTTCTTTTATTGTAGTCGTAATGAATTTTAATTTTACGAACTGATGATGGAGCTGGACTCCGAAACGTATTCCTAGTAAATATGATTAAGTTCATTGGAATTTTCCTCGTTTTTAAATTCATCAAGTTGCGATGAAAGCAATCAACTGACTCGTTCAGATGTATTGAACTATAAGATTGTTCGTGAATTGTTCAAACATCTTAACATAGAAGAAAAATGCAAGATTCGTAATGAACGGTGATATGCATGCTAATTTAAATGTGATGAATGTGTGATGAAATAAATTATATTAGGCATATATATGAAAACCGACGCGACGCAGCAAGCAACCGGCTCTGCAGCGATGCCGGGCGGATCGTGAGGGGATGAGGGGTGCACCACATCAGCAGATGGGAGGAGCACGTAGGAGGTAGAGGCTGTATCAAGGGCTAGTCCAAAATCCATCACATATACGGGAGTTATTGTAAATAAACAAAATAGCACAGAAAAATAGTGGGTCAAAAAAAATTATTGGCTACGAACAGGGGACGAAGAAGTCTGGGTATTTGAGAGTAAAGAGCGGAGTAATTTCAAAGTGGAGAGAGGGACACGTCGCATAAGGAAAGGACGCTTAAGAACGAACCAATCAGAGGGCGAGGATTTGCGCGGGCATCCCGCTCAACCCTCGATGCGCAGCCTTTGTGCGGCTGACGTATAAAAGGGGTAGAAGGAGGCAGAACCGATCTATTTGACCGGTGCAGTGGCAGGGATGTAGGCTTCCTGACGGCCAGAGGGGAGGTGAGAATACGTGGTTTAATTTATTGATAATTCATGTGGAGTCATCGAAACGCAGTACGTCTAACTTCTGGACGCAGTGATGCTAATTATTATTGAATTGCAGGCTTGATGTTTTTTTGTTATGTAATAAAGTGCTTTGTGATCTGTTTGTGAAGCGGGGGGTAAAATACTCATCCGGATTGATTTCAAAGGGAAATAAATTATGTTTGATTTTGAGAATTAAAGGGGAGTAAAGAAGTAATTCAATCAATGCCATGTGAAGTAGGTATGTTGCAGGGAATGAAGATTCAAATAGAGCTTGTCACTTGAAATGATAATCATTCACAGGCGGGTTTGGGATAGCTGGCCTGCGCGGCAGCTGAGACCGCGGAGACGTGGGCTGTGAACGCCTAACATCCGAGGGCCTGTAGCAACACAACCGGCTGAGCGTTCGCAACCTTGCAGCGGGCAGCCAGCCTGGTATTCAACGCTAATGACGAAACCTGGAGGCTGTGTTCGAGCCTCGACAGGCCAACGACAGGGTATTTACTCCAGTTGTAATAGTGAAGAATGAAGGGAAGAAGAGGCACGCCGAACAGTGCAGATCTTTGTTTGGCGCGCAGAGAGTGTTTTGAATGTAGGTATCAAGTGCAAATTTACAAGGAGGTCTTCCATATAATGAATACCGTGTGATAAGCAGGATTGATGTCCTGCAGTGAATTTTCTCCGTTTGTCTATGTAACATCATTATGCCGGATAAAACTATCATGTCGCAGATCATTAACATCTTGCCTGAGGGCTCTGGTGCGAAAATGAGTGTTGCGATAAAAATATGTTTACTTGTGCCAATTTCCACGTGTTCATCTTAAACAGAATGTGTTTTAATCTTCCAATGTTTTTTATTTTCCATGCCTATTATGTGGGTACCATGCAAGCACAAAGGTGTACTATATTCATTATGTGTGAGGGTTGAAAGTCCCTCTGCGTTACGTGCTCAGAGAGCAGTGTTTTCGCGACATAAAATAAATTATTAGCTTCTTAATATTTGGCGATTTACAAGCTAAATTAAAATAGAATTTTTGGCAATTTCTATTTTAAATTCACAAAAACTTTCAAATGCACCTTCAACTTTATTAAATTGGTTTGGTTTTTGTTAGCCTGTCACATACTTTAAGATATGGACATTAGGTCAAACTATAAAGGTTTAGTCGTAAAAGTATAAAAATTTTATGTAGCTACAGGGTTTAACTATTCATTTTACATAGCTTTCAGTTATGACCGTGACTCATCGGGAATTCAAAGTAGTGAATTCAGTTAGCGGGCCTGTTTGAACTCTATAATTCAACAGTTAGCTATCTAATTTACTAGGCATGAATGGGCTCTTTATTTGATTACAAGTACGCACAGCCCGTCAAAAATAACGGGACTCGCTAACTTTCTTGAAAATTTTCGAAATGTGGTGCCCAACCCAAATGTGGTATTCATCCTAACAGCGCTCGTGATGAAAAATATTCTTGTTCTTACGCACTGGTGAAACTCGTATCACAGATACGGTCACTATAACTCTCCTCATGAGCGTGACAAAGAAAGTGGAAGAAGCGGACTCCAAATAAAGCAAGGGTATTATTAGATAGTAGCAGGACCCGCGGAGATTCCATAGACACTGTCATCGTTAAGCTAGGTGGACCTGAGAAAAAATTCTGACAGTATTACCTAAGCTGTGCTAACCTAGCCTATCCTAATCTAGGCTAACCTATCCTATCCTAACAAAACCTATCCTGATAAAATGTCAAATATTTAAATGCATGGAAACGCCATCTTTTAATGTTACACTGAGGAATTCGGTATCCATGACACCGCAAACTAACACAACGCGGACACCAAATAAATATATAAATAAACACACAACGGGTATTATCAGGTTAAATACTTTTACTTTCATGATTTATGACCTTCATTTGAATGATAAAATACGTATTTTTGGAAAGTATCGGTAATGTATCGGCCGGATTTTGCCGATACCGATACCGATACCACTAAAAATGGCCGATACTGCCGATACCGATACCGATACATCGGTACATCACTAAACCTATCCTAACCTAACCTATCCTGATCTTGCCTATCCTAACCTAACTCAACCTATCCTAACCCTACCTATCTTAACTGAACTAATGTCATTGTTAAGCTAGGTGGACCCATGAAAAAATTCGGTAAACATTACCCAAGAGAATCTAAAATAACATATTCCAACCTAACCCATGCTAACCTAACATGTAACAACCTATCCTATCCATTCTGCTTGTTTCCTTATGCATAGTATGTTCGTAGACACGATACCGCGAGTCACGGCGCCTTCATAATAATGAGTAGATTAATAATAATAATATATAGATTAGTAATAATATATAGATTGGTATAGTACATTAGTTAAATAATATATAGATTAGTGCTCCCACTCATGTGAGAACTGTGAGGGCTAGTGATTTTTCTGGATTGAACTGGAAATCAACTCAAATCTACAGCGATTTGGTTGAGTTTTGAAGTTATTATTACTAAAAAATATTAACCGAGTTTATTTCTTTGCAGGTGATATCTGACAACTACCCCTGCGAGGAGTGTACGGCAATAGAAAGTTCCTGTGCTTCAAGTATTCTGCAGGTCTCTGAACTTGAGTTCAGAGACAAGTTCTGCAGGTCTTTCCTGTGTTAATAATAATAAAATGTTTTGTTAAAGATAGTTCTAAAGATTTTTAAAACGAATTCTTGTTTACAAACAAATATTTAATCTGCACAGTTTTCTTTTTTCTTTCCATATTGCAACGAATTCAACGTACATTCATAATTTCCAAGTCAAAGTACGGGTATACATATAATGCAACTCCTTTCTCTGGAATACTAGAAAAAATTTTGAGTTAGGGAGTTGACACAATTCGATAATAATGAGCAATTGCCGAGTGAAGGTTTTTGAGCTCCCTGGTAGCTAGCTTTGCTAATTGAGCTAGTGGAAAATTATACGGGTAAGCTATTCCCACGAGTGATCAACCGAGACAATTACTCAGTTAAAAGTTGGCGTGAGTTAAATTGAATGTAAACAGCGAAATGAAATTGGAAAAAGTATTTAAAGTGAAGTTATGTCAAATTAAAAAAAAAAATAAAAAAAATTGAACAAAAAATAAAATCTGAAAGTCGTAACATGAAGTTTTTTACTGTGTAACAGTGCTAAAAAATAATCTTATTAAATAAACTAACCACTTGATTGGATTAGATTTTTATTGAATTTAAGCCTCTCTAACTACAACAGACGTGTTCCAAAAAGATGAGTATGATGACACCATTTAAACTGGGGAGCACAGAGCCTTGAACAATAAATTTTTTCCCACAAGATCCCCTTCGACCAGAAGCATTATGTTGAAAATGAAGTTTATGAAACAAAATGAAGTTGAAGAAGACATTGGTGCTGTAAAACAGGAGAGAAACGAACCGAAAAAATTATTAATGATGACCTTTATCACCACACAAGAACACAGTTCTATATAAGTAGTTGATTTACCGAACTTTCATCCCAGAACCTCGCATTTTCCCTGTGTGAGCGTGCCATAGCCTCAAATGGTGAAGAGACGTCATGTACTACGTAGGATGGAAAAAACAGCAGACGACGAACTCGATCTCCTTAATATCCCTTGAGCTGGGCATGGGCAATTGCCACACCAATCTCAAAGTCATAGGTTCGATAATTTTTTTTAATTCTGATATGTTTGAATCTCCTTGTCTGTACAGAATGCCCATATAACAAATTTTCATTTCCATGAAATGCCAAAAAAAAGCACCGACCAAACAACGTGTGGGGGTGGGGACTCCCGTTCTTGTAGAGCATATTTTCTTGCCTAAGCCAGTAAAAATTCCACCAGGCATATTAGAGCCGACCCATGAAATTGAGCAGACGCTCGTTCGCCTGCGAACTTATTGCCTCGGATGAAACTCGAGATAATGGCGTTCTGCTCCAGGTTTCTACGAAGTGTTAAATGATACCCGCTGTTATGAGACGATATTGATGCTGATGGTTGAGGAACGTTTCACTCGCAAGAGAGGGTCGTTTTGATGTTTATCTGGTTTTTAAGGCCTTAGCAATAAAAGTTCGACATAGCCGATTCTTTAAGTAAACAATAGTTTATAAATGTAAGTCAGTAAATGCTCACCAGCGGCCCAGTGTGGGAATTGGGGAAGTCAAGTTCCAGTGTGAAGTTAAGTTTCGGTTATGTCTCCGAATTTAAAAAAAATTTACACCAGACGTGTTGTATTAAATTTGACGATTGGAGTAGTCACTAATAACATCCACAGCGTGTTTTCATTTCTTGCAAATTGTTTAACTTTGCGAATAGCGTTAATGTATTCCGTATAATTATTAAAATACTCAACTTAAATTATACACAATATTTTCTTAAAAGCCTTTCATAAGCAAGTACGTTGCACACACACGTGCCTCCCATGTGGAAAAAATTTATTTGAAGGCAATGTGGTAGCTAATAGGAAATCATACGTGGACCCCACGTATAAAATCCAGCATGCAATGTACTGATATGGCTATGATGAGTATATTCAGTGGTAAATTCATTTTGTCGACTAAAATCCACGTAACCAGCACCTAACCACGTGGCTTCCATGTGACATTGTATGTAGGGTATCAGCATTTGATACACCGTGACACAATTCCCTTGTTAGATATTCAAAACGGTAGCGGAAACGTGAGAAGTATGATAGTGAAAATTACCTCAAGCCTCTCAATACACACAAGTTAGCATTTCATCAGTCAAACTGTGAGCTTAAACATTTTTACGGTAATGAAAAGGATAAAACAAACTTGTGAGACTCATACAAAGCTTCAATTGCGTGACCTCTGCATACATTCGTCGCCTTCGCTAATCAGAAGGGCTTATTGGAAATACAAAATATAAGAAGGCTAACGCTGTTCAATAAACTAACAGAGAGTTACCTCAAATTGCAGTATAAATGGCTTTATCAAGGACATCCAATTCATTTTTTTGTTGTTGTTGCGTTCATGATTCCAGTTGCCCGGACATAGGCTATGCTTGGTCGGCAAAATCATCGATGAATCGGCAAAAAACTTGAACTAGGAAGAACGAACACGGCTTAATGTGTTTTAAAATGAGAGCACAATTATTTTCAAATCGTTAAGAAATACAGCATCAGCTGGTCAACGGAAGACATTTTTGCAGCTCATGCCTCATCTGCAAAATGAATTTCAAAATCTCCGAACTTTACAGCCAAAATCGTGTACCAGTGTACTTTTAGGAAACACAAGCATGCAACCCTTCTCTTAGAAAAATTTGGCTGGGGCCCAATACCAGAAAGATTTCACACTCAGAAGGTGTGACACGTTTTCTCATCTCTCGACCTACCTCAGAGTAATGCCGATGTTGTTGAATTTCTTCCAACCAATATTCGGGTAAAAAACCAAGTCGTGGAATGATGTTCTAGTTAATTGCTCTTTATCTTACGAGGAACAAAAGAGTTCTAAGTTCATGTAACTCTGTCGTAAAACGAGCTTCCCTAGCGTATAAAAAACTTTCTCCAACCATAAAGTAAATTAAGAAAGACATCTTTTGTCATTTTGCATCTCTGTGATAGTAAATAAAGTACTGCAATATCTCATTGCTGTACGTTGCTTAAAACAACACGATTGCGCGTTTGCCTTTAGCAAAGCTCATTGCTACTTTTAGGACAGCATTTTAAACTCAGTGAAGTTGAATTATTTATTTGTGTTCTTTGATTTTATCTCACTAATATAATGACATTTCCCTACCAAAAAATATGCTAAAAATCTGATGAACCTTTCCATGCTCTTCAAACGGTGGAAATATCGAACTTTTACGACAAACTCTATAGTAATGTGCATCGTAATGTGCATGAGTGTAATAGTGGAGTGGAGGAGGTTTGCGAATCGCTTGGTGTGTGCACGTGTGCTTCTGATCCTCTGACGAAAATTGTGGTGGATTAAAGTGAAGTTGCTGAAAAACTGGTATAGTTTGTATATTCACGTGAGTATAGTGTGTGACTTTGTATGGAGTGCTCGTGAGAGTTGTTGGAAATTCTGGTGCGCGTCTCTGAGTGACATGTGGGTTAGTACCTGGATTCAGTTCGTTTGGGTGTGCTGTCTGCAAACAGAGGTGACGTCTGTCTTGGTTTGTCTTTCTTCAGGTAGGTTGTTTTTGATTATAATAAAGTAATTTTTCCATCCAGTCTAGGAAGGAGTGCTGTGCCGGTTTTTTCCGCTTGTTAGGGATCCAGCAGCGTCATGTGTCGTGAGCCTATAGGAGTTCCCTCTACCCTCTTCCTTGACCACTATTTTCGCTATCTTTTTATTTAAGTGTGCCTGTGTTTCTTGGTTCATTTTATTATTTTTGGGTGTTATTTTGCTATACCATTCAGAGCCTTTAAAATTTGATACTTAAACTTAAAGGCCCGTTGGCCACTCTTAAAGGCCCGTTGGCCACTCTTAAAGGCCCGTTGGCCACTCTTAAAGGCCCGTTGGCCACTCTTAAAGGCCCGTTGGCTACTCTTAAAGGCCCGTTGGCCACCCTTAAACAATTGACTTGCGATCGGGAGTTCCTAGACGTGAAAGAAATCCTCGCGATTTCTTGTGTTCTCCCGATCCTCGTTAGAAAGAGGGATTTTCTTTCGGGAAAGATTCTCCTCCTTTTTCTTTATCTTTATAGTACGGCCCTGAATGGTTACCTTTTACTTATTTTTCTGTTTTTTTTTTCCTCAAATAAACTCTTCTAAAAGAGGCTCTTATCCTCACTCGGGAACAAATTCCCTAGGTGAGAATTGTTGGTGTATCTGATGTATTGTTATATGAAATCTTGGTTGTGGTGACATTTGCTTGTTCGCTTTGAGTGTTATGTCCTAACGAAAGTGCCTTTGTTTCTTGTCGCCAGTATGCTCCCCCATTGCACGCCCTGCGGAGAACACCTTGTTTTTTGAGAGAAGCCCTGCTTGCGCTGAACCATCCCTTGCCTTGTGAAGCGGTTATGCGGCAGAGGTTTTCTTGGCTTGTGAGTTCATATTTGGTGGGTTTGTGTTTGGTGCGATTTGAAAATTTATCCTGTTTCGTTTAAAAGTTAGGAAGAGACATAAGCGGTTGCAAATTTCATTTCTCTGTTAAGCTACAAATCTCGTCCTTTTCTTTCCTAGCTTCAATCCGTCGGCAGTTTTCCGAGCTGGGTTGCGTCCCTCCAGCGTCGGGAAGTTCGAGCAGTTGGGATGGTCACCGGGAAACATTACTTTTCCGTTTCAGCAGGAATTTTAACTACTGAAAAGCCGGGAGGTATCCCGGACCCAGTGCTTCATGTGCCCGGTACTACCCCAGCTTAAAACCTGCACTTGCCAATTCACCTTAGACCTAACTACGTCGTTGTTTGGGCGTGATTGAGGAGCACAAGCCGGTCCTAAAGGCGACTGCTTCCTAGAGGAGTTTTTGTTTCCTCGTGCCTCTATTCCACTTGGAGCGTGCTGAATAAACTTTAAATATTTCAAGAGTGAGTTTTTTTCACAGAGTATTCTTGTGCTGCTTGAGAGTTGAGAATGAGCATTGGTGTCGTGACTTGCAATTTTTGACTAAGGTGTTTTGACTGGTAGGCTTTATTTGCATATAAGGAGTATAGTGTGTGACATTGTATAGAGTGACTGTGAGAGGAGTAGGTAACGTTTTTGTTTCTTTTTGTTTGATAACTTGATTTTTAGTAGATTTGGCGAGTGAAGACTTCTGCCTTTAAAATTTGTGCTGAGATAGAAGTCTGTGTTTGAGAATGGTAAGAAATAGGACTGGTCGTAGGAAGGGAGGTGCAAGTGGAATGGATGAGGAGATTGAGTGCATGACTTGTAAAGAGTGGGTAGATATAGATGCATGCAAAGGTTTGAGAGAGATGAGTCGGAGAAAGTTGAGTGATCTTGTGTTTACGTGCTGGAAATGTTTGAATGATGAGAGAAAGAAGTTGAAAGAAGAGGTTGAGATTGAGAATTCTGATGGTTGCTTTAGAGGCTGATCTGAAGGACGAGAGGAACCGGAATGAAGGAAAGAATGAGAATGGTGCAAGGAGTGCGAATGCAGCAAATGACGAGGCAAATGATGGTGCAAGGAGTGCCAATGCAATGGATGACGAGGCAAATGATGGTGGAAGGAGTGTGAATGCAGTAAATGATGGTGCAAATGTGACAGATGAGAGTAGAAGGATGAATGAGCATGATGAAAGAAGTACGAATGGAAACAGAGTAAATGAGCAACCCACTGATGTGCCACAAGAGGTGCAGGCGCCTGGAGTGAAAGTGAATGAAAGGAAGATGGCTGGAAAGAGTGATATGAGTGGAAGAAGTGAAAATAAGAGTAATATGGAAGGGAGAGTGAGACCAATGATTAGAATATGTGGAGACAGTATGGTTAAGAATGTGGATAGGATTATCAAGATGAGTGACAGTAGCGGATGTACGAGCGTGAGAGGGAAAGGAGTGGAGGAGATTTGTAGGCATGCTGAGAGAGTGATAAATGGAATGGACGAAAGTATGTTTGAACTGCAAGGAGGTGGCAATGGATTGCTTGAATGTGGGAAAGAACGTACGGTGAATGCAATTATGAAAGTGGTCGAAAGTGCACAAAAGAAGAATGTTAGAGTGGCCGTAACGAGTCTTCTCAGAAGGCCTGCTTGTAATGATGATGAGTATGAAAGGGTGCGAAAGGAGTTTAACAGGGAGGTGCATGAAAGGATTATGAGTATGAGAGCTGAGAGTGTGAGAAAGCGTGAGCTGGGTTCCAGCTTCCTAGGTATGGATAGCGTGATCCAGGATGGATGTTTTCTTGGAGATGGAGTCCATCTTACAAAAGAAGGTGAGATGAAAATCTCCAGAAGGTATGTCCAGTGGATCAGGGCTACTCATATCATGATGTAAGGTGGAACAGGATGAATGAAAATCTGTCAGATCAAAAGTGAAGAATGTCTTGAATTCTCCAATTGTGTTGTAAGGTTTGGAAGTACAGGGTGGGCCAAATGAAGTCATCCGATGTTGTTTGGCTCGAATTTTTTTAGAAATAAAAAGCTTCGATTCTGTTTTTTCAATATGTTTATTTGAACCTTTAAAACTATATTGTTCAAGTCGAGAAGATGATATCGGTCAAATGGGCGCCGCCACAATGGATTGCTATACGGGCTCGTTTTATGACATTTTTCAATACTTCGGCGAGAACTTCGGGCGACAGATTCTCGCACTCGTGTTGAATGTTGTCCTAAAGTGCTTCCAGGGTCTCGGGGTTGTTCACATACACACGGGACTTCGAAAAAACCCACAGAAAAAAGTCTGAAACGGTCAAATCGGGCGATCTTGCGGGCCAGTCCAAATCGCCAAATCGAGAAATCAGGCGACCCGGGAACGCCGCCTTCAGAATATCGGTTGTGGCTCGCGCGAGCCACAACCGATATTTACATCTGTCCGATATTTACATCTGTCAACTTCACAAATGTCAAAACAGATTTCACATTGGCCGCAATCTGCACAAAAAAGGGAATATTACAATGGGGTAACTTCTTTTGGCCCACCTGATATAAATGTGTGTGGATGGAATGCAGGAAAGTTGGATGACCTTGTAGTAGAATTTGAGAATGGAAAATTAGATTGTGTTGGTGTAGTAGAGACCCAAATGCGTGATAGAGTCAGTTTAACATGTAAGAAAAATAAGTATCATATGATAGGAAAAGGGCGTGCAAGTTGGCAAAAAAAAGGTGGTGGAGTTTGTATGATCATAAAGCATGCTCTAAATTGGAAATTAGAAGAACTTCCTGTTGGAAATGAACCTGAAAGTGAAGATTTGTTAGCAATTAAGTGTGAAAGAATGCATGCCAGAGAATTTATTGTTGTGATTGTATGTTATATGACTACTGATGGGATTCTATAGCTCATGAAGAGAATGTAAAAAAGTATGAAATATTAACAAGGATTGTACGAGAACACTTCAGGTGCCCTCTGATTGTGATGGGTGACATGAATGGCCATGTTGGTATACTTGGTGAACCGGTGAATGCAAATGGACAAAAATTGATAGATTTTTGTGAGTAGAATGAACTTGAAAACCTGAATGTCACAATAGGAAATGGCAAAGCAGGGAGTGAAAAACTGCAATTGACTATATGATTGTGAATAGTAGAGCAAGAGAGTGTGTCAAAGAAATGTTTGTAGATGAAGATGATTTTGATAGTGATAGTGACCATAAAATGCTTGTGCTTGAATATAACTGGGCTAGAAAGGAGTCAATGCAGAAGGTCAGTAGTGTGAAAGAAAGTTGGCAGATAAAAATGCCAAACTGGGAAGAATATAAGAATGAATTGAGTAGGTGTAACTGGAACAGATGTGGAAATGTAAATGACCTAAATGGTGAGATTGCAAGAACCTTGTATGATGTGGCAGAGCAAAATATTGGTAGAATTAAATGTAGGAAGGGGACAGAGAATGCCAGGTGGTTTACAAGTGAGATAAAGGAAGAACGAATGAGAAGAAAGACTTTAAATAAGAAACAACGCAGTATGAGGAAAATTTATGAAAGAAACAGAATTACTGAGAATGAATGGCAAAGTGCATGGAATGCGTACAAGGATCAGCAGAAGAAAGTAAGGAGAATAATTAATGAGGCTAGAGTTAAAGAGGAGAGACACCAAGTTGAAAATCTAAGAAAGAAAGGTCCGGATGGAATAAAAGATTGGGTAAGTTTATACAAGGTAATGATAGAGGTAGTGATGTTCAAGTTGATGAACTAGTAGTCAATGGTTGCTTTGTGCAAGATAGGATGAAAATGGTGAAAGCAGTGAAGAATACTGGGAGGACATTTGTGGAATGACTGAGCAGGTTACAGATGATGAACCCATAAATTTTCTGATTGATGAACGTGAACTGCAAATTGAAGACGAAATCACTTGTGAAGAGATTGTAAGTTTTTTGAAGAAAGTGAAAAATGGAAAGGCATGCGGCCCTGATAAGATCCCATATGAGTTCTATAAATGTGGAGGAGAGAATGTAGTTAGTATGTTGAAATGTTTATTTGATGAGATATGGAAGAGTGAAAGAGTACCGGATGACTGGAACAAGTGTAATGTAGTTCTGTTGCATAAGGGTGGACATAAGAGTATGAAAGAACTTAAAAATTACAGACCAATTGCACTGGCTGACACTGTATGTAAGATCTTTTGTGGTATTTTGAATGAGAGAATGAAAAATTTAGTTGAGGAATTAGGAGTCCTAGGTGAAGAACAGAATGGTTTTAGGCAAGATCGAAGTGGGGAGGATAATCTGTTTGTAGTGAGTGAAATAATTGAGCGAATGAGGAAGGATGATAAGAAGGTATATTTAGCATTCCTGGATATTGTGAAGGCGTATGACAGAGTGGATCGGGTTAGGTTCTTTGAAATTTAGAGAAAAGTTGGGTTTAGCAGAAAAATAGTAAAAATTGTACGAAATCTGTAAGAGAACACAAGCGCTATCTAAAGGTTATGAAATTTGGAAACGGAGCAAGTGATGAGTGTTAGAGGAGTGAGACAGGGCTGTAGCCGCTGTACTCTGTCTCCCCTGTTGTTTGGATTGTACACAGAAGAATTAGCAGTTCGATTGAGAATGAGTGGCTTAGGACTGAAAGTTGGTAATGAGAGATTGAGCTGTTTGTTGTATGCTGATGATGGGGTTGTGGTTAGTGAATGTGGACATGAACTGCAAAGGATGCTTGACATTGTGAATGGATATAGTACAGATCTCAAGATGAACTTTGGTGCCGACAAAAGTGAGGTTATGGTTGTAAATAGTGATGAGACTGATAGCGACAGACTGTGGAATATTGGAGAAATCAGAATAGGTAGAACAAAAGAATACAAATATCTAGGTTGTATGATAAGTGAAGATGGATACACTATAACTAAGGGTGAGAAAGTTGTAAAAACAATGCAGTGGAGTGGACGGTTAAGTAGTGTGGCCAGATACAGAGCAAACAAGTATGAATGTGTGAGAGGAATGTGGAAGTATGTTGCTGTACCTAGTGTCATGTATGGTATGAGTGCTCTTGCCTGGAATGGAAGTGATCTTGAAAAGCTGGATGTAATAAAAAATAAGGTAGGACGTTTAGCATTGGGTGCTCCAAAATGGACAGCTACAGAAGCCATTAGAGGTGACCTAGGTTGGAGCCTATTTTCAGAAAGAATGATGAAAGCGGTGCTGAATTATAAGGTGAGAATTTAAAGAATGCAGAATAGCAGGTGGGTAAAGCGAATTTTTGAATGGAGTCTGAGTGTAAGCTATTGGGAGAAAGTGTGTTGCGGGCATGCAAGGAAACTTTGTATGCAAAAGATTATTCATGTTAGAATTGGGAGACCTGTTGATGACTGGAGCTTAATAAATGTTGGAGGTGTAGGGCCTGAGTGGGACTGCAAAAGGTGGAAAAAAGAGATGGAGAGGCAAACAAAAGAGTAGGGATTGAATAAGTGGAAGCTTAGCATATGATGCGGAAGCCTACACTTAACTGGTATATGAAAAAGGAAGCACCTAAGTTTGAGATGTTCTATGATGGTAGTTTTGGAAGTCAACTCTTGTTTGCTGTGAGATGTAAGTCATTGAGTGTGAACAGACGTACATGGAGGTGGAATGAGAATAATAACAGATTATGTCGGCAATGTAATAGTGGAGTGGAGGAAACAATTGAGCATTTTGTGCTGGAATGTAATTAGTTTGAGCAAGAGAGAGAAAGTTTCATGAATGTGGTATTTGAGCAGTATGGAGACAATGAGTGGTATGCCAGATGTGCTGAAGATGATTGCGGTATGAGCTGTCTTGCTGGATTGGATCAGGAGTGTAATTAGTATCATTGAAGCTATGAAAATGTTTCTTGTGCGTGCCTGGAGTAGGAGACAGTGACTGGAATGAGCCAGTCAGGTAGAGTGGGCATAAATGACCCAATATGCCTGAGGATGATGTTTGACTCACTGGTTATCCCAGTGATGCCGTCTAATGGCAGCTTGTGACAAGGATTGGTAGATCCTGAGTAGTTTAGTGGACAAGTCTGGTATCAGGCGCTGAACTCTCTCTGCGAAAATTGTGGAGGGAATTGTAGGCCGTTAGAAAGTCCCCGACGCTGTCGGCCCTCAAGTTCAAGTTCAAGTTCAAGTTCATCGGTGTACGTTATTTTTTTTTGCAACTTGGGAATTTTATATCGTGTAGTAATTTTTCACGTTGCTGAACTCCACTGGCATGTCTTTTCTAGCGTACAAAGGGATTAAAGCAACTCATGCAGCATACGGTGAGCTAACCGGGCCTGAAGAGTAAAATATTGTCAATAAATGGGCAATATTTAGCTTCCGTGGAAGATATGACACAACAGGTAAATTAACATAAGTAAAAGTAACGTTCAACAGTTAAACGTTACTGACAATGACAATGCATATTCACCGTATATTTCACAAGCTATTTCAAGATCAGCCGCAACAACATTGTACGAAACTGCACGTTAAGTACATGTCTACTACTTGCTATGGTAGGATTCAAAGATTCAAGAGCTACTGAGAAATAAGCTTTTATTAATTAACTGGACAGAAAGATACAATTATAGTATCTTTGAAAATAAGCACTCTCCAGAGTACATGGGAGGTACCAAGCTGAAGGCTAGGTAGTCATTCCTTTCGTTTATATAGCTTCTGTTTCGTTCCCGACAATTTTTGTTCGGTTCCCTGCTGTACTGTTTTCCGGTATTTCACTTTTATATTTCATTTTTCATTTTATTTCACTATTTTATTCTGAAACTTATTGTTTCTATGTGGGAAGATCCTGTGTTGGAACTCACTTGTGTCCTAAACTCAATACGGAATAATTCCTTTCTCCTCATTTTTGTCACGCTTTTATGTGAAAAAAAACTTAACCTAATTCATCAAACTAGTTTAACAAACTAACTTATCTAATGCTCGGGAACTCCCGTGAATTTAACTTAAAGTTTTTATTCACAATAAAATACACGCGTTTAAATTTGAATGTTTGTATTTCGCGAGTAGGTATTAATTGCCTTATTACAGCAGAAAGCAGTGAACTGGAGCATCCCAAAATCTTAGGTTCGATCTTTTTTTTAACGCCTGATATGTTGGATCTTCTCGTTAAGAGCGGAAGATCCTAACTTTTTTTACCCGATCAGATTGAATTAAAAATTAGTTTCAGCTCATTTAATCGTACTAAAAATGACCAAAGAAAAGAGGGATGTAAGCACAATTTAGTATGGAGTACAGAGAACGCAGAATTTATGGAACAAGAGTGTTCCCACTCAAAATCATTAGCGCATAGCACTGTAAGTTGGTAAAATAGTTATGAAATATAATGCAAGTAGTACGTGCTGAACAGTAGGATAACAGTGAACGGAAAAAAATAGTCTATAACAAAACCAAAACACAATCTATTTCAACAAAAAACTACGTAACTATAACCCAATGACAACACATTTTCATCCTGGAGGCGCTATAGTTCACACAGAATCATTAGCTACAACCTCCTGAAAGGAATTTCCTCTCTGTGGGAATATGGTACAGAAAAATCGGTCAAAATTTTTTTCTAGTGTGCAACTGGACATAATTAATGTAAAAACCGAAAGCATTTGATACACTAGTAAAAAATAATTTGATGTTAAATCCACTAGGGTAAGTTGATGTATTATTCTGCGTACATTTCGCCATTGATATGACGGTATAAAGCGTTGAGAACTTGGTGCCAGTTATGCTATCTTCCTCATATTCTTAACTTTTCGCAATTCAGTCACTTCAATAGCTTGCGTTTGGTAGAACGTCCCTTAAATTTAACTTCAAAACTTCATAGTTATGCAAATTAAGAGCTAAGTCTGACTATTTTCAGGAGGTTTCTTCTTTGTTAGTTCGATATTTAGTAACACATACCGCCTGCTAATGTCATCATTAAGAAATTTGTTCTTTCGACTAATGTACAACATTCCCAAAGAGACCGAAGTTGCTCAGTTCTGAAACCTACAAGTACGATATCATCAGAGAAGCGAAAAGGCGTTTAACGCTTCTGGGCCATGTTCTCCAACCCACGTTCTCAGCAATACTATGTTAGCCATCCTAGCTCGGCCCCCAATAGAGGGCGTTGAGCAATTCCTCTTTTCTTGTCTTTCCAGTATCCAAAATTGACGGTATCCCTTCTCAGATAACATTACATAGATTTCATTCTACAGGCTAGCTGCACACTAGTTTTAAATCATTACATATTAAAAAGTGAAAATTGCATCGGTTTAAAACCCATGACATTTCCAATACGCGGTGTGGCCCGTCTAATTGGTTATGGGCACAAAATTTGTCTTAGGTGACTCGACGTTGGTTACGGAATAGACACATTGTTTATAGTATTTTTTAGGTGGCTTGAAAAACAATTGAGCACACACTCTTACCCCCGAACGGTACACTCATTCGTCTTTGACGGCGACTTGGGACTATTTAACGAATTAATCTCCAGACGCTTGCTTATACCTGCTGTATGTCTTTTGACTCAAAAACTGTTTTCGATCGCATCAACTGCTGACGCTGAGCATGGATTCAAACGGCTGTTGCTCTGAGTATCAGTACCTCGCTTACTTGTTTCGGAGTAGATGGCGACGTGAATATTTGTCCCTGTTGCAACCTCGTCAGAAGTGGTCCACGGAACAACCTCCTCTGCAGCCCGGAGATTTGGTCTTGGGTATCGACCACCACCTCCCTCGCAACAAGTGGCATAATCATCAATGCCAGAAATATTTATATATATATATAATTGTACGATAGTCGCTGGGTATGAAAAAATAAATAAAGCATTCAAAATATGCTTGAATTTCCCTAAGGAAATACGCAAAAAACCAGTTGACTTGAAAACGCTCCCTGTAAATTATTTTATCATTACGAAACTATTTTCAGAACACCCGCAACAAAGAATACACAGAGAAATACGTGATTCAATGGACAAGTATCATGATATGTCAAAGGTTCGTCATTCTACATAATAATTGTGTAATATTGACCAAAGAGAAACATCTACTCTCTTTGAAACGATTATGTCTTACCACTTTTACATTTCTGACATCCTGAATGTAATCTTGGAAAGCGATACGCGAAAAACTTTTCAAAAGAAGCGTATAATTGCGAAGGTGTGATCGAGATAATGACGAGCTACCACTCAAAGCCTGCAGACGATGAAAGTATTTCTCTGCTAGCACATTTCAACGATATAATTTATTTTGATGAGACTTCACAGTAATGTATATTAAAGGAAATAAGCCCTAGCATCGCACTCTCGTTAACACGTGTCGTTGGCAGCTTGCAAAAACTTGATGCGCACGCACAGACCCAACGTGTACTTCGCTCCTAATTCAAACTTAACAATGATTATCATTGGGGTTTTATCGTTTTTGGTAAGCAAATACCTTTGCATTATTTACCAACTCATGAAACAGATCTGTATCACAGTCGGTTTTCATGGAGTCCGCTGGAAAATTGAGACTTTTTAACTGGGTTGCAGAATCGGAGGAATAAATTTGCGACTCCGACTCCACCTATTCAGACTTAGGCAACTCCGACTACGCCTAATCAAAATTTGGCGACTCCAACTCGACCTACCTCAATTTTTAGGATGAATATTTTATACCAGCATCAAAATGGAATTACAATTCCCTTAAGGCTGCAATCAAAACAGAGAGTAAAGCAAACAACAGCACATACGCTAAGTTTTTTGCCAAGAGCAGTGGAGACATGCAAAACCTCATAGATTATTACATTGACGACAAACATTTTGATCAAGCTGCTGTAGACCTTATACCACTAATCATTTCAAATGTGACAGGCCAAAAACTTCTCGTCCTGGATGAACAGGATCATTGTGTTTTGAAAATATCAGTCTATCCCTTTTCAGAGTTATCAAATAATAACCCTCCTTTACTGCTCCATCGTAAAAGCGATCACTACAGTGCTCTTGTCACGCAAGGCAAAAATCAGACCGGGGTTACCTCATCTTGACAGAATGCCGCTGCTCAGCCAAATAGTAGACTTTCTTACATAGCAGATGCTGGGCCAAACACCCTGGGCAACGTAGACAAAATCGATAAATCCCATGAACGATCCCATCGAGATAGTAACTTGGCTACCTTTAAAAAGAGTGCTAATATAGGTAAAATCAAAATTAAGCATGTAAATGCTCGAAGCCTGAATGGTAAATCGGATGAAATCAGAGTAATGTTGGTCACTGAAGAAATTGACATTTTGTGTGTCTCAGAAACATGGTTTGACTCACGAACCCAAAGTTCATTTTTTAACATTCCTGATTACGTGTTGTACCGCTACGATGGCGCTAAAACCAGCCGAGGTAGTGGATCTTGTATTTTTGTGAAAGAAATGTACTCAACATCTTCACTACTAGCGAATAAAGTTTGCGAAGGCATTGAAATGGTTTGGTTAGAAGTGCAAATAAATAAACACAAATCAATCATCACTGGCAGCCTTTACCGGCACCCATCGTCTCCCCTAAATCTAACACTAGATTTCATTGAGGAAACCTTCAAAGATTCCTTCAGGCAAAAAAATCATTCTTTGCTTTCGGAGATTTTAATGTTGACCTAACGGACAAAAACAATCAGCTAAGCAAACTATTGTATAAACTAAGCCTATCACAAATGGTCAAAGAACCGACTCGCATCAATAAAGTCTCTGCAACTCTCCTCGATCTAGCAATCACAAATAATCCCACCGCAATACTTAGTACAGTAATATCACCTTCTATTTCCGATCACCACTCTATAGAATGTGAAATTAATATTGCAAAGGAAAGACAAAAATACCGCTTAATGACCTATCGATCGAAAAGGCACTATTCAGCAGAACTATTTCAAGAAAAACTACTCGATAGGTCCACCGAATACCAAAAAATGATGCAATCTGACGATGTTGACATTCAAGTGTCAATCTTCAACGAGAACTTCATAGCAGCTCTCGACGAATGTGCACCTTACGTCACCAAATAAACCAAGCCAAAACGGACTGTTTGGATTACTGACGAAGTGAAAGAGATGAGCAGAATAAAGAAAGCTAACTTGCGAGAGTATAAAAAAATAGATCAAACAGTACCTTATACAAGAGATATAAAGAACATGAGAAAATTCCTCGAAAGAAAATCACTGAAGCGAAACAAACTCACTTCCACCAGGCACTGATAACGGCTAAAAATAACCCGAAACGAACTTGGGAAATCATTAGTGAGGTAGCCCTATATAAAAATTTAGATCGCATAAGTAATTTTGAAAATCCCTTGGCAACAGCCACAGATTTCAACACATTCTTTTCAAAAGTAGGGGCTCAAGTTTTCAGTGAGGTGTGTACCAATCCAGATGAAACGAAAGTTGAAAATTCATGCCCCACTGCACCCTCGAGGACTGATGTCAAGTGGAGACCACGCCCTGTCGATTTACATGAGTTACAAAATATCTTATACTCACTGAAAAACACAAAGGCAATTAGACATGATGGTATCAGTCTTCAATATATCAAAGACAGTTTCCCTGTTACAGCACCATGGATTCGTCTGATAATTAATACATCAATAGTAACCAACATGTTTCCAAACCAATGGAAACACTCTATTATTAGACCGTTGCATAAAAGTGGTGACCTAAATACAGCATCAAACTACAGGCCCATCAGTCTTTTGCCTGTCATGTCCAAACTATTGGAGAAAGTGGTGACAAATCAACTGTCATTTCACCTGGACGAGTCAAATCTACTCCACCAAAATCAATATGCCTATAGAAGAAATACTAGCACTCAAGACGCTCTGCTCAATATCTCTGAAAAAATATCTAGCGACATCGATCAAAAGAATGTAACACTCTTGCTGCTACTCGATCTCTCTAAGGCGTTCGATAGCGTCGAACATGATAGACTTCTACGTAAAATACTGAACTTGGGAATAGACACGCAATGGTTTGAAAGTTACTTGTCAAATCGATCTCATGCAGTCCGCATAGAAAACAAATTGTTCCCATTCATTCAAAACAATTTTGGTGTTCCCGAAGGATCCATTCTTGGTCCGCTACTGTTTTCTATTTTCATTAATGATTTCCCTCCAATGCCTTCTAACACACGGATCTCAATGTATGCAGATGATGTTCAAATTGCAATAACAAGTTCTGTATCGGAAATACCACAGACGCAAATTAAAGCCGAAACTTTACTGACTAGCCTGAAATCATGGTACGACCGAAATGGTCTTAAATTAAATGCTAATAAAACACAATGCATTATTTTTGGATCCAAAGATGCAATTAAAAAAACTTCAGATTTTACTCCTGCAGTTGGAAATGATAAAATTAATGCATCAGAAAAAGTTAAAAATCTAGGAATCTGGTTCGATAGAAATATGTCCTTTAAATCTCACGTTGAGACTACTTGCAACAAAATCTACGGAACTTTAATGATTTTTCATCGTATAAAAAGTATGCTAGACGAAAAATCCAGATTATTAGCAATTCAATCCCTTGTGTTATCGCGCATTGACTACTGCAGCCTAGTATGGGGAGACTTACCTCAATACCTTCAAAGGGACTTACAAAAGTGCATGAATTTTGCAGGCAAGGTAGTTTGCAACGGTAATTTCAAAAGAAGTGATCACGTAACCCCTCTCCTCAATAAACTCGGCTGGATTCCTATCCAAGAAAGGCTCCTCATGCAGAAGGCCCAATACGTATTCTCCTCGTTATATCTTCCTCAGAGCAATGTTGAGATAGTGCGTTTCCATCCACACACTGTAACCAATCAAAAACCGAATAGAAACAATAATGTCTTAGTCAACTGTCGTTCATCTCACTTAGGGCAGAAGGCTATGTCCATATCAGGTGCCCTCAAAGTCCCTCAAAGACCGAGAGAATTTAAAGCCAAAATAACTCGTCATCTTGTGTCTCAAAAAAAATAATTCTTAGTTACAGACCATCCAAAATAAGTACTGTCGAATCTCATTTGCCTGGTATCTCCATTGCTCAACAATCTCCCTCGCTCATTGTTTTATAATTCAAGATATCACACAACAGTTTTAAAGTATGTGTAGGTATTATGATTTGATCGCCTATACGCTGCCATTTGCAAACATGCTAACTTGAATATGTGTGTACGTATATAGGTGTATGTGCGCATATGGGTGTGCATATGTGCACGTACACCTGTGTGCACTAGAGTAGATAAACCAGTCGAAGGTTGCATTTTATGTCATTCCTCTCCGTTTCTGTGCAAGCATCAAACTAGACCGTCATGGTACCTATGCGTGTGTGTGTTTATCAATTGCAGACATTCTGCACCATATTACAAAGATCATGTGATTTTTTTTCTAATATGAAATTGTAAAGCATCCATGTAAAAAAATCAATAAATTCGTTGAGTGATCATCCATTTATACTGCAGTATTAGGCTTATCATGCTTGTAGTTATATGCTTATAATAATGTGATACCTATGTTTGTTTATCAAATGCCGACAATTTGCGCCATATTTCAAAGATAATGTGATTTTTTTTCTAATATGAAACCTCTATAGGACATTAATGTTTTCTTTCTTGTTCACGTCCCACAATCGTTTTCATGCTTCTGACTTAGGTAGACTGTTTTGTGCCACTATTTTTAGTACGAAATTTTATAAATTCATGCCACAATAAAAGATATTTTCTCCGTTTCCCTCGATTGGAATTCTGGTTTATACTGACTAGTTTACGCTGATATTTGCGCACATGCTTACTTGTGTATATGTGTAAGTGTGCACGCTATGCGTATGACACTCTATAGAATGCGTATGTATTGCCTCGATGCATAGAAATGCATTTGTGTATGCTTACGAGTTTGGTGTACGTATGTGCGTGGGTATGTGCATGCATGTGTATGTGTATATATTTACATGTATATGTGCACATATGTGTGAACTAGGCTGACAACTAGCATTTTACTAGAGATAATGGTCTTTTTTCTGTTCACTCTCAACTTGTAACATTACCTAACTCGTCATCTCTTTATTATTGTAAAGCATTCATGTAAAAACTATACATTTGTTGTGCGATCATCCGTTTTTTGTTTAAATAAAATGCTTATTAACTAATGACCGCTATGTTAAAATTGTTGGATTAGAAATACAAAACTTATCATCTTCTTGGTCCTCATGCTTATGTGTACGTGTATATATGTGTATGTATATGTGTATATATACATGTATATATGTGTATGAATATATATATGTATATATATACGGGTGTATATTCATATATATACATTTTTTTCATACTTCCTTAAAATGACACTTTTGAACAATGGCCGAAACAAGCGATTCATGTATTATTTCCTGGCGTCAAGAATTGCGAAGTTTTATGTCATGTACATGTAAACTGTCATAAGTGTTTTCACCCCACAATGAAATTGCATCGTCCATGAAATTGTGTTATCTCTTTTAATTATCATTACATGTATTATCAAATGTAGATTAAGCAAGGTTAAGAGTACATTGCCCTCAATCATTTCTTTTCGACTAGTGACACGAGTTTTACAATACTCGTGTGTGTGTATCTTCTAAGTGTATTAATTTTAAGATATTTTAAAAACCAATGATGGTACTTTTGTACCATCTATATTGGAAATATACTGTTTTTCTTTTCTTTTCTTTTCTTTTCTTATTGGTATTGCAACAGGTACAGGTATTACAACCTGTATATATGTTTTTAATCTGTTTTTTTATAAATGACATTAAATTTGGTAACAGAATGCAACAAATCAAGGTTCATCATAAATAAAATTATCTGTTACGAACTCGTGCCCTCTGAGTTGGCGAGGTAGGCCGATTACTTTGAAAAGTACTGATCTGCATCAACAATTTCTTTCCATGGTGAAGTATCAAAGAATGCACCAAATCCAACAAAATCTTAATAAATGATCCAATTACTATGCTCATAATACCCAAAATATTGTTATCTTTTTGTAGCTGAAGCGACCCATAGACGATCAATTTAATTGTCATTACCATTGACTCAATTTATTGATGAAATTTTTTGTTGCCACAAACGGCGTCAATCTTTTCATCAATATTGATGAAAACCAGTCATTTGCTGTGCGGACGCCTTACGTGATGGTCGACGAAATTACCATTGTAGCACTAGCCCTGGCTCTTGCATCACCCAGAAAATCCCCGCGTAAACGCATGGCCTGGGCCAAAAACTGGCTCAGGGAACGGGGCAGAATATTCGAACCAACGCATTGCTCAAGGAATTACGTGCAAATGAGCCAGAAGATTTTGAGAACTATCTTTGAATAGACACTACATCATTTTTTTTGGCCTGTTTGTGGAAATCTAGACGTCACGGACGTGATCTTAGATTTCTCGCCATTTGCAATAAATCAAAGTGGCAAAATCAGGTTAGCTCCAGTCTATCATTGATTTCGTGGGAGAAAAGGTAGAAACGCTTTGAAATTTCCTTGCAGATATGCAGTGGTACTTTTTCTGATGATTGAGTGTGTATAAAATCGGTTTTCTGTCATTATATCTGTCACGACATGAACTGACAGCGTAATCAAGATTTTTGCGATCTGGCGATAGCGTAAGGATTTGACTAGCCGAAATAGCTTGAGAAATAGTGATCTCATGCAATTTCATTCGTCAGTTGGAATAGGGTCACAAATTTATCACCGGAACACAGAGTTGATACAAGGTTATTCATATCAGGTAACGCTTACTCCGAAATTTTCATTTTGTATATTTAATCTAGTTAACTCGAGGTAGTCGAGAAAAAAAGAGTTGAACTGAAAGTTTGGCACAGGTCAATGAACAGCTGAAAAACGCTCAAAATTAAACAATCAGTGTCGTTTATGCGCCCTTTTTTTGTATCACTTTTACTGTGATTCTCTCATTTGATTAGTATTTCAATCAGAAAATGTGCAATTTATTAACTATATGATATGTAAATAAGGAGAGTACAAATCTTCACAGAGCACTTTTTTTTAATCTCTCACATACAATTTTGGCAGAAAGAAATCGCGAGGGCTAGATTTCAGATGAAAATAATTGGTTGTGTATGATTTTGAGGAGAAATGATCGTGTGTGAATGATTTCTACTGGAAGTTATAATGAACACAGGATTTCGAGCTGAAGTAAATGGGTGAAAAATTTCGAATTGCAATAAATGTGATCAAGGTTTTGAACAGATATTGCATGTGTCTGCGTCCAGTATTTTACGTTTGAGTAAATGGCAGATTCTGAATGTGATTTATTATATACACGCACAAAAATTTCATTGGAGGTAAAATTTGACTTGTTGCAATTCGCAAGATTTTGGCTGGAATTAAATGTGTGTATGTGCAAAGTTATTGATGGAAAACTTACCTTATACAAAGTTTTTAGTGGAATAGTTGTTTGTGCTGGATTTTGAGCGGAAGTAATTGCACGTTTTTGATTTTGAGCAGAAATAATTATTGATACAAGATTTCGGAGTGGTAGAAAATGTGTGTTCAATTTTTGACCGGAAGTTTTTGTGTCACCAAGATTATCGCTAACAGTAATTATGCTCGTACGATTTTCAATGGCGGTAGTTGCGTGTACAAGGTTTTGATTGGAAGTTATTGCGCGCGTAGGACTTTAAGTGAAAATTATTTTGGTGCAAAATTTTGGTAGAAATAACCGTGCGTAAAATTTGGAGGGAAAATAGTCGTGAGTGCTAACTCCCAAATTCAGATAAACATGTGACGGATTTAAGGTGGAATGATTTGTGTATGCAGAATTTCGAGTAAAAGTAATGGTGCGCGCAATTTTGAGTGTAAGTAATTATGCGTGCGTGATATTGAACGTAAATAATCGTTTTTGGGGGATTTTGAGTGTAAATAATTGCGTGTATAATATTTCGAGTGTAAATAATTTTGTGTGCAGGAGGACGAGCGCGTGGCGGTGCTGCGCTACATTGCGCACGTGCCCAACATCCCCAGTCAGCAGGAGATGGAGGACGCCCTGCTGGAGCGCAAAAAGCGGGACCTCCTCCACCGACTCTTAGGAGATTCTTCAAATTAGGGCGGACTGCAAAGTAACATCTACCACTTTCCTCTCTTGTGATGTAAGTAACATGCCTGCGCGTACGTTGAAGTGCCAGTTGATGCCATAGTCTGAGATTAGTAGGGAACTCTCAGTCAAATTCTACCTAAACAGACCATAAGTAGAAAATCAGGCGCATGGGAGCCAAGGTAACACCGGGACGCGCTCCGAGAGAGACGCCACGAGGAAAGCGCTGACTGAGGAGCGTCCCGGGGAACAAAACGTCGCTGGGCCACGCCAGGCTGTGAAAACTCCATTTGAGGTAGGCAAGACACGCCCGAAGCTGGCGCCTGGCACGACACACGAGAGGCTCGGCAGGAATATTGCTTTCTCCGCATGAATTGATCGAAATAATTTTTGTTAGAATTCTTGTAGGAATTGAGAATGGAAAAATACTAAGCAAATACGACGGAGCAGCGTATTTCTAACATTAACCCTTGTCAAAGTTGACTTTGACCAACGCGAACTCCGAAGAACTAAAGTTGAACACACAGCAAAGCAGAATCATGGATAGCGCGAAGACATAACATGAACACATAAGAAATACGAGCAGTTAGAAAACACAAATTCTTACGCGAAAAACAACAGCAGACAATGAACACGGGTGCCGTCAACAAGATTAGTAAAGATCATAACACATTCTAATTTGGGGATGCGCACGTTAATTTTAGAGCGATATGAGGTCTTCAGGCAATAAAAGAGCTTTAGACTCGATATATTAACAAAAAATGCAAACTTTGCCATAAATAAAATGTCGGCCCCAGAGACAAGCATTGAGGAGGCGGCACAGCTGAGTGGAGGGAAGAGGCGGCTGTGAGGGTCAGGCGTGCAGGGCCGACACAGGGTTGACTGATACAGGGCTGACTGACACAGGGCTGACTATACAGGGCTGGCTGACACAGGGCTAACTAAAACAGGCTGTCTGACACAGGGCTGACAGATACAGCGCTGACTGACACAGGGCTGACTGAAACAGGGCTAACTGATACAGGGCTGACTGACACCGCGCTGACTGACACAGGACTGACTGACACAGGGCTGATTGACACAGGGCTAACTGATACAGCGCTGACTGACACAGGGCTGAGTGACACAGGGGTGACTGACTTAGGGGTGACTGACACCTGGCTGACCGACACAGGGCTAACTGACAAAGGGCTGACTGACACAGGGCTGACTTACACATTGCTGACTGACACAGGGCTGACTGCAACAGAGCTAACTGACCCAGGGCTAACTGAAACAGAGCTGAATGACACGGTGCTGCCTGGCACTGGGCCGACTGACACAGGGCAGACTGACACAGGGCTGGCTGACGAAGAGATGACTGATACAGGGCTGACATAATGGTCACTGACACAGGTCTGACTGACACAGGGCTGACTGACAATGGGCTGACTGACACAGGGTTGACTGATACAAAGCCAACTGACACAGGGCTGACTGACACAGGGCTGACTGACACAGGGCTGACAGACACAGGGCTGACTGATACAGGACTGACATAGGGCTGACTAACAGAGGGCTGACTGACACAGGGTTGACTGACACAAGGCTGACTGATACAGGGCTGACTGACAAAGGGCTGACTGCCACAGTCCTGACTGACACATCGCTGCCTGAAACAAGGCTGACTGAAATAGGGCTGACTGACACAGGGATAACTGACACAGGGCTGGCTGACACAAGGCTGACTGTAAAGGGGCTGACTGACACAAGGCTGACTGACTCAGCGCTGACTGTCACAGAGCTGACTGACACAAGGCTGAATGACACAGGACAGACCGACACATGGCTGACTGACACAGGGCTGATTGACCCATGGCTGACTGACACATGGCTGACTGACACAGAGCTTACCGACAAAGGGCTTACTAACACGGGGCTGACTGACACAGGGCTGACTGACAAAGGGCAGACTTACAAAAGGTTGTCCAACAAATGGCTGACTGCCACAGGGCTGACAGACACATGGCTGACTGACACAGGGCTACTGACACAGGGCTGACTGATACGGGACTGACCGACACAAAGCTAACTGTTATAGGGCTGACTGACAGAGGGCTGATTGATACAGGGCTGACTATACAGGCCTGGATGACACGGGCTGACTGACATAGGGCCGACTGACACGGGGCTGACTGAAACAGGGCTGACTGAAATAGGGCTGACTGACATAGGGACAACTTACACAGGGCTGACTGACACAGGGCTGGCTGACAAAGAGATGACTGATACAGGGCTGACATAGGGCTAACTGATACAGAGCGGACTGACACAGGGCTGACTGGCACAGGGCTGACTGACACATGGCTGAATGACACAGGGCTGACTGAAACAGGGCTGACTGACACAGGGCTGACTGACACAGGGCTGACCGACACAGGGCTGGGTGACACAGGGCTGACTGACACAGGGCCGGCTGAAACAGGGCTAACTGACACAGGGCTGCCTAACACAGGGCTGCCAAACACAGGGCTGACTACACAGTGCTGACTGAAACAAGGCTGACTGATACAAGGCTGACTGACACAGGGCTGACTGACACAGGGCTGGCTGACAAAGAGACGACTGATCAAGGGCTGACATTTTGCTAACTGACACAGGGCTGACTGACATAATGCAGACTGGCACAGGGCTGACTGACACAGGGCTGACTGACAAGGGGCTGACTGGCACGGGGCTGACTGACACAGGGCTGAATGACCCAGGGCTGACTGACACAGGGCTGACTGACACAGGGCCGGCTGAAACAGGGCTAACTGACACAGGGCTGACTGACACAGGGCCGACTGACACAGAGCTGACTGACACTGAGCTTACTGATACAGGGCTGACAAATACAGGGCTAACTGACACAGGGCTGACTGACACAAGCCTGACTGAAACAGCGCTGACTAGACAGGGCTGGCTGACACAGCGCTTACGGAAATAGGGCTGACTGACACAGGGCTGATTGACACTGGGCTTAATGGCACAGTGCTGACTGACACAGGGCTGACTGATACAAGGCTGACTGACACAGGGCTGACTGACACAGGGCTGAACGACACAGGGCTGACTGACACAGGGCTGACTGACACAGGGCTGACTGACACAGGGCTGACTAACACAGTGCTGACTGACACAGGGCTGACTGACACAGGGCTGACTGACACAGGGCTGACTGATACATGGCTGACTGACGCCAGGCTGACCGACATAGGGCTAACAGACAGAGGGCTGACTGAAACAGGGCTAACTGACACAGGGCTGACTGACGCAGGGCCGACTGACAGCGCTGACTGACACAGAACTGACTGACACAGGGCTGACTGAAACAGGGCTGACTGACGCAGGGCTGGCTGACAAAGAGATGACTGATACAGGGCTGACATAGGGATAATTGACACAGTGCTGACTGACACAGGGCTGATTTTCACAGGGCTGACTGACACATGGCTGACTGACACAGGGCTGACTGACACGGGGCTGACTGACACAGGGCTGACTGACACAGGGCTGACTGACACAGGGCTTACCGACTCTGGGCTGACTGACACAGGGCTGACTGACACAGGGCTGACTGACACAGGGCTGACTGACTCAGGGCCGGCTGACACAGCGCTGACTGTCACTGGGCGGACTGACACAGGGCTGACAAATACAGGGCTGACTGACACAGG
The DNA here is from genome assembly GCA_030386875.1 of Morinoia aosen. Lineage (NCBI taxonomy): Eukaryota > Metazoa > Arthropoda > Malacostraca > Amphipoda > Talitridae > Morinoia > Morinoia aosen. The sequence continues at coordinate 66,795,984 of CM059566.1, forward strand.
CCTGACTGACACAACGCTGACTAGACAGGGCTGACTGACACAGCGCTGACTGATACAAGGCTGACTGACAAAAGGCTGACTGACAAAAGGCTGACTGATACAGGGCTAACTGACCCAGGGCTGACTGGCACAGGGCTGACCGAAACAGGGCTTACTAATACAAGGCTGATTGACACTGGGCTGACTGACATAGGGCTGACTGACACAAGGCTGACTGATACAGGGCTGACTGACACAAGGCTGACTGACACAGGGCAGACTGAAACAGGGCTGACAGGAATAGGGCTGACTGACACAGGGATAACTGACACAGGGCTGGTTGACACAGTGCTGACTAACACAGGGCTGACTGACACAGGGCTGACTAACACTGGGATGACTGAGATTGAGCTTACTGATACAGGGCTGACAAATGCAGGGCTAACTGACACAGGGCTGACTGACACAAGCCTGACTGAAACAGCGCTGACTAGACAGGGCTGGCTGACACAGCGCTTACGGAAATAGGGCTGACTGACACAGGGCTGATTGACACTGGGCTTAATGGCACAGTGCTGACTGACACAGGGCTGACTGATACAAGGCTGACTGACACAGGGCTGACTGACACAGGGCTGACTGACACAGGGCTGACTGACACAGGGCTGACTGACACAGGGCTGACTAACACAGTGCTGACTGACACAGGGCTGACTGACACAGGGCTGACTGACACAGGGCTGACTGATATATGGCTGACTGACACCAGGCTGACCGACATAGGGCTAACAGACAGAGGGCTGACTGAAACAGGGCTAACTGACACAGGGCTGACTGACACAGGGCCGACTGACAGCGCTGACTGACACAGAACTGACTGACACAGGGCTGACTGAAACAGGGCTGACTGACGCAGGGCTAGCTGACAAAGAGATGACTGATACAGGGCTGACATAGGGATAATTGACACAGTGCTGACTGACACAGGGCTGATTGACCCATGGCTGACTGACACATGGCTGACTGACACAGAGCTTACCGACAAAGGGCTTACTAACACGGGGCTGACTGACACAGGGCTGACTGACAAAGGGCAGACTTACAAAAGGTTGTCCAACAAATGGCTGACTGCCACAGGGCTGACAGACACATGGCTGACTGACACAGGGCTACTGACACAGGGCTGACTGATACGGGACTGACCGAAACAAAGCTAACTGTTATAGGGCTGACTGACAGAGGGCTGATTGATACAGGGCTGACTATACAGGCCTGGATGACACGGGCTGACTGACATAGGGCCGACTGACACGGGGCTGACTGAAACAGGGCTGACTGAAATAGGGCTGACTGACATAGGGACAACTTACACAGGGCTGACTGACACAGGGCTGGCTGACAAAGAGATGACTGATACAGGGCTGACATAGGGCTAACTGATACAGAGCGGACTGACACAGGGCTGACTGGCACAGGGCTGACTGACACATGGCTGAATGACACAGGGCTGACTGAAACAGGGCTGACTGACACAGGGCTGACTGACACAGGGCTGACCGACACAGGGCTGGGTGACACAGGGCTGGCTGACACAGGGCTGGGTGACACAGGGCTGACTGACACAGGGCTGACTGACACAGGGCCGGCTGAAACAGGGCTAACTGACACAGGGCTGCCTAACACAGGGCTGCCAAACACAGGGCTGACTACACAGTGCTGACTGAAACAAGGCTGACTGATACAAGGCTGACTGACACAGGGCTGACTGACACAGGGCTGGCTGACAAAGAGACGACTGATCAAGGGCTGACATTTTGCTAACTGACACAGGGCTGACTGACATAATGCAGACTGGCACAGGGCTGACTGACACAGGGCTGACTGACAAGGGGCTGACTGGCACGGGGCTGACTGACACAGGGCTGAATGACCCAGGGCTGACTGACACAGGGCCGACTGACACAGGGCCGGCTGAAACAGGGCTAACTGACACAGGGCTGACTGACACAGGGCCGACTGACACAGAGCTGACTGACACTGAGCTTACTGATACAGGGCTGACAAATACAGGACTAACTGACACAGGGCTGACTGACACAAGCCTGACTGAAACAGCGCTGACTAGACAGGGCTGGCTGACACAGCGCTTACGGAAATAGGGCTGACTGACACAGGGCTGATTGACACTGGGCTTAATGGCACAGTGCTGACTGACACAGGGCTGACTGATACAAGGCTGACTGACACAGGGCTGACTGACACAGGGCTGAACGACACAGGGCTGACTGACACAGGGCTGACTGACACAGGGCTGACTGACACAGGGCTGACTAACACAGTGCTGACTGACACAGGGCTGACTGACACAGGGCTGACTGACACAGGGCTGACTGATACATGGCTGACTGACGCCAGGCTGACCGACATAGGGCTAACAGACAGAGGGCTGACTGAAACAGGGCTAACTGACACAGGGCTGACTGACGCAGGGCCGACTGACAGCGCTGACTGACACAGAACTGACTGACACAGGGCTGACTGAAACAGGGCTGACTGACGCAGGGCTGGCTGACAAAGAGATGACTGATACAGGGCTGACATAGGGATAATTGACACAGTGCTGACTGACACAGGGCTGATTTTCACAGGGCTGACTGACACATGGCTGACTGACACAGGGCTGACTGACACGGGGCTGACTGACACAGGGCTGACTGACACAGGGCTGACTGACACAAGGCTTACCGACTCTGGGCTGACTGACACAGGGCTGACTGACACAGGGCTGACTGACTCAGGGCCGGCTGACACAGCGCTGACTGTCACTGGGCGGACTGACACAGGGCTGACAAATACAGGGCTGACTGACACAGGCCTGACTGACACAACGCTGACTAGACAGGGCTGACTGACACAGCGCTGACTGATACAAGGCTGACTGACGCAAGGCTGACTGACAAAAGGCTGACTGATACAGGGCTAACTGACCCAGGGCTGACTGGCACAGGGCTGACCGAAACAGGGCTTACTAATACAAGGCTGATTGACACTGGGCTGACTGACATAGGGCTGACTGACACAAGGCTGACTGATACAGGGCTGACTGACACAAGGGTTACTGACACAGGGCAGACTGAAACAGGGCTGACAGGAATAGGGCCGACTGACACAGGGATAACTGACACAGGGCTGGTTGACATAGTGCTGACTAACACAGGGCTGACTGACACAGGGCTGACTAACACTGGGCTGACTGAGACTGAGCTTACTGATACAGGGCTGACAAATGCAGGGCTAACTGACACAGGGCTGACTGACACAAGCCTGACTGAAACAGCGCTGACTAGACAGGGCTGGCTGACACAGCGCTTACGGAAATAGGGCTGACTGACACAGGGCTGATTGACACTGGGCTTAATGGCACAGTGCTGACTGACACAGGGCTGACTGATACAAGGCTGACTGACACAGGGCTGACTGACACAGGGCTGAACGACACAGGGCTGACTGACACAGGGCTGACTGACACAGGGCTGACTGACACAGGGCTGACTAACACAGTGCTGACCGACACAGGGCTGACTGACACAGGGCTGACTGACACAGGGCTGACTGATATATGGCTGACTGACACCAGGCTGACCGACATAGGGCTAACAGACAGAGGGCTGACTGAAACAGGGCTAACTGACACAGGGCTGACTGACACAGGGCCGACTGACAGCGCTGACTGACACAGAACTGACTGACACAGGGCTGACTGAAACAGGGCTGACTGACGCAGGGCTAGCTGACAAAGAGATGACTGATACAGGGCTGACATAGGGATAATTGACACAGTGCTGACTGACACAGGGCTGATTTTCACAGGGCTGACTGACACATGGCTGACTGACACAGGGCTGACTGACACAGGGCTGACTGACACAGGGCTGACTGACACAGGGCTGACTGACACAGGGCTTACCGACTCTGGGCTGACTGACACAGGGCTGACTGACACAGGGCTGACTGACACAGGGCTGACTGACTCAGGGCCGACTGACACAGCGCTGACTGACACTGGGCGGACTGACACAGGGCTGACAAATACAGGGCTGACTGACACAGGCCCGACTGACACAGCGCTGACTAGACAGGGCTGACTGACACAGCGCTGACTGATACAAGGCTGACTGACGCAAGGCTGACTGACAAAAGGCTGACTGGTACAGGGCTAACTGACCCAGGGCTGACTGGCACAGGGCTGACCGAAACAGGGCTTACTAATGCAAGGCTGATTGACACTGGGCTGACTGACATAGGGCTGACTGACACAAGGCTGACTGATACATGGCTGACTGACACAAGGCTGACTGACACAGGGCAGACTGAAACAGGGCTGACAGGAATAGGGCTGACTGACACAGGGATCCCTGACACAGGGCTGGCTGACACAGTGCTGACTGACACAGGACTGACTGACACAGGGCTGACTAACACTGGGCTGACTGACATAGGGCTGACTGACAGAGGGCTGACTGATACAGGGCTGACATAAGGCTAACTGACACAGGGCTGACTGACACAAAGCTCACTGACACAAGGTAGACTGATACATTGCTGACTGACATAGGGCTGACTGGCACAGGGCTGACTGAAACAGGGCTTACTGATACAGGGCTGATTGACACTGGGCTTACCTACACAGTGCTGACTGACAAAGGGCTGACTGACACAGGGCTGACTGAAACAGGGCTGACTGGAATAGGGCTGACTGACACAGGGATAACTCACACAGGGCTGGCTGAAACAGGGCTGACTGACACAAGGCTGACTGACACAGTGCTGACTGACACAGGGCTGACTGACGACGGGCTGACTGATACAAGGCTGACATAGGGCTGACTAACAGAAGGCTGACTGACACACGGCTGACTGATATAAGGCTGACTGACACAGGGCTGACTGACACAGGGCTGACTGACACAGGGCTGACTGACACAGCGCTGACTAACACTGGGCTGAATGACATAGGGCTGACTGTTACAGGGATAACTGATACAGGGCTAACTGACACAGGGCTGACTGACACAGGGCTGACTAACACTGGGCTGACTGACACAGGGCTGACTGATACAGGGCTAACTGATACAGGGCTAACTGAAACAGGACTGACTGACACTTGGCAGGCTGACATAGGGCTGACTGATACAGGGCTGGCTAACTGATACAGGGCTAATTGACACAAGGCTGACTGACACAGGGCTGACTAACATTGGGCTGACTGACATAGGGCTGACTGATACAGCTCTAACTGATACAGGGCTAACTGACACAGGGCTGACTGACACAGGGCTGACTGATACAGGGCTATGACACAGGGATACCTGACACAGGGCTGACTGACACAGGGCTGACTGCCACAGAGCTGACTTACACTGTTCTGACTGACAAAGGGCTGACTGATACAGGGCTAACTGATACAGGGCTAACTGACACAGGGCTGACTGACACAGGGCTGACTAACACAGGGCTGACTGATACAGGGCTAACTGATACAGGGCTAACTGACACAGGGCTGACTGACACAGCGCTGATTTACACTGTTCTGACTGACACAGGGATGACTGATACAGGGCTAACTGATACAGGGCTAACTGACACATGGCTGACTGACACAGGGCTGACTGACACAGGGCTGACTAACACTTGGCTGACAGACATAGGGCTGACTGACACAGGGCTGACTGATACAGGGCTGACATAAGGCTAACTGACACAGGGCTGACTGACACAAAGCTGACTGACACAGGACTGACTAACACTGGGCTGACTGACACAGGGCTGACTGATACAGGGCTGGCTAACTGAAACAGGGCTAATTGATATAAGGCTGACTGACACAGGGCTGACTAACATTGGGCTGACTGACACAGGGCTGACTGATACAGGGGTAACTGATACAGGGCTAGTTGACACAGGGCTGGCTGACACAGCGCTGACTTGCACTGTTCTGACTGACACAGGGCTGACTGATACAGGACTGACTAACACTTGGCTGACTGACACAGGTTTGACTGGCACAGGGCTGACTGACACAGGGCTAACTGATACAGGGCTAACTGACACAGGGCTGACTGACACAGGGCTGACTGATACAGGGCTAACTGATGCAGGGATAACTGACACAGGGCAGCTGACACAGGGCTGACTGACACAGCGCTGACTTACACTGGGCTGACTGACATAGGGCTGACTGACACAGGGCTGATTGATACAAGGTTGACATAAAGCTAACTGACACAGGGCTGACTGACACAGGGCTGACTGACACAGGGCTGACTGACACAGGGCTGACTGACACAGCGCTGACTAACACTGGGCTGAATGACATAGGGCTGACTGTTACAGGGCTAACTGATACAGGGCTAACTGACACAGGGCTAACTGATACAGGGCTAACTGACACAGGGCTGACTGACACAGGGCTGACTAACACTGGGCTGACTGACACAGGGCTGACTGATACAGGGCCAACTGATACAGGGCTAACTGAAACAGGGCTGACTGATACAGGACTAACTGACACTTGGCTGACTGACACAGGGCTGGCTAACATTGGGCTGACTGACATAGGGCTGACTGATACAGGGCTAACTGATACAGGGCTAACTGACACAGGGCTGACTAACATTGGGCTGACTGACATAGGGCTGACTGATACAGGGCTAACTGATACAGGGATACCTGACACAGGGCTGACTGACCCAGAGCTGACTGACACTGCGCTGACTTACACTGTTCTGACTGACACAGGGCTGACTGATACAGGGCTAACTGATACTTTGCTAACTGATACAGGGCTGACTGACACAGGGCTGACTAACACTGGACTGACTGGCACAGGGCTGACTGATACAGGGCTAACTGATACAGGGCTAACTGACACAGCGCTGACTTACACTGTTCTGACTAACACAGGGCTGACTGATACAGGGCTAACTGATACAGGGCTAACTAACACAGGGCTGACTGACACAGCGCTGACTTACACTGTTCTGACTGACACAGGGCTGACTGATACAGGGCTAACTGATACAGGGCTAACTGACACATGGCTGACTGACACAGGGCTGACTGACACAGGGCTGACTAACACTTGGCTGACTGACATAGGGCTGACTGACACAGGGCTGACTGATACAGGGCTGACATAAGGCTAACTGACACAGGGCTGACTGACACATAGCTGACTGACACAGGACTGACTAACACTGGGCTGACTGACACAGGGCTGACTGATACAGGGCTGGCTAACTGATACAGGGCTAATTGATATAAGGCTGACTGACACAGGGCTGACTAACATTGGGCTGACTGACACAGGGCTGACTGATACAGGGGTAACTGATACAGGGCTAACTGACACAGGGCTGGCTGACACAGCGCTGACTTACACTGTTCTGACTGACACAGGGCTGACTGATACAGGACTGACTAACACTTGGCTGACTGACACAGGGTTGACTGGCACAGGGCTGACTGACACAGGGCTAACTGATACAGGGCTAACTGACACAGGGCTGACTGACACAGGGCTGACTGATACAGGGCTAACTGATGCAGGGATAACTGACACAGGGCAACTGACACAGGGCTGACTGACACAGCGCTGACTTACACTGGGCTGACTGACATAGGGCTGACTGACACAGGGCTGATTGATACAAGGTTGACATAAAGCTAACTGACACAGGGCTGACTGACACAGGGCTGACTGACACAGGGCTGACTGACACAGCGCTGACTAACACTGGGCTGAATGACATAGGGCTGACTGTTACAGGGCTAACTGATACAGGGCTAACTGACACAGGGCTAACTGATACAGGGCTAACTGACACAGGGCTGACTGACACAGGGCTGACTAACACTGGGCTGACTGACACAGGGCTGACTGATACAGGGCCAACTGATACAGGGCTAACTGAAACAGGGCTGACTGATACAGGACTAACTGACACTTGGCTGACTGACACAGGGCTGGCTAACATTGGGCTGACTGACATAGGGCTGACTGATACAGGGCTAACTGATACAGGGCTAACTGACACAGGGCTGACTAACATTGGGCTGACTGACATAGGGCTGACTGATACAGGGCTAACTGATACAGGGATACCTGACACAGGGCTGACTGACCCAGAGCTGACTGACACTGCGCTGACTTACACTGTTCTGACTGACACAGGGCTGACTGATACAGGGCTAACTGATACTTTGCTAACTGATACAGGGCTGACTGACACAGGGCTGACTAACACTGGACTGACTGGCACAGGGCTGACTGATACAGGGCTAACTGATACAGGGCTAACTGACACAGCGCTGACTTACACTGTTCTGACTAACACAGGGCTGACTGATACAGGGCTAACTGATACAGGGCTAACTAACACAGGGCTGACTGACACAGCGCTGACTTACACTGTTCTGACTGACACAGGGCTGACTGATACAGGGCTAACTGATACAGGGCTAACTGACACATGGCTGACTGACACAGGGCTGACTGACACAGGGCTGACTAACACTTGGCTGACTGACATAGGGCTGACTGACACAGGGCTGACTGACACAGGACAAACTGATACAGCGCTGACTGACACAGGGCTGACTGTCACAGGGGTGACTGACTTAGGGGTGACTGACACCTGGCTGACCGACACAGGGCTAACTGACACAGGGCTGACTGACACAGGGCTGACTTACACATTGCTGACTGACACAGGGCTGACTGCAACAGAGCTAACTGACCCAGGGCTGACTGAAACAGAGCTGAATGACACGGTGCTGCCTGGCACTGGGCCGACTGACACAGGGCTGACTGACACAGGGCTGGCTGACGAAGAGATGACTGATACAGGGCTGACATAATGGTCACTGACACAGGTCTGACTGACACAGGGCTGACTGACAATGGGCTGACTGACACAGGGTTGACTGATACAGGGCTGACTGTCACAGAGCTGACTAACACAAGGCTGAATGACACAGGACAGACCGACACATGGCTGACTGACACAGGGCTGATTGACCCATGGCTGACTGACACATGGCTGACTGACACAGAGCTTACCGACAAAGGGCTGACTAACACGGGGCTGACTGACACAGGGCTGACTGACAAAGGGCAGACTGACAAAAGGTTGTCCAACAAATGGCTGACTGACGCAGGGCTGACAGACACATGGCTGACTGACACAGGGCTACTGACACAGGGCTGACTGATACGGGACTGACCGACACAAAGCTAACTGTTATAGGGCTGACTGACAGAGGGCTGATTGATATAGGGCTGACTATACAGGCCTGGATGACACGGGCTGACTGACATAGGGCCGACTGACACGGGGCTGACTGAAACAGGGCTGACTGAAATAGGGCTGACTGACATAGGGACAACTTACACAGGGCTGACTGACACAGGGCTGGCTGACAAAGAGATGACTGATACAGGGCTGACATAGGGCTAACTGATACAGAGCAGACTGACACAGGGCTGACTGGCACAGGGCTGACTGACACATGGCTGAATGACACAGGGCTGACTGAAACAGGGCTGACTGACACAGGGCTGACTGACACAGGGATGAGCGACACAGGGCTGGGTGACACAGGGCTGGGTGACACAGGGCTAGGTGACACAGGGCTGACTGACACAGGGCTGACTGACACAGGGCCGGCTGAAACAGGGCTAATTGACACAGGGCTGCCTAACACAGGGCTGCCAAACACAGGGCTGACTACACAGTGCTGACTGAAACAAGGCTGACTGATACAAGGCTGACTGACACAGGGCTGACTGACACAGGGCTGGCTGACAAAGAGATGACTGATCAAGGGCTGACATTGGGCTAACTGACACAGGGCTGACTGACATAATGCAGACTGGCACAGGGCTGACTGACACAGGGCTGACTGACACGGGGCTGACTGGCACAGGGCTGACTGACACAGGGCTGACTGACACAGGGCTGACTGACCCAGGGCTGACTGACACAGGGCCGGCTGAAACAGGGCTAACTGACACAGGGCTGACTGACACAGGGCCGACTGACACAGAGCTGACTGACACTGAGCTTACTGATACAGGGCTGACAAATACAGGGCTAACTGACACAGGGCTGACTGACACAAGCCTGACTGAAACAGCGCTGACTAGACAGGGCTGGCTGACACATCGCTTACGGAAATAGGGCTGACTGACACAGGGCTGATTGACACTGGGCTTAATGGCACAGTGCTGACTGACACAGGGCTGACTGATACAAGGCTGACTGACACAGGGCTGACTGACACAGGGCTGAACGACACAGGGCTGACTGACACAGGGCTGACTGACACAGGGCTGACTGACACAGGACTGACTAACACAGTGCTGACTGACACAGGGCTGACTGACACAAGGCTGACTGACACAGGGCTGACTGATACATGGCTGACTGACACCAGGCTGACCGACATAGGGCTAACAGACAGAGGGCTGACTGAAACAGGGCTAACTGACACAGGGCTGACTGACACAGGGCCGACTGACAGCGCTGACTGACACAGAACTGACTGACACAGGGCTGACTGACAAAGAGATGACTGATACAGGGCTGACATAGGGATAATTGACACAGTGCTGACTGACACAGGGCTGATTTTCACAGGGCTGACTGACACATGGCTGACTGACAAAGGGCTGACTGACACGGGGCTGACTGACACAGGGCTGACTGACACAGGGCTGACTGACACAGGGCTGACCGACTCTGGGCTGACTGACACAGGGCTGACTGACACAGGGCTGACTGACACAGGGCTGACTGACTCAGTGCCGACTGACACAGCGCTGACTGACACTGGGCGGACTGACACAGGGCTGACAAATACAGGGCTGACTGACACAGGCCTGACTGACACAGCGCTGACTAGACAGGGCTGACTGACACAGCGCTGACTGATACCAGCCTGACTGACGCAAGGCTGACAGACACAGGGCTGACTGACAAAAGGCTGACTGATACAGGGCTAACTGACTCAGGGCTGACTGGCACAGGGCTGACCGAAACAGGGCTTACTAATACAAGGCTGATTGACACTGGGCTGACTGACATAGGGCTGACTGACACAAGGCTGACTGATACAGGGCTGACTGACACAAGGCTGACTGACACAGGGCAGACTGAAACAGGGCTGACAGGAATAGGGCTGACTGACACAGGGATAACTGACAAAGGGCTGGCTGACACATTGCTGACTGACACAGGGCTGACTGACACAGGGCTGACTAACACTGGGCTGACTGACATAGGGCTGACTGACACAGGGCTGACTGATACAGGGCTGACATAAGGCTAACTGACACAGGGCTGACTGACACAAAGCTCACTGACACAAGGCTGACTGAAACATTGCTGACTGACATAGGGCTGACTGGCACAGGGCTGACTGAAACAGGGCTTACTGATACAGGGCTGATTGACACTGGGCTTACTGACACAGTGCTGACTGACAAAGGGCTGACTGACACAGGGCTGACTGAAACAGGGCTGACTGGAATAGGGCTGACTGACACAGGGATAACTGCCACAGGGCTGGCTGAAACAGGGCTGACTGACACAAGGCTGACTGACACAGTGCTGACTGACACAGGGCTGACTGACAACGGGCTGACTGATACAAGGCTGACATAGGGCTGACTAACAGAAGGCTGACTGACACACGGCTGACTGATATAAGGCTGACTGACACAGGGCTGACTGACACAGGGCTGACTGACACAGGGCTGACTGACACAGCGCTGACTAACACTGGGCTGAATGACATAGGGCTGACTGTTACAGGGATAACTGAAACAGGGCTAACTGACACAGGGCTGACTGACACAGGGCTGACTAACACTGGGCTGACTGACAAAGGGCTGACTGATACAGGGCTAACTGATACAGGGCTAACTGAAACAGGGCTGACTGATACAGGACTGACTGACACTTGGCTGGCTGACATAGGGCTGACTGATACAGGGCTGGCTAACTGATACAGGGCTAGTTGACACAAGGCTGACTGACACAGGGCTGACTAACATTGGGCTGACTGACATAGGGCTGACTGATACAGGTTTAACTGATACAGTTCTAACTGACACAGGGCTGACTGACACAGGGCTGACTGATACAGGGCTATGACACAGGGATACCTGACACAGGGCTGACTGACACAAGGCTGACTGACACAGAGCTGACTTACACTGTTCTGACTGACACAGGGCTGACTGATACAGGGCTAACTGATACAGGGCTAACTGACACAGGGCTGACTGACACAGGGCTGACTAACACTGGGCTGACTGGCACAGGGTTGACTGATACAGGGCTGACAAAGGCTAACTGACACAGGGCTGACTGACACAAAGCTGACTGACACAGGACTGACTAACACTGGGCTGACTGACACAGGGCTGACTGATACAGGGCTGGCTAACTGATACAGGGCTAATCGACATAAGGCTGACTGACACAGGGCTGACTAACATTGGGCTGACTGACACAGGGCTGACTGATACAGGGGTAACTGATACAGGGCTAACTGACACAGGGCTGGCTGACACAGCGCTGTTTTACACTGTTCTGACTGACACAGGGCTGACTGACACAAAGCTGATTTACACTGGGCTGACTAACACTGGGCTGACTGGCACAGGGCTGACTGATAAAGGGCTAACTGATACAGGGCTAACTGACACAGGGCTGACTGACACAGGGCTGACTGACACAGGGCTGACTAACACTGGGCTGACTGACATAGGGCTGACTGACACAGGGCTGACTGATACAGGGCTGACATAAGGCTGACTGACACAGGGCTGACTGACACAAAGCTGACTGACACAAGGCTGACTGAGACAGGGCTGACTGACACAGGGCTAACTGATACAGGCCTAACTGATACAGGGCTAACTGATACAGGGCTGGCAAACTGATACAGGGCTAATTGACACAAGGCTGACTGACACAGCGCTGACTTACACTGTTCTGACTGACACAGGGCTGACTGATACAGGGCTAACTGATACAGGGCTAACTGATACAGGGCTAAGTGACACAGGGCTGACTGACACAGGGCTGACTGACACAGGGCTGACTAACACTGGTCTGACTGACATAGGTGCTGACTAACACAGGGCTGACTGATAAAGGGCTGACATAAGGCTAACTGACACAGGGCTGACTGACACTACGCTGACTAACACATGGCTGACTATTACAGGGCTGACTAACACAGGGCTAACTGGCACAGGGCTGACTGAAACAGGGCTTACTGATACAGGGCTGATTGACACTGGGCTTACTGACACAGTGCTGACTGACACAGGGCTGGCTGACACAGGGCTGACTGACACAAGGCTGACTGACACAGGGCTGACTGACACAGGGCTGACTGACACAGGGCTGACTGATACAAGTCTGACATAGGGCTGACTAACAGAGGCCTGACTGACACACGGCTTACTGATACAAGGCTGACTGACTCAGGGCTGACTGACACAGGGCTGACTGACACAGGGCTGACTGACACAGCGCTGACTAACACTGGGCTGAATGACATATGGCTGACTGTTACAAGGCTAACTGATACAGGGCTAACTGACACAGAGCTGACTGACACAGGGCTGACTAACACTGGGCTGACTGACACAGTGCTGACTGATACTGGGCTAACTGATACAGGGCTAACTGACACATGGCTTACTGACACAGGGCTGACTGACACTGGGCTGACTGACACAGGGCTGACTGATACAGGGCTGACTAACACTGTGCTGACTGACTCAGGGCTGACTGACACTGGGCTGACTGACACTGGGCTGACTGACCCAGAGCAGACTGACACAGGGCTGACTGACACAGGGCTAACTGAAACAGGAATTTAACTCCTCATTATACAGGATCTTCAATTACACATCGAAAACTTTATTCATACGTACAACTGACTTGCTTACCAAAAGCTGTTCACTCTTCGCTTGGAAATGCTACGTAGCTTCAATTATTCCAGGTAATTCAAATCATCCTTATTCTTCTTAATTAACCCCTTTTCTGTTCTTTTCAGTGTCATCAACTATTGCAGGTATTGAGTTAGAAGAAAATTCAAACTCTGTAAGGGTAGGTTCTACTGTAATGTCTACTACAAACGTAGTTATAATAACACGATGACAAGAATTGAACGAGACAACTGAAAAGTATAATGTTTACAGTTAGCGCTTAAATAAAGAAAGACAAAGTTGCAATACAATAAACAAACAAAGTTAAATTTCCTATAATTCCTCAAATTTCCCTATTTCCGTTGAATTGTTCTGATCTTTGATATGTTTTAGTTCTAAAAACTTACAAAATGCCCGCTCTTCACGTAAAGAAAGGCAGATAAAGCGTGTGTTTCATCCTAGAAGCAAAATTAAGCGAGGCTACAATTGGATTAGCTGCAACATGGCGTCTAGCTCGGAAGTTCATGGCCAACTTAGGTCATAGGGTGAAGAAATTCTGTGAACGTGGAAGCATCCCAAGTTTCTCTGATAGATGCACTGTCAAATAGCAGCTCAGAAATGAGCCGCGCGATGGGCTGACCTGCCGCCAGCAGGAGCGAGGGTCTGGACGGTGTGAGCCACAGCCTGCCAGTCATCCTCTGACGTAAGCTCCACGCTCAACTCTGGGAGAGGCTGGGCAGGCAAACAAGTGCGTGCATCGCCTTCGTCAGTTACCAAGAAAGGCCGCGTTACTACCACTGTAACATGAACGAGCATCAACTTACAGTGGGAACTCCTCACGTCACGGAAGTAATTGCATAAATTTGAATGACAACATTCGAAAGTGCGTGTGAAAACCAACTTCAAATAACATTTTAGAGGTGAAAGAATCCACTTAAGTGGAGAAATCATGACCTTCATTTTTTTCGAATTACCGTTCAATGAGATAAATATAACATATATTCTGCATTCATTAATGATTGGAACTTTACTAACAGCACACGAATGCAAATTGAATGCATTTTCAGAATAGCTTGACTATGTGAGGGCCTGAGCTAAAGGTTAGGTAGGCTTACTTTTTGTTGCAATAGAATAGGTTTTTGTTTTGTTACGGACCATCTTTTTTCGGTTCACTGCTGTTCTGTTTTTCAGCACCTACTACTTTCTTCTTCAACTTTCAAGCTAAAAATACAACAGCATACTTCTTAATTGATGGTTTTCCATGGTTTTATGAAATTTTTCATTTTCTGCGGTTTCATAAATGCTGGTGACTCGCATACTTCTTAATTGATGGTTTTCCATGGTTTTATGAAATTTTTCATTTTCTGCGGTTTCATAAATGCTGTTGACTCGCCTGAAATTTGAAGTATAAAGGAAATAAAGAAATAAGAATATAATGTGCACACATTCTATGCTGATCAATGACATACTGCTTATTTAAAAAAAAAATTAATATTATAAGCTTTTCATTCCAAAAAGGTAACATAAATCTTGTGGTAGGGTGCTATCATCTCTAATAGTATCTAAATTTTTATGTGT
The DNA here is from genome assembly GCA_030386875.1 of Morinoia aosen. Classification (NCBI taxonomy): domain Eukaryota; kingdom Metazoa; phylum Arthropoda; class Malacostraca; order Amphipoda; family Talitridae; genus Morinoia; species Morinoia aosen. Next base: position 66,811,552 of record CM059566.1, read on the forward strand.
AAATTATTCTGGAAGTAAAATGAGATGACAAATTTTACCAGGTTTACCATGAAAAAACTTCACTGGCATTGTTGAAATTTTGATCTCTCCTTTATGTTGAAATTAGCAAGTAGTGAGCTTAGAATCTGCAGTGCTCAGCATGAAAGCTAGTTTGGACTGCAGACAGTTAAACTTGTGTTCTGTATATTGAATGCATTTTCAGAATAGCTTGACTATGTGAGGGCCTGAGCTAAAGGTTAGGTAGGCTTACTTTTTGTTGCAATAGAATAGGTTTTTGTTTTGTTACGGACCATCTTTTTTCGGTTCACTGCTGTTCTGTTTTTCAGCACCTACTACTTTCTTCTTCAACTTTTTCTTGCTTCATGAACTTCTTTCTTAGCTTTCTGTTTTTGTGCACCTTATGCATAATTTCCTCCTTCCCTCAACTCCATACTAAATGGTGCCTTATTCCTTCCTTCTTAGAAAATATTTGTCGTGGTTATGGGAAGCTAAAACTTTCTTATTTAATAATAATAATAATAATTCAGAGTACCTAGCTCTTTTTTCTTGTGTAGCCTATCTAATCTGAAGTTTTTAGATTAACTCTTAATAACTTTCTATTTTGTAGCTAAATGTCAAGGTGAAAGATGACAAGAGAGATGCAAAATCTTGTCTATGATTTTCCATTGTAAAGTGCTACTTTTTATGGCAATCAGTTTTTTGAAAATGCTAATCATCATCTAATTTTTATGGCAATGATATTTTTGAAATTTTTTTTATAGATATCTAACTGTTCTATGCTTACCATTCATGGTGAGCTTCTATCAATATTTTTGAGATATGAGGTGAAAATTCATGCTGCTTATCATAATTTTATTGTGAGTGCTTCAAAAATGTCATGTGAAGCAACAGAGCCATGTTTCAAAAAAGCATGTCTTATGTTTATGTCAATGATTGTATTTGTATTTTCCTCTCCTTTTATGTTTCTTAATAGAAGTAAAGTGAGTCTGGTAATCCACTAAGGAATACATACAAGCAAAAATGAAATGTAGAACATTCTCCAGATTGAGGGCTGAATTCTTTACTTGTCATTTTTTATGAGTCCTACCAAATTGGTATTTGTTTTTTTAGACTTGTTTTTTATATATAAGTAGAGATGTGACTCAAAAAAACCATGCAGTTTTTTTTAAAAAAACGTTCATTTTACAAAAAAAAACATGGCCAAAAAAAGTGGCTATTTTGTTTTTTTTTAAATATTTTGCCTGAAAATAACTCCGCAAGAAAAAAAAAACACATTAAATTATTTGTTTTCATGTCAAGTTACAAAATAAAACAGCATACTTCTTAATTGATGGTTTTCCATGGTTTTATGAAATTTTCATTTTCTGCGGTTTCATGCTTTGATATTTAATTTATTTTACAATACATGTGAAAGACCTTCAACTCCCAAAATGGTGTGTTATAATAACATATCTTTACTTATGGTCATTGATTGAAATGTGACTAAAAAACCATGCTTTTTTTTAAAAAAAAAACATGTTATTTATACAAAATTATGAATAAAAACCATGGATATTAATATATTTAGGTGACCTTAAAAATCCAATGGTGTTTTTTTTAAAACATTGTTTTTTAACAGAAAAATCTTGACTAAAAAACATGGCTATTATATTTTATGGGACCAAAATAATTTTTTTTAAAAAACATTTTGAAAAAATCATGATTAAAAAAACACGGATATATATATCAGGGAAGTTATTTTTCTTTAATCGAATTGTCTTTAGAAACTTATAAACAAAGAATGCTGTTAACATTGAAATCATGTTTATTAGAACTGTACTAGGTCTTAGAATAAAATATCTACAAAGAATCTATTCACTCCATAAAACCTTTCGGAGACCAGCTCCATCCTCAGTCATTCAGTATAATTTGGTGAAATGGATAATGAATTTTCACCGTTCCTTTGAAAAACATTTGACTGAATGACTTACTGAGGATGGAGCTAGTCCCCGAAAGGTTTTATGGAGTGAATAGATTCTTTGTGGATATTTTATTCTAAGACCTGGTACGGTTCTAATGGATATTAATATATCTTATGTGAATAAAAAATCCATGCTGTTTTTTGAATGTTTTTGTTACAAAAAAGTTGTGACTGAAAAACACGGATATTAATATACCTTATTTTACCATAAACAACCATGCTGTTTTTTTGGAAAACTTTTTTTTTACAGAAAAATCATGATTAAAAAATGTGGATATCAATATATTTTATGTGCCAAAAAAAACCTTGATGGTTTTTTTAAATCATGTTTTCTTTACCAAAAAAATCATGACTAAAAAACATGGATATTAATGACTTTTTGTGGAAAAAAACATGGTTTTTAAAAGGTCATGTTTTTTTTTGGTCAGATAAAATTTAATAACACTCATGTTTTTTGTGAAAAATCTTTTTTTCAAAAAACATTGTTTTTTGGTCACATAAAATAAATTAATATCCATGTTTTTTTACAGATTAGATTAGTCATTAGTTTTAGCCTCCCTACCCTGCAACAAATGCGATCCAAAGAGAGGAAGGAAGATTATGAAACAAGATCAAAGTTGAAGAAGACAGTAGTAGGTGCTGAAAAACAGGACAGCAGTGAACCAAAAAAAGGTGGTCCTCAACATAACGAAAACATTTTATTTCAACAAAAAGGAGGCCTACCTAACTCACAGCTTGGGCCCTCACATTGTTCCCCTGGGAGCGCTAGTTCCCATAGATACAATAATTGTATCCCCCTGAGGTTTTTTTTTACAAAGAAGTCGTGACCAAAAAAACATGTTTTAAAATAAACTATGATTTTTTTGGTAACATAAAATATGTAATATCCATGATTTTAAGACACAATTTTTTATGGAAAGTACATAAAATAAAACCATGGTTTTTTGGTCGCATAAAATATATTCATATCCAGGTTTTCTTATACATCATTGTTTGTAAAAAAACATATTTTTTAAAAAACGGCATGGGGTTTTTTAGATCTCATATATATATTCATGTTTTTTTAGTCATGATTTTTTAGTACAAAAGCATTTTTTTGGTCTCACAAATATATTATTCATGTTTTTTGCTGTCATGATTTTTTAGTAAAAAACATGTTTAAAAAAAAGACTGCATGGGGCTCTTTAGGTCACATAAAATATCATGTTTTTTAGTCATGATTCTTTGTAAAAAAACAGCATGGTTATATTTGGTACCATAAAATATATTAATATTCATTTTTATTAGTCAGAATTTTTTGTAAAAAACATGTTTAAAAAAAACAGCATATATTTTTTTGGTCACCTAAAATATATTAATATCTATGGTTTTTAGTCATTTTTTTGTAATGAAAACATAAACGAAACCATACAGTAAAAGTGGTGGCAGATAACCCACAATTACCTAGAGGAGTCTAAGAGGTACAGCAGGAGCCACAGAACTTACCACAGAACTTATATTGATGGAGTCAAAATTCAGAGCTTATTATCTCTGCAAAGTCTGATTTTTTTGGTCACATAAAAAAAATCAGACATAGTAGAGATAGTTGGCTCTGAATTTTGACTCCATCAATATAAGTTCTGTGGCTACTGCTGTTCCTTTTAGACGTCTCTAGGTAATTGTGGGTTATCTGCCACCACTTTTACTGTATGGTTTCTTTTTGATGTTTCCATAACAATAAAATGACTAAAAAACATGGATATTAATATATTTTAGGTGTCCAAAAAAAGTGACATATACTTAACAAAATTTAGGTATGTAAAAAAAACAAAAAAAAAACATAAAAAACACGTTATTTTTGCAAAAAAACGCAATCAAATAAAACCTTTTTTTTGCATTACTATATATAAGGCTATGTGACGTTGGGATTGTTATTAAATAACACCGATAAATTGACGTATATTACCCAACAATAACTGTTAATGAAAAATTGTGAGAACCAGCGTGAGTGTGTTACCTTGTTTGGTTGTACTTGAACCTATGTACAGTGCTTCTCTGCCTTATTTGTTGTACTTGATGCTATGTTCAGTACTTCACTGCCTATTACGCTTAATTTTTCCTTTTTTCTTTAATTTTTTTTAAATTTTTCCAGAGCTCTTTTTTGCTCTTTTCCCCTATCACTTTCTCCCTTTTGACTCCTTGTGTTTTTACATTCTGTATTACACTATAGTTTATCATTGCCTCCATTTCCTTGTGTATGCATTGCAATATTGCTTCATATTCAACATCATCTCTCTGTACAGCTGAACCTTTTTATTAAATACTCTCACCTGCATCTTGATTCATCATATTTCCAGTGACAAATTTCAATCTGTACCCTTACTACCAACTAAAATGTGTGCTTATTGAGCCAGAAACAAATTCGGAAACTGCTAACTTGAGAAATTCACTAATTTTTATTTGCCTTTCAGGTACTGGATGAAACTGAAATAATTTCAACGTCATCAAGGTGGATGAAGAGGAGCTAAAAGCTGCTGCGGTATTCAACTGAACCACCAATATTAGAGGAATTTTTACTGCGGGAAGTGGAAGATGCTGCCGCTAGAGCTCAGGTTACCTCGTCATGAAAACAGACATGCATCACCAGCAGCAGAAGAAATTCTTTGACTCACTGCACTATGAGTTGTTCCATTTTCAGTGAGCAAGTTTCCTGTTTCCATCTTTTTGTGTCATTTCAAAAGCACATTCGGTCTGTTGATCTGTACAAGGGACTTGAATTGTGCAGTAAATCTTTCGTGCTATTATTTTTATAAGAGGCTTTTGCAGTATCTGTTGAATCAAATCAGCCACTTACTAGGCTTCAGCAAAAATGTTTGTGAATTAATTCATGATAACTGCCCTAAACATCCCACCTACTGTTCCAGAATAAAAATGTAAATAAAGTTTTTCTTCAGATGTAGAACATTATAGTCAATCAGAGCTTACAATAGAGCTCTGCAGGGTACCTTTTCTGTGATGCACAAGTGATTCACTGCACTTTTCTCCTGGGTCCTTGTTCTCATGTTCTAGGGTGAAATATAATAAATTTTGTTGTAGCACATTATTCAGCTTATTTTAGATCGTTTCTGGATTTTAAATCGTTTTATTACATGGGTGTAGGCTGCTGGCAATAGTGTTATGGACACATTGGGTGGATATGTTGCAGAGCAGCTGTTTGAATGCACTTCTGTATTCACAGTTAATTTATGCCTATAGTTCCGTAATTTCATTAGAATCAATTACGTGCTATTTACCGTTTCCTCCTGTAAAACCCATAACTTCCCCGTTGCTGTATGTACAGCAACACTTCATACATTCCGATTGAAATACAACAAAGTTTAATTTTAGTGTTAGAGTTACTCATTCAACTACTCAGCTGTAAGCCAAATTAACACGCAAAAAAAAAAGGATTGAGATGGGGTAAAATTTCTGTGTGATATAATTTGTGTCTCTCATTTGGTAGCCAAGAGGAGACAGTAAATTTGGACTTGAAAGTTAACTTATGTTTGTGTTTTCTGGATGGCCTGGTGCCATTCCTGTCTGCTGTGGCCAAACTTGAGACATTTAGTCAGGCAAGCTGAGGCTCATCATTCTGTCCGAGGCACCATACAACCTACATTTGTACAAATATCTGCGCACTACTCGCTCTCAGCTCAGTAAGTGGTGTTAATTAAAGTCCCAATGACTGTTAATGAACAACCACTTAGTCTTTGACTTGTGCTAGCCTTATGTTGTTAGTGTCAGATGAATTTAAGGCTTTGATGTGTTATATTGTATCAAGCGTGTGATAAACCTTTTTTCTTTGTCTGTTTATAATTTAAGGCTGTGAACTATAATGTCGTTCAATCTTGTCTCGCTTAAAACACATTAACGGATGGTAGTGCAAGGTTTATTTATTGATTTGGTTCTGTGCATTGCTAGTGTGAAGCGTTATAAATATGCATTACTATCTACGCGCTACACATATTTGTTATCCTTGTTTTTTTCTCGTAATTGGAACTCAGCAAAAAAAAATGGATGTACTAATTGAAACCTTTGCATTCTTATGACACATTCATTGTTTGGGTTTCGAAATGAATTATTTGATAAACTTTAGACTGGCTGTAAAAATACACACGTAACTAGAGTTATGCTTATTTTTCAAGTTTTTGCATTCTACGGCTTATGTTGGAATAGATACACTTCCCGGCAGTCTCTACAAAGTTAACATACATTTTAAAGAGTTATCTGGAGTGTTGTCTTGTTATTAAACAACGCAGTTTGCTTCTGAGCGTGCCGATTAATTTACTTCTGCTTATTGATGATCATACAATTGTGTGTAAAAACTATTTTACCGTTTTGAATGATTGATTTGGAGCATGCATCCAATAGTTGGTGAAAGATGCGTCGTAGGCTTCCCACTCGCACTGAGCTAGAAGAAACGGTACCCAAATAGTAAGTTTGACGTGAACTGGTCGTTCTAATGTTTATCTCTATAGTCTATTATCAATGTGAGGGCGTACGCTAAAGGTTAGGTAGGCTTTCCTTTTGTCAAAATAACATAGGTTTTTGTTTTGTTACGGACCAATCTTTTTTTGGTTCACGGCTGTCCTGTTTTTTCAGCATCTACTACTTTCTTCTTCAACTTTGATCATGTTTCATGGAATTCTTTCTCATCTTACTGTTTCTATGCCCTTTCTGCATAGATTCCGCGTGCCCAAATCCATACTAAATGGTACCTTCTTCCTTCCTCCCTTTGGATCTTATTTGTTGAGGATAGGGAGGCTTAAACTAACTAATAATCTAATCTATAGTCTATTATGCTACATTTTTTCCTTTTTGAATTTAACAGTTCATTATTTTTATTTAATACTTCTTTACTTACTGGTATGCCCCTCACTCAGGGGGTACAACTATTGTATCTGTGGGAATTACCTTTCCTAGGGGGGCTATGTGAGGGCCCGAGCTAAACTTTAGGTAGGCTTCCTTTTTGTTGAAATGGAATACGTTTTGTTTTGTTGCGGACCATTTTTTTTAGATTCACTCATCCCTTGTTTTTCAGCTCCTACTACTTTCTTCTTCAACTTTTTCTTTTCTTGTTTCATGAACTTCTTTCTTAGCTTACTATTCCTGTGCACCTTGTGCATAGATTCCGCGTTCCATAAACTCCATAATAAATGGTGCCTTTCTCCTTCCTCTCTTGGAACAGCTTTGTCGTGGTTATGGGAGGCTAAAACTTTCTTATATAATAATGATAATAACTTACTGTTATGCAGAGCACGAGTTCTGATGCTTGAAGATAGCGCTTGTGCATTAATAGGGCTGCCGTTTGCGCTCTGTGATGTTTAGTAAGTCATTATGTACGATTAGTCCTTACCGAGATTTGAATGCTCAGTTTTATGTTGTTTTGGGTGTACATTTCGGAATTTATTAGCCGGAAAATGTTGAACGTGCCTTGAGTGGACGGTGGTGTACCAATTATTGTTTTTGATGAAAAAAAAATAGTTTATCTAATTCATTATCGTTAAAAGTTTACGTAACATCGAAATATTAGAAACGAAATATATTTTTAAGTAATAGGAGTATTTATTCAGGGACGAGTTGTTGGCTCATATTTTGTTCCCATCCTCGTAGAACAAGTGGTGTAAAGTCCAGAGCTGAGAGTTTAGTAGGCCTTCTTGTTGTTCAAATTAAAATGCTTCGTTCCCTTAGGTTAAGACCAATTTTTTTTGGTTCATTAGTGTCCTGTTTTTCATCACCTATGACTTTCTTCTTCAGGTTTAATTTTGTTTCGTAACCTTACTCCTCAACTTATTGTTCCTATACTGAGGTTCTCTTGTGTGGAAACACCCTGCGTATTAATTATGCGTTTCCTTTTAACTCCGGTGCTTGGCGTTTCCTTCCTCTATTTGAACGGTTGTATTGTAGTAAGGGAATGGAGGCTAAACCCAGAATTCAATCTATAGAACTAGTCAATTTTTGTAATAAAAACTTGATGCTCTATGTGAGAATATGTAAAGCCCCGCTACTGTGTCGCTTTGAGCAGCTTTGTTGTGGTAAGGAAGGCTGAATCTATGTCGCAACCTAATTTATAGAACTAGTCAGTATTTTTAATAAAAATTTGGTGTTCTACGAGAGAATATGTTAAGTCCTGCAGCTGTGCTCGCTTTGAGCAGCAAGGAAAGCTGAATCTATGTCGTAATCTAATCTGTAGAACTAGTCAGTATTCATAATGAAGACTGGGGGTGTTTTACGGAAGAAGATTTTAAAGTCCCACGACTAACTTATGTAAGCCATCAATTTATTGAGAATAGAAAACGTTTTTGATTCCGTTGCAGATCATCTCTCGATTCACTGCTGTCATTATTTGTTTTTAATTAGCGATTGAACTATTCAAAATTTTTCAACATGAAAATATTGTGGCGTAACTCGTGAGCGATATTGAATGCGGTAGCCCTTATAGGGAAACACAGAATGGAATGAACAAAATAAACGGATTTTTATTCACTCTTCCCCCTCAGAGGGACACAACTATTGCATCCATGGGAATTAGCACTCCCTTGGGGAAAATGTGAGGGTCTGAGCTGAGAGTTGGGTAGGCTTTCCTGTCGTTGAAATGAAATGTCTTTGTTGTGTTAAGGAACATATTTTTTTGGTTCACAGCTGTCTTGTTTTTCAGGACCTACTACTTCTTCAAATTTGATCTTGTTTCATAATCTTCTTTCACAACTTACTGTTTCAATGCCCTTTCTGCATTGATTCCGCGTGCCCTTAACTCCACACTGAATGGTGTCTTCCTCCTTCCTCTCTTTGGATCGCATTTTTGCTGCGGGTAGGGAGGCTAAATTTAACGACTAATATAATCAATCCTTCTTCTCTTTGGATCGCCTTTGTTGCGGATAGGGAGGTTTAAACTAACTAATAATCTAATTTAATTAAGTGTGTGATGAAGTCTTGTGTAGGAACAAATCTTGTGCACACATTCCCCGTTGTGTCAAGTTCATATTGAATGATTTCTAACTTCCTTTGATTGGACTTTGTTGCGGTAGGGAGGCCTGTACTACCAATAATCTAACCTTGAAATATTTTGTTTAGTTTGTACCGAATTTTTTTCGGTCCATTGCCATTCTATTCTCTGTAACCTTACATATCCATGGTAGATTTTTCATTGAAAATTTTGTACCTTGATGCTTCCATCCAAAACATATTTGGGAACACACCTCGTGCATAGATTTCCTTATTTCTTTTTTCCACACCGATTGGTGCCTTCTTCCTTCCTGTTCATGAAACACCATTTTTTTTGTTGGGAGAAGTTCTGAAATGGTGTCATATTCATCTCGATTTTCTGTATTCTATCATTTATTCATATAATCATTGCAACAATGTGAACGCGAGTAATTATAACTTCCCCTCACAACGATAACAATAATCAATGCTCTCTGTTCCTAGCGCTCCCATGGGAAATGTACAAGTTCTTGAGCTAAAGGTTAGGTAAGCCTTTCGTTAAAATAAAGTAGTCTTAATGATTTTTTTGACCATTTTTTCGGTTCACTGCTGTCCTGTTTTTCAGCACCTATTACTTTCTTCGTCAACTTCTATCTCTTTTCATAAACTTCTTTCTTAACTCACTGTTTCTATATCCCCTTCTGGGTAGGTTCCGCGTTCCCTTATTCCAAACTAAATGGTGCCTTCTTATCGGAAGTCTTTTTTTAGCTTAGAAGTTTAGATGCTGAAAACGGATCTACAAATGTAAATCAATGTTCCTGCTCATTCAGTTCGTGAACTTACAAGCAGAATATATCGCAGGTTTTATTTAAAATAAATATGTGAAACTGAATCTTATATTATCCTTTTTTACGATTTAACACGGCGGGCAATAGTCAGCTTCATCTGCATGGAAAAAGTACTAAAACGTTTTGTATGATTGAATAAAGTACATTTTTGTACAGTTTGGATAGAGCTGTCAATTTATGAAGCTGCCGGAATGATAAAAGTGAAGATCGATATCCTTTTAGTTCTGGTAGATTTGTACGTAGCTGGACGGAATTCAATTTTCCAAAAATCCAAATCCGTACCTTGCGGAGGCACACCGGCAGTCGGCCATGTTGTTGATCGCACGTCTGGCAGGGCAGAGTACGCTACGTAGTAGTAGTACGCTGCCGCCGCCGCTGACGTCATGGTGTGTAGGTGACGTCATCTGGCTTGATTGAAATGAAGTCTCCTATTGGCTAATTGAGATAGCGAATGTGCGTGGCTGTCCCCGTAGAAGTGACGGTACCTCCTTTAGTCTACCATGCTGTATACTAACCCAGTCGTAGGTTACACGAAACTTGGTACGAGACATATCTTGTCACCTGTCGAGGCAAATGGATTTATTTCCTCAATAGCACAATTACAATGCTATGATGACTGCTTGTAGGCATGATACAAAAGTGAAACATGTTAGCGCCGTTGAAATAACCAGCCAGTCGTTTTATTTGTGAATTGATAAGAAATGTGCTGGAAGAAAACAGTATGACTTCTTTTTGTTTGGCAGTTATGAGTGTGAGCTGATGGCCTTTGAAAATTTCATGAGAATGATCAAATTTAAGAAGACGAACACCGATCAGTGCGTGTTGACGAAGGTCACTCAAAGTCAAAATGAATGGAAATCAAAATATAACCATATTTAGATCAGATAATTTTTAAAACTAGATTAAAATGAACTGTACCGAGAAATTTAGCAAATTAAGGTACAGGAATCCTTAGGCCATTCGCTGTATCTAAACAGACAGTATAATTTCATTAATACGATTCAAGGTCAGTGACAAACTCCAAAGCATCGTATTTAGAGCCACCTTACAATCTTTTCGCACAGCTCAGGAACTGTAATCCGTCGATCTTCAAGCATTGCCGCTTCGACTTTGGCAACTGTTTCGTCGGAAACCTATGGCCGCCCTGCACGGGCTTCGTCGTGGACGTCTGTTCGGCCGTTTTTAAAGTCCCTGACCCATCTGCGCACCATCCCGGAGCTCATGCACTCTTCTCCATACATTTGACAAAGTTCTTCGTGAATTTCCTTCACCGATTTCTTCTTAGCATCCAGGAAACGAAACGCAACTCGCCGCTGGCGGGAGACGCAAGAGGATGCTCCATCGCTGACGGCTGCTGAGCCAAGACGAAACGTTGCAGCGACGCTGGCTTGGAAAGGGATTAGAGTGGAGGAACCAAACAACCTGCCTCTGTTGCCTGGCCGCGCATAGAAACGATCCTAGTGCCTGCGGCAGCCCGTGGAACTTATTTACGGACACGCCTCGTAAACTCGTACACTACGAATTACACGAAGGGTGAATTGTAAGGTGGCCCTGAACTTTCACGCTAACTTGAACTTTGAAGAATGTTTATTACATAGCTACATAGAATTTAACTCGTGTTTGCTTTCAGACGTTAATTTGAATTCAGGAAACGACACAATGAATTTCATTCGAAGACAAATAAAGATTTTTTCTTCAATTCCAATCGCAGTTCTACATTTATGATATAGAATCATTTTTCAATTCGAAGTAAGGGTTCGATGAATGTAATGTAATAAACGTCACTGACAATAAACACAATTGCATGCTTGCACCATTTGTTCAAGTTAGTTATCACCTGCCAATATCAAACCAAACGAAATGATCATGTCGACAACAAATATATGCTCAGGTGATTCGGAATCATTTCAAGCTCAACATTTTTGTTATAATTAATATTACTGTTAAATATATACAATATTGATGTTATTCGAGTAACAATGCTAATTTAAAGCAAAGTGCAACCAGTGCCTTACAGTGCGGTAATGTATACACTGACTTAGAGTGAAGCTTTTGGCGATTAAACATATAATTCTCCTCGCAGTTTTTAGACTTTTTTGTACCTGCTTCTCATACATGACGCCTTTGCCGAATGTGATGTCAAAATCTTGATAATGAATTAGTACCTCAGTAGAAGAACCAATAACTGATCGTATAAAGTACCGACTGACATCAACTTTAAATGCGACATAGAAGTCCATCAGCGAGGTATCGGTCTAGCGGGGAAATGGCTCAGGTTTGTTTGGAGTGAAATTGCCTCTTTTGGAGAATTCCCTGAACGAGAGTTTCGTGTCATTTACGAAGTTACTTATTTACTTCTGATTCCGTGGTCACGGTCGGTGATACAAATAGGGATGAGAAGCTCAGAGACCCCCGTTAAAAACATCACATATTACTTGTCTACAGTTAATGAATTGCTCAAATGATCTTACTAACTCTTTGTAGGTGACCAGTTAGTATATAAATTGATAATAGCTTCCATGTATAGCATAACATTTCACTTTAACCATAAGCCTTCTGTGAAATATTCATAGAAGGCTTTCTGAAGGTTGATATATTTGAGGTCCGTTGGGGGCAACAGGCGCCAGGATCTTCAGCGTCAGATCGTGGCAGCGTCCCCGGAACTCATCGCTTCCGTTACAAACAAATTTGCTTGTGGCTTATTAACATTTAGACCATTATGTTATTTATGGTTCACGTCTGTGCTAATGTGATAATAAAAAAACCGAGAGTATGTATTTTTTAACCCTCTGCGTGTGTAGGATCCAGCTCCTAGATGACTCGATGTCCCAGTCTACCTCTGTTTTCAGTATAAATTTTCAAATGTTTTAACTCAAATCAACATGTATAATCACATAAATACAGGATAGGAAAAAGTCTCCAGACACGGACTCGTTTTCAATTTCAAATAGAATCTATTGATATTTGTCTCTACCAAAAAATTACACTTAATTACTTATTATTACTTTGCATATTATTTTCTCCATAATTTGTAGTTAAGCCTTTTCGAAATACTCTGAAAGAAAGTAAAGGACAAGCTTTTATTGACCTTCTAAGCGCGAGAGCATCAAGTTTAACAATCATTAGGGTGCTAACGATGGCTAAATCTACAGTTTATGACACCGTGACCATATGTGAGGAAATTGACAATGCTAAGGATAGCATCAGAAGCGGGCGTCGACGTATAGCTCGTTCAAAAAAAGGGCATTAAAGCGACCGGAGAAAGAGTTCGAAGAAATTCAAAACGATCCGTGATAAAAATGGCCAGAGAGATGTGCGTCTACATAATCAATGAGAACTATTGTGAAAACTGACTTCGTACATTCGCCCTTGATGCTGAAAATGCATCAGCTTCTCACAGAGATCCAGAAAAAGAAAAGAGCTCAAAGAGCGCAGCTGTTTTAGAACAAACTGAAGGATGGCTTGCAATGGGAAGAGACTGTCTTTTCAGAAAAAAAGATGTTCACCGTGGAGCCGAAGTTCAATCCTCAAAATGACCGAGTGCTGCACATCAGGTAGCGGATATCTCCGAACATAAGTAAACTGTCTATCTCCGACATAAACCCTCCTCTGTGACGGTTTGGGAGTTGGCCTCCAAAAACTTGGAAGTCACCTATGATTTTCATCAAACAAAGAGCAAAAGTGAATTCAATTTCATATTCTGAATACGTCTGGACTTCAGCTTTCCAAGCGATATTTTGCAGTTAAATTTTATTTCAAAGAAAGTTAAAAAGAAAACAAAGAAAGAAAGAAAAAAAATGGTTGAAAATGAAATATCATTTCATATAAATAATATTTCACCTCCAACATGATAGTGTTCCCTCACAAATTTGTAATAGAACTCAAGTGTGGTGTCAATATCGTTTCCCAAATTTATGCAGAGAAGAAATGTGGCCTTATTTTTTGCCTGATTTGAACCTCCTGGACTTCAGTGTTTGGTCAGTGTAAGAGACTGAAGTCTGTGCATTATCTCACGCCGCTGTTGACGATTTGAAGTTGTCCCTAAAGATGACACAGTCAAAATACCGCAAGAGAAACTACTTGTCTCTGGTGAAAGTTTCAGAGGAAAATTTTGGAGGTTTATAAAAGCAAAATAAATGCACATTGAAAAATTAACTTCGTTTCTTGAATTAATAGTAATTAAAATTTAACAGGAGTACAATTTTCGTTTACTTGCATTATGCTAATGTAGATACATAACCAATTATTCAGACCAGATGCTTTTTCCCAACCCTGTAGAATGGTTTCCTCAAATCTTATTTAGAAGATAAAGTTGAATTTGGATTTTGTTTGACGAAAGAAGAATCGTGATGAATTTATAAGACGTCGGTACGTTCTCAGATTGGCATATCCGGTCGACGTAGATTTGATGAAATGACTGCCGGATAGTCTTGACAACAAAAGGGATGTTTCTAATCTGATTGCTAGAGTGTAAAATTTCCCGTGGAGCCCCTACGAATGACATATTTTGATAACATATTTTGATAACATATTTCGATTCATTGTTAAAATATTTGAGCAGATGTTTGGGAATTTTAGATGTAAATTGAATACTTAATTTAACGTATTAATTCCGATTGAAATATTATTTCACTCTATTTTTTAGTTAAATAGTGGTGATGTAACGCTGGCACAGTGACGGTTGAGCTGACACAACAGCCGCAGCCTTGAGCAGTTAGATACACAGATAGCGCAAGGAGCAATGAGGCACAGGCAGATCGTAAAAGTACCATGAAGCAACATACGTAGCAGCTATCACGACTATGAGTAAACTGCGAGGGCTTACAGTAGTGAGAGTTTATGGCTATTCCAATGAGAAAATCAATACTTACCAAATAACGGAACGGCCTTAGGACATTTAAATACTGAGTGTTGGACGCTAACTAACGAAGTATGTGTAATAACGATAATGTAAATAACAATAATGCGGAGACATCTTTGCTAGTAATGAAGAGTGTGAACAGCGACTTGGCACTCCACCTGATCCCTGAAAGTACTAAAGTTACCCTTGTGCTACAGCCTGGTACCAAGGCCTCTGGGTGCCAGACGACAGCCTCGCATCAATTCAGTTTCGAGACGAACTGGAGTGAAAAGACGATGATCCAAAAAGGCGTAAATGTCACCATCCACTTTGTTCCCTGGAGAGTAGGGCACGTACCTGTCTGGGTGCGCGGTGAACCGGTTTCTAGATCACCTGATTCATCATCGAGGTCGCTCTGCAACACAGACAAGAATATCTAAGAGAGTAATTCGTCATTTCATCCGAAGTTGCACATCCACACTACATTTGTAGAGCAGCCAACCGAGTGAAGGAGTTCCTCGTACGAGTGAAACTCCAGAAGATGAGCAAGCGTTAAGTTCAAATCGTTCAGTTGTCGCTGCAATGTTTGCCAGAAGTTTCGGAGACGCTTGATCGGGAGCCATTGTTATTACTATTGTGCACTAGGAAGGGGAAGGATTGAATCAATTAATTTTGTTACATAAACAGATACGGGAAGACGATTTATAATGCATCTGATGGACGCCGGAAAAATTATTCATGGTATTTATTTATGAACGAGCGCCTATATGTTAAGGCCTGGACTTAATGAGATGGGCCATAAAAAAATAAACCTTGCGATCGATGGACGACGCTTTCCCACAAGCGATTGTAATATTATCAGGTGTTATCAAATTAATTAAAAGCAAACTACTTTCCCTCCCAGCATTTTGAATTAAATTGAGCAATGGGCAAACACCAAAGTGGTCACTGTTTAGGTCATGAGGCCTGAGCGACCGTTCAGGGATTATTCAACGTCACTAGCCATGAGATGCATTGATGTTTGCCATAAGTAACAGTGGAGCCTGATGCTAATGAGGCCTGTAATCAGGAGTTGTAGTCATGCTTCCCAGTGATGTTATTAAGTTCTGATGGTTGTACGTCGGCCGCTCGGCGCGTACTCCACCCCTCCTCCGTATTCGCTTCATTGTCTACCCGCAAATTCTTAGATTGCGCTTTATTGATTGATACCATCCTCTTTGCTTCCACGAACCACAACGATCCACGTTACCTTGAAACGCGGTCAGTACTGCTCTATCCCTTGACTCCTTGATTCATATTTATAGTGTGGATGGTAAGGCCAACGTTTGCGAGCTTACATCAACTGATGATAAAGAATAGCTCTTTTTTTAATTTTGATTTTTGGTGGCAGCAAATCTCTAATCTGCTTCTTAATGATAATTAATGATCGTAACGAGAACATTAAAACCTCACGTGAAACCATCAACATACTTTAACAGCCGCTCGTTTTGCCACCTCTGCTGCTAAATGTCCCCTATTTTTGCAGCATCTCCAATCATTCCACCTCTTTTCCAGCCCAGGTGTTCATACGATACATGACTCTAATTACTGCAGCGTCCTTATAAAATCCTTTACATTAAGAATATGTTCTGTTAGCTGCATGTTAGGACGAACCACAGAACCTTCCTCACCACTGCATAGCTTTTTACATTTTCCCGCCCTGTGCTCTTGAGTATCCGTGCACTCGATCATTGTCCCTCCTGGATACTTAATATTTTGTTATTCTCACTCAAAGTTCGCAAGTTTGTCTCTGTCCCATGAATATTTAACACCATAATTTTTCCTTATAATTTGTAGAACTCTTCACAATCTCGAACTCCTTTTTTAGTTCCCCCCGTGACTCAGTGACCACAGCAATGCCGACAGCTTACGACAAAAAGTTCAGTTTTATTTCCCCATCCCTAATTCCAAAATATTCACTTTCAGGCTCACATCTAATCATTTAGCTTCATAATAAACAGTAAGAGGAATTACTTGCAATTCTGTCTCACCCGAGCACACCTCGTCTTGCGGTTCCTACATCGCACGTGTGCAGTGGGGGGCAAAATAATGCAACACGTTGGTTATCTCGCCAAACAACACATTTCTAAACCACGAACGATTAAGAGATTGGATTATTAATAAACAATGTTTCAGCAAAGATCATAATATATCTAAAACCCACAATTATTTAATGGAAAAAATGTTTAGGAACATGTATAATAATTACGTGAACGTAAGTTTACAAAACCTGTGTTTTCCTCGATATCATTTATCAAAATTATTTTAGAATTATTCCAGAAAGTTCTAATACATTCTACTATTTGGCAACCGAACTTTCCTCCGCATTCATATCCATTAACGTGTCATTGATACAGCAGCTCTCGTTCGAAAGGGAGTAAGCATGGGTAAGAATAAGGATAAGGACATAAGCTAAGACCTTCGCAAACATATTGTGATTCTACAAATTGTGGGATATCGGAAACTATGTGCACAGCAGTGTACGCTTATTGCCTCGGTTAGAACAATAATACGTAAGTAGAAATACCGGAATGAGACTCTCAGCAAGCCTCGAACTAGCGTCCAGGATACATGAACGACTGCTTGAAAGTTGGTCCGAACCGTAGCGCAAACGTGAAGAATCAAAGAATGATCTCAAGGAATCAGGGATCGAAGCCAGCAAACCCACGATCAGCAGGGCTTTATGTCGTGAAAGTTTTCGCGCCTGCATCCCTCGAAGGGCACCTCTTCTTCAGAAACGTCCGTCATGGCCAGGCTGAAGTGTGCAAGGCCAGGCTGAAGTCAGCATCGCTTTGGAACTCAGTACTGTGGTCAGATGGAACCAAAATTTAGCTATTTGAGAGAAACAGCGCACACCATGTTTGGAGGGAACAAAACGAAGGGTATAAACCAAAGTGCATCATACCCATTGTTAAGTTTCGGGTAGGTTCTTCAGGGGTAGGTTAACTTCACATTATTGACCAAATCGTGAATGACAGAAAATTTCGGGAAATATTGGATGAGCAGCTCGTACCATCATCTCGTTTGTTAAAATTGAAACGTGGAAGGACCTTCCAATATGACAACGATCCAGAACATACTGCGAACGAAACCAAGTCAATGCAATGGCTAAGTCAATCCAAGGACATGAATCCGATCAAAAACTTGTGGAGGGAATTGAAATTGAAGATTTAAACGAGAGGTCTCAATAACATCATTAAACTAAAAGAATTTGCATTGAAGAATGGAATAAGATTACACCCGAAACTTGTGATAGGCTTGTAGTGAACTACTCTAAACGTCTCGAAGCCATAATTGAGAAAAACGGCTATGCAACGAAGTATTATGTATGTATAGCTTGAAATGAGATGTTAACTTATACTCACGTATTTATTATACACATTCCTATATATTTTTCAATTAAAAATTTGTGCGTTGTTGATACACTATTAACTGTTTACTACTATTGTTTATATATTGTTCAATTTTTGAAATTGCACGGGGTTTAGACTCATGGAATCAGGAGATTTAATCCACGTGTTGTATTATTTTGCCCCCACTGTAAATCCAAACGCACTTCTCACAATTCCCACAAGCTTCTCACTCAAGCTAATGTTTCTACCTATGTCAAATGCCTCGAACAATTTACCCCGTCAAATGTTTCTGAGTATCGTAAAAGAGCCAGCTATAGCTAATAACTGTCTTTTCTGATTCTCTCAATAATTTAATTTACAAACCTACAAATTGACAGAACAATGATTGTCTTTCCTAAAAACCCTTTTGTTCTTCTACCGCTCCTGTTGTTCCACTACACGTTTCTTTTCAATCAGAAATCTGACTAAGAGAAAGATGTTTTTTGTTTTGGTTTTGTCCAACTTTTCTGTCCTTTCTGATGCAACCATGCAACCAGGCTTTCATTTCCCTCCATCTGGGATGGTTTCACTCCTCCATATCTCACCAAACAAACACTTTAAACTGTTCAGCAATACTCGTACCATCATAGTTACAAAGCGTATGCGGATTTCTTTCAGTTCTCCCCTACTTCCCATTTTTCGAAGATTTTCGCCCTTCTCACGTATAATTCTATTTCCTATTTTAAGCTCAAATTCTCAGCCTAATATGTTGACATGAGCCCGACACATTTTGACTGGTTTGAAGAGGTGGACCTACCATTGTTGAGGCTTAATTCTTCTCTTAACAGCTGCCACCGACATCACAGTCAGTCGCAGTGTGGAAAGAAATGACGCAATAATATGGACTGTAAGTTTTCTATAATATTGACCCTGACTATAAGGATAGTAACAATTTTTTTGGCAAATCATCATATGTGAGACGGACGATTCGAATTCAAAACTTGAAAACTGAGTGGGTACCGAATGGAATACACAGCTTAGGGCAAAGTTTATATCATTAGGATTTGGGCAATTTAATTGCTTCTATTCGTAGTCCTTCGCATCCAATGAAGACACAGCTTGTGACGACCCGAGATTGACGCAGTCTAGCTGTGATGAATTGCGATAAAGACGCAGTAATCTCTGTTCTGGACACAATTCTGGCAGAGCGAAAGTATCAAATATTTTCGCCCGTAAAAGGACACCGAAACATAACACAAAATTCCATCCCTTCGCTGTTTATTGAACAAATTAAAGCATTGTTTTCACAACTAAAAGTATTTGGTTAATTCGTGAAATCCTACAATAAAGCGGACAACAGCGTGGAAAATGATCAAGAAGTTCGCAGGTCAACCAAAGCTTAGGTTGGAAAGTAGTTTGATGAACCTAGTAGTTCATCAAAAATATGCGGGGACAAGTGCAGCCCTTCTCAATTCTGCCGCAAATTAAGAGTAGCAGGTTATGGCACTAGATATTCCATGCATCGAGTCCTCACTCCTACTAAATGCATCACTTCTACTAAATTTTTAATCGTCATCAGTTTGTGATATGAAAGATCTCAACAGAGGAGTATTTATAGAATGTGTCTTCATGTCTTTCGTGAGAATTCTGAAGGGATACAGCCCAGCGCCGCCATGGTGTTCTCTGAGTCATAGAAATTCGGCTATGAGGTGTTTGATTGATTTAATCCAGTTTTCATAAGTAGTTTTCAATTTTGAAAGTTGAATTTGAATTTAAATTATCCCATTTTGTAACTGGTGTTAGGAAAAGTGGCCTAAGATATTTTGTAGGTTCATAATAGCTTACGTCTCTCCAAATCTCGGTGTAGAGGCTCTTGACTTGTATCATCGCCAGAGGATAACCCAACGCTCGTTAGACCATTTTATCCTTTGGCGTTCAGTAACTTTTTGGTTGTACTTCATCAGATCTTCACCCTGGAGTTTGTCCCTTGCACAAGCTTGTGAATGTTCTTGCGAGTATTTTCTTCCGCTCTCTATATTTATGAGTTCTCTTAGTTCATTATTTCTGTTTCATTTCTGATAGACTCAATTGGCCTGACGTTACGTTGAAAGGTAGCGTGTTTCGCTGCCACCAGGAGCTGATAGCTCCGACTAAGTTTAAATAAATTATTAAACAAAGTGCATCATTCTATCTATTGGTAACGTGGGCAGAGGGCCCCGGCACGTGTTTCATGTGCCAGTGACGAGAGAGAGAAGGAATGATACGAGGCCACAATTTATTACGTGTACTTTGGGAAAGCAAGTCAGGAGGGCGAGAGCACACGCGATCACAGCAACATTTACAATTTCGGAAACAACAGGACTCATCAATTCTAACTTTCCCTCCGAGGGACTCTTCCGATACCACCACAACCACGGTGTAACAATATTTTAAATCCAGAACATTTGTCGAGCCAAAGAATGTACAAGCCACCGAAAGGGTCGAGCCAATTAAGCGTATAGCAGACGCTTGAAAATCATGCGCCCTCACACAAAGTCAATGAATTTCCGTGATCGTGCCTCGCTTTACTGAACTCCGTCTCTAAATTCAGGTATAAATTGAAAACACTGCCTCGCGAGTAACTGCACTATTCTAAGTGCGTAAAAACCGGCGTGACTGTCTCACGCCTCAAGCCCGACAACCCGATGTCCGCTCTCAACTACGGCCCGCCGTCTAGTGATCTCTACTCGTCCGACATAACTCGCCTGGGCAGCGCTCCCCCCTCCCGAAGGGGAGGGTGGTCGCCGCACGAGCGGGGTAACGATGGGCGGGCAAGGTCCTGAGCCTCCCCCTTCCCCCACACAACCGGGGATACGGCTGGTGGGGAGGGGTTGGTCCCAGGGTCCTTCACCGCCTCCCGCCATGGCCAATTAAATAAAGGTTCGTCGCCGGGCTTCGGGCCCGAGTGTGTGGTGCAGCTAGCCACGGTATTCTCTCACTTTTACGACAATGTGGTTGCCTAGGCCTGAGCGTCGAATTATCAGATTTAATATGGTGAGGATTTCTCTTCTGGGAATGTCCCGTTTATATCTTTCCCAAGACCATAGCACGAAAGCCGGCATTAAATTTACGACCCGTGTCATATAAGATCCAGTCTTAACATCAATATTATTTTCGCTCGGTGACGCTAACGGCTAACTCCAGGCTATACATCCTCCCCTATGTTACGCAAGAAAATTTGTGACTATAAATTTTCTTTTTATTTATGTTCTGGCCACGATTCTATTTCCGACCCGACTCACGACCTTGTACAACAGGACATCAAATTACAATACAACAACACAAAAGAAAAACGAACGGCGACCACAACTCGCTCGCACGTGCATCAGCAATTTAAATATAATATTGGCCTCCCTCGGGACTGTGGAGGCGAGCTCTTCAGCCTCCGGAATTGTCGTCGTCTGCTTCCAGTGGGATCCTTTTTAGACTTCTATTATGAGGATAAATTCTTTCCCTCGCAGTGTCTCCTTCCATAGATAGTAGGGAAAGACCGAAGCCGAGGAGATTCGCGTGTACGCGGTCCTGGCCTCGATCTCTCCGCCGTCCCGGGGCACAACTAGGTGCTGCAGCAAGCCGCTGAGGGTCGCCTCGGTCAGGCGTTTGTCCGGTTTCGGGACGAAGAGGACGATGAGTGCGCGCCCCTCCAGGGTCGCGGCCGCCCGCGCCCAGTCCGTCTCGGGTGAGACGCTCGCCAGACTCCCGTCGGGTAGCCACACTGCCACCTCGTAGTGGCGCGATGCGACGTAGGTTCCGAGCTGGCGCACCACCTCGCTCGGCCTCCGTCTCCGCCCTCGATGCATGTACGTCACCGTTTCCTACGGCACACGGTCGGGCATTAATTCCTTGTTACATGGATTAGACATCAATATAGAGCCTATTCTTTCAAATTTTCCTCTCTTCGCCTCATAATGAGAGCGCGTATTACATGAATGATATATGATTTTTATGAGTCTAAACAGTCCTAACCGGACTTGAATGGCTAAGAGTACAACTCCTGCAACACGATTCCGCACATACTCCTGCACACGAAACAGCACACACTCTGACAACACACTCACATTCTTTCATTCGTCGTTCACTTCGTATTGCAGGTCCTAATGATCAGAATGATGGATGAGAAATGGAATTTTCCTACATTAGTACTATTTCCGTGTCAGCTGACCGTTTTTTCTTTCTTTTTAATGAATAGCATTTGCTAATCTCTCGTGAGAAGCAAGCCTAAATTTCGTATGGGTGCAATACGTAAGGCGTCCCTTCGTATGCATGTATGTTTTATCCACAAGTCGCACATGACTTATCTTTTAACCTCCAAAATCTCATGGTATCGGGTAACAGCTGCGATGCCTCAAGCATTGCGCACATGCCTCTGGACAGGCCTAAAAATCCCTCTGTCATGCTTCCTGTAATCTACCTTATCACGCTCGTCAGCAGACCAGATATTTATAACACTCTCCACAGTTCACGCACGTGTTTCCTACGCGCAGGAGTGTTCCCGATCTTACCATTGATGAATGCCTCTCCATCTCTCTTACGTCGACTGCTACTTCCGTTCCGCTCCGATGGATGCCGCTGTGGTGCTGGTTTTAGCACGCGCACACGACAGCACCTCGCCCGCTCGTCGCCTTCCTGAAAATCTTCAAAATTTACCTTAGTACATTTATCATTAAATATTTCAGCTCTAAAGTCGGTTCGATGCTGTTCACGCTCCGATTTCTCAGCACAGGAGCTATCCATCTCTGTTATATGTATTTTGTCTTATTTTCTTGGCCTATATTGCCCTTGCTATTTCCTTATCGTCCTAAATCAAACTCTCGTATTTAGCATCTCAAATGCCTCGCTGTGCGCTTCTCTCTGTTCAGCCTGTCTTCTCTATCTTGAAGTCGGCTCTCTCTCAGGTTACATGCGTCTCCGCAATGCAGCGCCTTTAAATTTTTATGACCTATTGTAGCTCCATTGTCCCGAAGGTTCACGCCTCGAGTCTCTACCTCGCAAGTGCTCGTCCCGCCTGCCTTTCCACACTAGGCTACGTTATTATTAAAGAACCGTATTTGCTAAAATTTTATACTATGTCCGTAATGGGACTT
This sequence comes from Morinoia aosen, assembly GCA_030386875.1. Classification (NCBI taxonomy): domain Eukaryota; kingdom Metazoa; phylum Arthropoda; class Malacostraca; order Amphipoda; family Talitridae; genus Morinoia; species Morinoia aosen. Next base: position 66,834,636 of record CM059566.1, read on the forward strand.
AATTATTAGATGTCTCGGTAGAAGTTCTGCTCAACTCTCGGGAGTTCTGCTATACGAGATCTTATTATCGGCTCCAATCAGCTCATGACAGTCTCCGGTTTCGCTCTGCCGAGTGCAGCAAGTCCCATCCCAAGATAACTTTTAAGTTGACGTCTCTCTTTTGCGCCTGCATGGTGCCTATTTCTCTTTTTAAAACGTCATTTAGAAGCAAAAAATTTTATTTCTTGAATTTCTCTCCCCCTCCGACGATCACAGAAAATTCCTTCACAGGGAATTTTTCACGCTAAACGAACAACTACACGCAGGATATATCTACTTCCCAGCCAAGTTGCCGACTCTTACGACTACACCTGAAAGGCAATTTTATTAGTAAGGTTGTACTTATAAATACTACTAAAAAAAAATGAAAATTTCGTCCCCTCATTGGTTATTTTAACCTACTAGTTTTGAGAGGACTAAAGAGCCGTACTCACTACTGGCCGTATTATGTGAAGAAAAAACATCTGCTGCGGCTGTGCTATACTTAGATTTTAATACTGTCTAATTGTATCTCTGCCTAGACGGCTAGTTTCCTTCGAAATCTCTCTTCATTCCTTACACATCTCAAACAATTGACCAGCAATCAAATTCCTTCTGTGATGTGACGGTCATTATCCCCCTGCAGTTGTTTGAAAATGTCAAACTTTTCACTGCAATTTTACCTCTAAGTTTATTCCAGTCATTCTAAACTGCGCAGCCAACAATGATATAATTTTGCCCAGTACGCTGTTATAATGTGTATGCCAAATCTCTACTCGTATCCCAAGCCTCCTTTCTGCGCATCGCACTTGCTTCCTGCGGTTGAGCTCATCTTTTCCAGGCTCGGATTGAGGTCCTTTATGCCTCTGTTGATTTTATGACCTTCGTCTGTCGCCGGTCTACAAGCTCTGAGCACAGTCGCTCGTGGTGGCTGATAGCATTCCTACGAGTTACTTGCCTAGCAGTCAACTACTCAGAAAATTCTCTGCCAACCTAGTTGTTGCTAAGCTATTCTGTAAAGGAATTAGATTAGTGAGCTTATCTCCTACTTATTCGCTAGGTTATTCTGAAAAAGAAGATTAGATTAGTAAGCTTATCCACTATTTATTCGCTAGGTTATTCTGAAAAAGAACATTAAATTAGTAGGCTTATCTATTCTCTACTTGTTACATAGGCTTTTGCTTATGTAGTCCCCTCCTCTACTCCTCTACTGGACCGGCCGATCTTAGAGCGTAAGGACGCCTAGCTGCCGGGGTGGGTAGGGGTGGGGGAACTTCAGGTCTTGTTACATAGATCTCGTCGTCGCTGCCTTCCGAGTCGCTATCCTCGTGACGCACTTTTGTGACGTGCTCGACGCTCTTCTTCATGCCGCGGAAACGCTCGTCTTGTAACACCAAAGGTTCCTCTGGCTGAAATGACGCGGGCTTAAGTCTATTTCTGTGCACCGTTATCTCCTGCCGGCGGCCGTGGACTTGTCGTATTACGACGTTCATCGGTGTTGGAAGGGCCTGAATCCTGTACGGGCCTATCCAGTTCCGTCGGAATTTTCCCATCGCCTTGTTCCTTCCTGCTGTATTCCGTAGGAATACACAATCGCCGACTCTAAGTTCCTTATCTCTCACGCGCTGATATCTCACATTCTTGTCATGTGCATTTCGGCTTGCTGATATCGCGTCTTCGAACGCAATTTGTAACCTTGCAAAAGCGGCGTGAGGAAAATCTTCCTCCACAGCATAATTTAGTATCCTGGGCTGCAGAATATCAGACAGTGGCAAGGGAGCGTCGCGTCCATGGAATAAAAAGTACGGTGTGTTGTCTACCGAGGCATGATACGAACAGTTTAGAGCGAGCGTGGCGAAAGGTAGCTGCTCGTCCCATGATGTGAGATCCTTCTCTACGGTTGCCTTTTCTTCGTTAGTCATTTTGCAGCTTACACTCCGCGATGATCCATCAATATTTTTCTCCAATATATTATTGGCCGTTGCAACTCAACACGCACTACACTGAACCTCTAATTTTTACGGTAAATACAGGTTACCCAGCATCAACACAAAAAAATTTTTTTGGGTGTATCCAAGAGAGGAAAGAGGAGGGCCCCACTGGAAAATTTACCGAAATGCGGACTCTCATGCGTAGGGCATCAAAATCATAAGTCAGGAGGGAATCTCCTTACACGAAAATTCAGTTAACACGAGTCATATAACAGCGCAAATTTATGTAAATATTCACGTTGATCGTTCCCTGTACTTGCAATGTCACTCATACCTATTCATCTCACTGATCCTAGTTCAGCCCAAGACACACAAAATATTATATATTTTCTTTGGACAACAGAATAAACTTTTATGCGGAGTGTTGATCTCTTCCCCAAACACAGATAAAGAGCGACCAACAAAATGCGGAATTGGTACGTATTATTTCTGTCCTAGGGAACACACAAACATTTAAATTGATGTTTCTACAGACGATTCGTTGATTTACCCCCAATAACAGAGTAGATGTTCGGTTGGTTTAAGAAACCGCTCTAGTCGCTAATAAAACTTAAAGGTGTCTCCAAGAGAGAAAGGAGGAAGGCCCAAGCTGAAATGCAGTCTCTCGGCAAAGGTACATAGAACAGCAAGTTGGGCCTCTAATAGCAAGAACAGTTTAGGTCGGGATAAGTTGTCAGACTAGTTCGATGCGGTTCATTAACCAAGATCAAGTGAAGAACAGTTAATAACTGAAACAAGACGTTTGTGAAACGAAATGTGGTCGTTAAATAATCCTGTATTTCCTTCCAGCACCAAAGCCTAATTACTCACAGTTGGCCCTCACTATGACACAATAATATCTATTTGCAATCTAGATTTGCACGAACAATCCCTAAATTTGCAATCCTGCTCACAACACGATATTTACCCAATATGTACCTAATTTACAACAAGGCACGCGAATCAACGATTTCTCCCCGCGGAACGAACAACTTAAATAAATCACTATAATTCCGAGTTACTTTTCGATATCTATCCACATTGAAAGACACAGCCGCGCAGCAAACTAATACCGAACCGAGTAGAAAAGAAATTTTTCCCCACACTTCTAATTACGGTATACGTAACACACACGAAATGCAATGAAATGGTGTCTACTTACAGTTTTTGTTGATCTTGGACGCCGTTGCTGCTCGCTGCCTCTCGACTGGTTGCTTCTTCTTTCTTGTGTTCTTTCTCTATTGTTTTACCTCTCTCTCGCCACTAGTTTCCATCCCACCGCTGCCACCACTGAATGTTCTTGCGGGTATTTTCTTCCGCTCTCTATATTTATGAGTTCTCTTAGTTCATTATTTCTGTTTCATTTCTGATAGACTCAATTGGCCTGACGTTACGTTGAAAGGTAGCGTGTTTCGCTGCCACCAGGAGCTGATAGCTCCGACTAAGTTTAAATAAATTATTAAACAAAGTGCATCATTCTATCTATTGGTAACGTGGGCAGAGGGCCCCGGCACGTGTTTCATGTGCCAGTGACGAGAGAGAGAAGGAATGATACGAGGCCACAATTTATTACGTGTACTTTGGGAAAGCAAGTCAGGAGGGCGAGAGCACACGCGATCACAGCAACATTTACAATTTCGGAAACAACAGGACTCATCAATTCTAACTTTCCCTCCGAGGGACTCTTCCGATACCACCACAACCACGGTGTAACAATATTTTAAATCCAGAACATTTGTCGAGCCAAAGAATGTACAAGCCACCGAAAGGGTCGAGCCAATTAAGCGTATAGCAGACGCTTGAAAATCATGCGCCCTCACACAAAGTCAATGAATTTCCGTGATCGTGCCTCGCTTTACTGAACTCCGTCTCTAAATTCAAGTATAAATTGAAAACACTGCCTCGCGAGTAACTGCACTATTCTAAGTGCGTAAAAACCGGCGTGACTGTCTCACGCCTCAAGCCCGACAACCCGATGTCCGTTCTCAACTACGGCCCGCCGTCTAGTGATCTCTACTCGTCCGACATAACTTGCCTGGGCAGCGCTCCCCCCTCCCGAAGGGGAGGGTGGTCGCCGCACGAGCGGGGTAACGAGGGGCGGGCAAGGTCCTGAGCCTCCCCCTTCCCCCACACAACCGGGGGTACGGCTGGTGGGGAGGGGTTGGTCCCAGGGTCTTTCACCGCCTCCCGCCATGGCCAATTAAATAAAGGTTCGTCGCCGGGCTTCGGGCCCGAGTGTGTGGTGCAGCTAGCCACGGTATTCTCTCACTTTTACGACAATGTGGTTGCCTAGGCCTGAGCGTCGAATTATCAGATTTAATATGGTGAGGATTTCTCTTCTGGGAATGTACCGTTTATATCTTTCCCAAGACCATAGCACGAAAGCCGGCATTAAATTTACGCCCGTGTCATATAAGATCCAGTCTTAACATCAATATTATTTTCGCTCGGCGACGCTAACGGCTAACTCCAGGCTATACACTTGGTGCTCTGATCAATTAGACTCTACCAAAGTTCCTGGGTGTTGAACGCTTGGCTGTTCGTGGTGTGGGATCCTGGCAATCATCTCTGTGTACTTGAAATGTTATCCTCCATGGATTAGTTTTTCCACCGACAGTAACAATGTTATTGATAATATTTCGATGAGGGATAAAAACATTGCTGGCTCTTACATAATATGTATACAAAACTTTGTTAAAAAATACTTATTCCATAATTTTTAAGTTACAATTATATTTTTGGACACTTTTAAATGTACAACTTTTGATCCCCTGAATACCGTTTTACAAATAAACAGTAACTGACTCACTTCGTAAACGCCAAGCGTGAAACTGTCATTACTCACGCAACTCCGCGTATTTGCCCTGAAGATCTGTGAGCGACAGAGGCTGTTGCAACAAGACGTGCAGTTGCGTTGCAGGCGTGGAGACAGCAACCAGGGCTGCCAAGCCTGCAGCGGTGGTTATGCAGCCGGCAATCTTCACCACTCGACACCTGTCAGCGGGAGCTTTGTGAGGAACTAGACGCTTGGTGCGCTACAGCTTATGCGCTACAGCTATTCCCACATCACCGTTTATGTGAGCTATTTACTCTGAATTATTGGGTGTATACAGTTGTCTCATTAATGTAGTCGTCTAAAAAATTAAGCCAATTTTTTGAAGTAATATAACCAATAAGAGCACGCACATATATATGTATATATATATATATATAAATGTACAGGGAGTTCATGGGAATCGAACTCGTGACTTATAAGTTACCGCGCCAGCACGCTACCGACTGCGCTATCAATCACCCTAAAAGGTGATCGAGGCGCAACGAAAGCAATGCATGGCACGGCGAAAGCGGGCTCATCCGTCCGCGCATATAATTCTCTTATGTATCAATAGCTCAAAGTCATATCACCCCCAGAAACAATTACTGAGTCTGGTAAAGCGGGCTCATCTGTCCGCGCATAGGTTTTTATTCAAACGAAATAAATGTACAGGGAGTTCATGGGAATCGAACTCGTGACTTATAAGTTACCGCGCCAACACGCTACCGACTGCGCTATCAATCACCCTAAAAGGTGATCGAGGCGCAACGAAAGCAATGCATGCATTGCTATCGTTGCGCCTCGATCGGTGGGCGGGCGGCCTTAGACATTGGTACTTGAGACAAACAGTGGGTTGCAAAAGTATTCAACGCACTGATTTTTCTTCAATGTTTCGAGAAAAAGTGCATCAATTTCTCAGTGAAACAATCACAAAATATCCAAATGGATATCAGCTATCCAAACATAGGTGGGAACGAACAAACATCGTCCAGAAAATAAATGTATTGCTAAAATTCGAAATAGGTCCTGTGTAAAAATATTTATCACACTTAAAAATATGATGATAAATTCTGCAGTTCATTATGACATCATTTTCATTTTGATATGAGCTGTCATTTAAGCGAATTACATACAACATTGCTCGCTACACATTGTTTCTTCCACTGACTGGCTGACAATAGTTACAGTCTTCCACAACAGCTCATACTTCTTGTTAATGTGTAAAACAAAGGAGATGTCGAATATAACAAGCAATAAGATCACAAAGCCTTACATAGATGGTGAAAGGTATAGAAACATTGCTCAGTGATACAGTTGGTGCTGTAGTACGCAAGTGGAGAATATAAATACAGCAGAAAATATTGAAAGGAGTGACCGTCCCCGGAAATTGACCTAGACAACTGAGCGGTACATTGTTCGTAATGTGAAGAAACAACCATTCTGGGCTCGAGAAGAAATTCAGAATGATCTGAAAAATGCCAGAGTTTGAGTGAGTAAGGATACAATCAAGAGATCATCGAGACGTGGGAGCTGAATTCTGTGGGAAATTCTTCCCACATACGCCTCCTGTAGCTTCTCATTGTAAGTCTGTAGCGTGGTCAGGTGTAATTTTTTTGCTTTGTCTGGTTGGGGTTGCAGCGGAGTGGTCGGGTTGTTCTACTTATTTAACGAGCAGTGTTGTTCGGCTCCCTCTGTTGCTGCCACGTGAGATGGTAGTGTGGCCTGGATTCATGCTGGCGACGTGTACTGGTGACGTTGCTGTGCCGTGATCTGGCACTGACCCTCGACCTCCTGCTACCTTGCTGCTACATTTATCTTTAAATTGTTTTCGTGTTTGTGTGAATGGAAATTCTTTTCATTAAACTTTTGTCCGGGTTTTTAAATTTTTAACTAATATAGGTGTTCGGGTTTTAAAACTTGAATCTATTCGGGTTACGGCCTTTGGGCCACGGCCTTTTTAAAACCTCAACTATTTTGCTACGGCGTATTGAAGTGAAACTTTGAACTGCAGACCTCTGGGCTACGGCCTGTATTTGGCATGCCTTTGAGTTAAAAATTTAAATCGAAGATCCGCAGGAGAATGTTTCTGACCTTAAAGGTGGGCTAACACCTGCACTGCAAACCTTCCACCAGTATTTTCTCGTGAGCTATGACCTTCACGAGTTCAACTATCTTCGTATACTATATTTTCTTTCCTGTAGCAGAACATCCACCCTGATGTTTTTCTGATAAACTTTCAAATTACTTCTTAAAATGCTTTGCGGCCTACCGACTATGGCAATATACTTTGGTGAGTTACGGGTGTGACGTTCGTTTGTTACGTTGAGAGCTCTATTTATCGGTTCGTAGGTAATTCAACTTATGATCGTTCTTTTCTATCGTTTCCTTAGTATACCAGTTGCGAGTCTGCTGCGCGTCAGTCTGGGCTCCCGTCTGCTGTAGTTTATGTCTGATTTTTCGCTGAACCTGCATTGTCTAGCTCATCGGTTCTGGTTCTTCGTTGTTTTACAGGTACGCCATTCTTGAATAATTATTGAGTCAAATCTCTGCGGTCGAAGTGTGTTGAATTGTGAATTTTATAGTGTCCGTTGTGATTTCAACCGTGATTTGGCTCTGGTACTGATAGTGTTGTTGCTTGTGGCAGGTGTTCTTGGTTCGGTCTCATACAACTCACTCCTGCGGTTCCCGTGCTGGCTTCTTTAACCAATAACTGCGGACCCTGAAAAGTTGTGCACCGCAATACTACCTTACCTTGTGAAGTCTTTCAATAAAGCAGCGTTGTATGACTGAGCACCTCCCATTCGAGCAAAACCAATTGAATTTAATCGTTCAATCATTGCAAAATATCGAAAATCTCGTATATGTAATGTAAATCATTTTATCGGGATTCGGTCCTCCATATAATTTCCTAAATTGAGTTCATCTCAATTCAATTTCTATTCGTTTGTTGAAATATTCAAGATCACAAAGAAAAATTATATTATTGAAGAGAAAAAACGCGAACGACTTGTTGAATTTTGTTCACAAAGATCAACTCGAATCAAATAACTTGTGGAAAAAGGTAATTTAGTCTGATGAAACGAAAATTAGGCTGTTTGGATGGAAAATCAGGACCCACGTATGGAGGCTAAAGATTTCAGAATATAAGCCTATGAACACCTCTTCCTCAGTAAAATGCGGAAGTGGAAGTTCATGATTTTAGGTTGCGTTTCTCAGAATGAAGTCGGAGAAATTGAAATAATTCACATCTTTAGGACATAGACGTAATTTCGTATTCCAACAAGACAACGATCTGCAGCATGACGCTAAATAACGAAAAATTTGCTCACTGAAAATATTGATGTCTTGGAATTGCCATGTCAATCACCGGAACTCAATCATATTTAAAATTTTACTAAATCACTTGAAATTGAGGAAGCAAGAAATAGATTAAGAACTACAATTCAAATGAAAAAGTGTATGCAGAAGAATGCATGAGACTGTCAAAAAGTTCACGTAAGACACTTGTAGAAAACTATGGGAAACGATTGAGGCTGTACGACAGAACAGAGGCTACGCTAGTATATCTTATAATTAGTTTGTGTGCAATACTTATGCACAAGTCTCATCATATTTTTTGGCATAAAGTTTTGTCTGGGTAATAATTTTCAGTTTACACTCATGCTTGTGTAGGTGATGTTCATTTACATATTCTGTTGTCCCAGTAAAACTGATTAACTCTTTCTTGAAATAGATTAAAAAAATAAATGGGCCGAATGCTTTTGCTCCCCACGGTATTAAAATATAGTCCTTCAACTGGCGTCGAAACGGTATTCATTTGGGCACTTATTAACCCTGTGAATTGTTCTCTCATTCTAGATGTGGATACGACTCCGTTCAGCATAGATGGAAACTGCGAGATCAAATCGCCGCTGCCAGCCACACCTCTCCCCACACTTGGTGTAAAGTGCCGCGACACGGACACATCCTGGGAGGCGGTGGCGAGGACGGTGTTGACTTTCGCCCCTCGCGGCGGTAGGTGAGTTGGCTGCGGCGACCAGCGGCTGCACATCCATTCTGATTAGCAGGATTTGTTGCTACCGTGAAACTTGTTGAAAGAACTCTTTGGAAGTAGGTGAGTGAGAAATGTTCGGATGCTTTAATAGTCGTTTTGAGAATAAATTCAAGTCGGCAAAGTGAAAAAACATTTGCCGCCATTTTACTTTAGTTTACTGAGATAGATTTTTCCTCTCACGTGTTTAGATGTCGAAATTAAAACTGCTGCGTAAAACAGGAAGCGTCAGAAATGGCCAAGTTTTACGTATGGACGTGCATGTACTAATGAAAAAAAATAAACCATGGTACCCCAACACTATTATCTATATCCGTATTTAATTTGTTATTTTCAATGGTGTTAGAATCTAAATTGCAAGCTAATTCAATACGAGAATTATATTAAAAATAGAAAAACAGGAAAGTTTTTCTTGTATCGAATGAATGAAATAAAAAATTTTAATGGATTTATTTCCATTATTCCTGCAAATGTCAATGTTTTGGTTCTAAAGCATTAAATATGGCTACCTCGTTATGCATTCAACCTGTAATATTTAGCTGGGGTAAGTTCTGTCGTATGAGAGCGAGGAACAACAAATAATGAGTGATTACCGAAAAGAGGGGGATGATTATCAAAACAAAGTTAAGAAGAAATAAAATTGATCGAGAAGACAAATTTAAGAATATCTCAAAGTCGAAACAGAGTCTCATCTGTCAGTAATAGAATTAACAGTCTCCTTCGATTGATCTTATTGTTGTGATCTTTGTAAAATGAAGATGAAAAAACATTCAATTTCCAATTTCGTGTGCCTATATCGCTCTCTTTCATTGAGAAAAGGCGTAGTCATGTGTGAGGGTTGTCACCTAATTCAAAGCTATGCGTAGATTTGTACGACTTTGTAGGTGTTCTTAAACAGATTTTCAAACACTTCTGTTCGATAATAATTCATTTACAGCAGTGAAACCGATGAGCATGACATTGTTTGTGTTTTCAAAGTTCGTTATTGCATGCGCCTCGGGTTATTTATTTATCAGTTCGTGTAAGATGCATCTGCGGAGTGAGCATCTTCTCACTGTAATATTTCTGCTTCCATTTGAGGTACGGTGGGATCGAGTTATGTGATAATCACTTGACTGACTGGGACGGAAGAAGGCTTGTGGCTGCTCTGCACCAGCGAGGGATCAGGACTAAAGGAAAAGGTTACTCGCGCTGTGATCGGTGAGATCTTTCGTGATAAATTGATAAGTGTTTCTCGAATGTTGTTTTTCTTTTCGTTAGAGCTGTATGAAAACAAATAGACACGCGGAATATGTTGCTTGGTATTTCTGACAAATGACGCGTCTTCATGCAGCCAAAGAGGACATACAATATCCAATCATCTTCAAATAGCGCAATACCCAAGTGAAATCATCAAAACGTCTGCAATGGTTGAAGTACAAAGTTCTCCTCTCAGGAGACGCTCTCTGTTGTTAATTTTAGGAATGCATTTGGTTCGTCAGAGATGTGTAAATAGAATTTTGAAGATCGAGATCTAGGACGAGCAATGCCCCTAGCACATTACGTAAATAGATGAAATCGTCTCTTTCGAGTGTTGCCGGTAATTGGCAAATGTGCATGACTGGCGGTATTACTGGGTTGTGTGCAGGTCTCACGCAGTACTATTATATATGTAATTACTCTTATATTGAGCTAGGTACACTTTCTTGTGTGTTTCTTGGCTTGAGGCTTACTTGATTATAGGTATTGTGGGCCTGATGTAATTAAAATAAATGTCTTTGCATTTAAATGCCTAATGAAGTGAAATTCGGAATTTGTGAACTCTTGACGATGACTTGGATCAAACAAAGAATCTCATGGGTGGTAACCAAAATAGATTAATGCTTTGCTTACCAAATCTCAGAAATTCATTGAGTTAGACAAATGAAGCTGTTCTATATGTTTGTCCATTATGAGCCAGATTCAAGATACTCATCAAGTGAAGAATTCCTATTTTACATGAAATGACAGTACAAGCTAAAAAACATGTTTACCATCCCTCGTGCCACAAACTTAATACAACACAACATGTTTCGTATGTTGTTTCGAGGTTGTTTGTTGCACTAGAAGAGAAAATGTATTACATAGAAGCATCTATGCAGTATGACAGTGTAGACCCTACGATTTCCTGAAAGAAAAACAAAGAATGCTTTTATTTTAGGATATCACATTGCCTCTCGACTGCACAGAGCAGCGAAAGTGCTTCACTGGCCATTTCTCTGTTCCAGGGGCTCTGGAAACACGCAACTCGTCCTCACGGACACACTTTCGGTTCAATTTACGAAACTACGGTGAGTAGACGATCGAGGCTCAGCCCAGGAGTTAGAGTTATCGACGTGAACGTAAGGTCGGCAAAATATTCTCGGCTTGTCTTCTCGGATTTGAATGTACAGCACAGTTCTTTTCTACGGGATAAATCGTGCGTAGTTGTGTACGTGCAGCGAGGTTATGTGGTAACGCGGCGTTTGTGCTGGTGGCGTGTGGACTGGTGTGAAGGTGTGTGGACTGATGTGGAGGTGTGCGGACTGATGTGGAGGCGTGTGGACTGGTGTGAAGGCGTGTGGACTGATGTGGAGGTGTGTGGACTGATGTGGAGGCGTGTGGACTGATGTGGAGGCGTGTGGACTGATATGGAGGTGTGTGGACTGATGTGGAGGCGTGTGGACTGATGTGGAGGTGTGTGGACTGATGTGGTGGTGTATGGACTGATGTGGAGGCGTGTGGACTGATATGTGGAGGCGTGTGGACTGATGTGGAGGTGTATGGACTGATGTGAAGGCGTGTGGACTGATGTGGAGGTGTGTGGACTGATTTGGAGGCGTGTGGACTGATTTGGAGGCGTTTGGACTGATATGGAGGTGTGTGGACTGATGTGGAGGCGTGTGGACTGATATGTGGAGGCGTGTGGACTGATGTGGAGGTGTATGGACTGATGTGGAGGCGTGTGGACTGACGTGGAGGCGTGTGGACTGATATGGAGGTGGGTGGACTGATGTGGAGGCGTGTGGACTGATGTTGAGGCGTGTGGACTGATGTGGAGGCGTGTGGACTGATGTGGAGGCGTGTGGACTGATGTGGAAGCGTGTGGACTGATGTGGAGGTGTGTGGTTTGATGTGGAGGCGTGTGTACTGATATGGAGGCGTGTGGACTGATATAGAGGTGTGTGGACTGATGGGGAGTGATGTGGAGGCGTGTGGACTGATGCATGTGGAGGCGTGTGGACTGATGTGGAGGCGTGTGGAGTGATGTGGAGGCGTGTGGAGTGATGTGGAGGCGTGTGGAGTGATGTGGAAGCGTGTGGACTGATGTGCATGCGTGTGGAGTGATGTGGAGGCGTGTAGACTGATGTCGAGGCGTGTGGACTGATGGGGAGGTGTGTGAACTGATGTGGAGGCGTGTGGAGTGATGTGGAGGCGTGTGGAGTGATGTGGAGGCGTGTGAGCTGGTTAGGTAATAACTCTCAAATGTAGCCCAACAGAAATACAATTTAAGGTTTCAGAATCAGAAACTTTTAAGGAACAAATCCAATAAGTTTTTAATACGTGACACTTCATTTCAGTGCCTGCAACAGAGGGTGATTCAGCATGTTGTCATGTTATCACATATACTCGTAATTTGAAGCGATATATTGTTAGGGACCAGACTTGAGTGCAACTACTGCATGGAAGTTACCAGTTCAACTCATTCATTTCCGTCGTTGTTGCACACTCTAGTGACCTCGAGCTATCCATTTGAGCATGATAATTTCATGTGCAGTCAATTGCAGCGCACAGTATTAAGTTTCAGCATTTCCGGCACTAATGCGGCAATGAAATATACCAAATTTCTGTTTTCTGAATTTTTTTATTTATCATAGCCACAGATATTATACTGGTCTTTCTGTAGGGTCCATGAAAGTCGTGAGCTAGAATTAATTATTTTCTTTTTGCTTTGCCCCTGGAAATTTAAGGATGTCACTCATTTTAGCCGATCTACAGAAGACAAGTTACATCCGTTCACACAACTCACCTCAACATCACAAACAGATTTGAATGATGAATTCTTGTGCCCATTCACTAATTTCTGCCTTCAGTGTTCATTGCAGAATGACTCTTGCATTTTTACGCTATTCTCACATAAGCCCTTCTGAAGAGACCCAGTGTCACTGCCGCCCGCGTCCGCTACTTCTCTTTGCTTACCTCGGTTTCATGCCTCCATCTTCCACCATCATGTCCTACTGCATACCGTACTCAATCCTTCCTTTTTCTAGCTTCTCCTCAGCGGATTCTTTTCCTAGGCAATCATTAGGCAAGCAAGCAAATAGTTCGGGAAGTTTCTATGAAATCATCTCTAAAAAGTGTCAAACCTGCATCTCCCAACAGTCATCATCTCAGCCCACATTCTTTCCTGTGGTCAATTGGTCGCATTGCCAGAACAGTCTTGCGCTGCCCAAAACTGCAGAAACTCAAACAAACAAGAGCTCTACCCAAACCTTATCTGCATATTTTTGGTACCTCCTTGAGAGGCCTGGACTAGGTTTGCCATCCCGGGACAAAATTAAAATTACAGAATCCCGGTATTTCAGGAAGAAAATTCCGGGATTCCCGGGATCCCGGGGTTTCTTTATATTTTCATATTTATGCTATCGTAATTTTTTGCCTGTACCCATCACAATATTTGGCGATTTAGGGAGCGAAAAACTTTTTCTGAGAAGGATTTGTTAATGAATTTACTACTGTAACTGTATTTCTCACACGCCATCAACTGCTAAAAGCTTGGTCACTTGTTCTTCCGGAGGACTTTGATGCACCTTTACGAAAGTTATTTTTTTTTTGCTTGTTTAGGTTCAGTGCTGTCACCACTGCTCTCCCTTGCATGAGAGCGCTATGTTCCAATACGAACTCTGTCTTCTGAGCTACTAGTTGAAGCAACTGGGCTTACAGTTCCAGGCTTCACTATGTTGTGTTTACTCTTTAGGTGACGTAACAAACCACTGGTGGAACAGCCTTTGTGAAGTAAACTCTTGCCGCAATTTATTTACTTTGCACATCCTACAGTCGCATCTTTAACATAGTATCTCCGCGCAAAGGCTGTCGTTTCTACAACATTGGTTATTTGGCATAGTATCTAGAGTGTTCTTTTCTGTATTACCTGCTAAACAAAACCACAAAATATATTCTGAAGCAATAGTTGAACTCTATTATGAGATAGTGTAGACTACACTGTGTAGTGATGTAAATTGCAGTGATAATAAAATACTAAAGTATTTTCTTGAGCTTTTAATTGATTAATCATACTAAACAGCATGTGTAAGAAATTCACACTTGCAGGAGTTTTAAAAAACGAATAAGACGGTTTCATTCACTTTTAATCGAACAATATTAAAATAGCCGTAAAGGTCGAATATAAACGATTTTTAAAGAGCCGTAAAAGGCCGAATGTAGTTCACTACATTTTTAAAGGAGTATTATATATCATTTTTTATTATTTTATTAGTTTATTTTACAGACTAACGCAAAGGGCGCTTTTAAAACAGCTTCGCTTTAACTCAAAAAATAACATAGTTGACACGGGTGCTCGATAGATTAAAATACACCTCACACGCAGCAACTGCTGCAGCTGCAGTTGTGGCTAATTAGGCGTACACGATTACAAAAGAGCAGCAGGAACTGCTGCAACCGCAGTTGTAGGTAAGTAGTAGACGCGATTAAGAAGGAGCAGCAGGGACTGGTCTGTCAGCTTCTTGGAAGTACAAAACAATTCTTTAAGTGAAAAAAAAAACTGTAGAAAGTTAGGGAACTCAAAATTTGTGCATGAATATAACTATAAGACATTAAGCGGCTAGAACGCACCCCACAGTAGCGCCAGCTAATCCCAGAATAGCACACGAGTACGGACAAAACCCTCGAGGCAGCGTTAAGGTGAAGCAACTGACCGCAGCCTCCCAGGGTGCGGAGAGGTACTATACCAGCACCAGAAAATACTGAGAGCGGAAACAAAACACGAATTAACTTGGTTCGCCGCTGCGGCGGAGAGAGATGGAGTATTTCACAGCACTAATTTCATAGTCACAAATAGTGAGCTCTCACACAAGTTAATTTCCACTCGGTGGGTTGGTAAACCACTTTAGAGGTTGTTAAAGGAAAGGAAAAAGATGAAAATAATAGTAGAGCGGTGTTCAGGCGAACATACGTAATCAGGTAAGTAGTTGATAGTAGGGAAATGAAACAAGCCCTTAAATATAACTTAAGCCAGATGACCTCAGGAAGAAACTGTTACTGTTTCCTCCAAGTCTCAGGAGTTCAACGATGGCAAGTAGGTTTGATAAATTTCGTAAGAAGCGATTTAATTAGTTAAAATCTCTCTTCGAAGTAGTTTACAGGCCATTAGCCTTTTAATTAAGTTAGAATTATTTCTTAAAGACCTGAACACCAAGGTAATATCTCACAAATAAAAATGACGAAATTCAAAACACACGCATACAAACTTAAGCACAGAAAAATAGAACAGTAAGCGAAGAGAAGTAATACATAACCTCGTGGTTACGTATGTGGTAATAACTGGCGCCCTCCAATTGCTGCTCAGACTGCCACTGCTCCCGTAAAAGTGTCAAATGCCTAATCTACTCTGCTAAAAAATCCTCTGCCTACCACACCTCTGCTCAGCTCAAGCTCCGCGGACACAAATGACAGCGCGAAAGCGACGCATGGCTCTGCCTCCAAAGGCAATACGAGGAGCATGCGGGAAGAATTTTCCACAAATGATTTTAGGTTATTTTCGCATTCATATCTTGCAATTTATGTACTATTCAAAATCCTGGGGGGTCCCGTGAACAAAGGAATTCCCGGACTGGGAAATTGTAGCTCCAAATCATCCGGGATCCCAGGATGCAAACCCTAGACGCCAGATGGTGTTCTGCCCTCCTTACGTCAGATGGTGTTCTGCCCTCCTTACACCGGATGGTGTTCTGCCCTCCTTACGCCAGATGGTGTTCTGCCCTCCTTATGCCAGATGGTGTTCTGCCCTCCTTACGCGAAATGGTGTTCTGCCCTCCTCATGCCAGATGGTGTTCTGCCCTCCTTACGCCAGATGGTGTTCTGCCCTCCTTACGCCAGATGGTGTTCTGCCCTCCTTACGCCAGATGGTGTTGATCAAAATATGCATGCGGAGACTATTTCATAAAATCAAATGAATCTATGAAAAAAATTATAACACTGGTTACAGTGCATATGTTAAAGGCTGTTTGAATCAACATGCACAAAGGTATCAGGCACTGTTTGTAAAATAGTCTCAACAGGTAGAAAAATTTTGAAGTTCTGCTTCATTAATCATGTGAAATGGCCCTATTGTTTGGTCAAAACGCAGAATCAGAAGTACCAGCAGTGGAATTATCAGAAGTACGAGCAGTAGAACGTTAGAAGTACTTCTGCATGTGAGAACCTAACACTGTGACACTCCTCACACTTGTTTCTTTACCTCCTGCTGAGGTGCAAGCGGATACGAGGGAAGTGATGGAGGTCTTATAGTAGTGGAGCACGTGGCAGTTTCCTGATTTAATTAATAAAACCTATTGTAATTGTTTGGCTGCCTCATGTGACTGGGCGATGATGGTAACGGGCTTGGGTTGGTATAAGAAAAATTATCGCGTGACTCATTTGAGTTGCTATGCATTCTGCGATTCTTCTTTGAGGAGCAAATTATAATATCGTTTCTTATTATGATACGCCATTGTTCATCAAAATATTTTTGTGATAAGGGCATGAACGTAACGCTTTGCCTTCTGAACTTTTCGACACAAAAACACTAAATTAAATTTGTTTGAACAGAAGCATAGACAGGGAACAATAAATACTGGATGTTTAATTGTGAAGTACTAAACTCATTATGGAACGAGCTAAGTTAAGAGTCATTTAAATAATGATGTACAATGAAGGCGAAGAATGACAGAAGGGTCCTACACTGCACCTGACTCGAAGAGTCACACTAGGCAAGATGCAACACTGGGGCAACCCCTCGCACTCACCAACAATATAGGAGCAGTCACGGGGGAGAATCAGCAGTAGAAGTAATACAGCGAGAATTACCAGTAGAGTGATCACGGTCAGCAGCATTAGAAATAAGCAAGAGATTCCACTGCAGAAGTAATCACAGGCGAGCTACAATAGCAGAATTATCAATCACGTTAACACGTTTGGAGGCCACCCAAAACATCGGCCGTTGCCACCTGAACTGACACAACTCACTGAGTACCAGGCTCTCGGGGGCGGTGGTGGGACATCGAAATGAAACTGCAGAGAGCCAGGTGGTGATCCTCTCACAGTTAAAAAACCAAAAACAATCAGTGAATGAATAAATTTGAGAGAAATTGAATTGATGAAAATTAATAGCTCTACGGACCATTCAGTGCATTGTTAAAATTTACCGGTAATACCCTTCACATATCTGGCTTCGAAGCGTCCGCTACCGGAAGCATCCTCCAGCATTCCTGAAGTTGTCCTCCTCCCAGGCAGACGGATCACACTCTTTAGCTATCCCATATGTATGTCGTACGAATTGATAATCAACGCTTATATTCAGGCCATTATCATAACTCCTCCATCATATAAGTACTCAAGGTCCACGGTGCTGCTCTCACAACATCTATGCCGTCTAGATCATTCATTGACCAATTTCTCGTACGGAATGCATGTTTTGTGTGAGCACACTGTCTCTACGACTATGTAGCTCAATTAGCACACCCCTTTTGTGTGAACACACTGTCTCTACGACTATGTACCTCAATTGGCACACCCCTTTTGTGTGAACACACTGTTGCTATGACTATGTAGCTTAATTGGCACACCTCTTTTGTGTGAACACACTGTTGCTACGACTATGTAGAGACAATTAGCACACCCTCTCGCTCTGCAGAACGTCTCGCCAAAAAATGCAATTCAATTCTACAGACTTCCAAATATTAGACTCTGTCTCAACCCCTTTTGACCTTAGGATTTTAGAATCTGTCATCTTTTTAAACGGAAACTATCCTTAACAATACTTACGATTCTTACTCGTTGCAAATAGGAAATAGATTGCAATCTTTTAAATTTATTTTTTCAGACATTTGGTTTTCAAGATTATTTTTATTTTTTTAACTGATGATGGAGCTGGCCTTCGAATTTTTTGCTTATAAAAAACCTCTGATTTATTCACGTTTTAAATTTTCTTATAAATTGGCGGCTCTGGCAAATGACTGACCCGTTCAGATATGTACAATACAGTAGTTCAGGGACTGTGGACTCAACGTTATGGATCATAACTTGCAGATGGATAGCTGTCCTTTTTTAATGTTATGTTCATCTCGAAAAACATTTTATTGCCACCTTCTTATGCTCTATACAACTTATTGACTCGCTAGACTTATTGACTTTTTTTGACAAATGTACTTGAGCACTTTAATGTATTGCAAAGTGCTCCGAAGTATAATATCGCGATGATAATGCACACTATCTTCATTAGCAAGCTTGTTTGGCTGAATACTGAAGTATATTTTTACAATTAATTAGAAATAACTGACACCATATCTACTGCAAACAATCCGCTAGCTACTTCTTGGTACAGAAGGAAATTTCAACTCTCAGCTAGGCATCCTTGTTTTTGCTTACAGAAATCCGTTGGCATAATCAAAATTACCCTCAGTTCACACCATGTCCGTCTTTCAGCGACTTGTTCGACCACGTCGCACTATGCAACAAAAGAACCTCAAGGCCGCACCAAGCAGACTGGCCAGGCCAGAGAGCGGCGCTGGAGGTAGCGGGTCAGTGTTTCCACGGTATGAGATTTCTTTACCCTATACTAAGATGCGCGATTACCCTATATTACCCTATACACTCAAATTTTCAAATAATTTCAAAAACTTAAAATAAACTCATTCCTGGAAGTTTATATGCAACGTTTGCAAACAGCGCTTAGCATTAGAAATGTTGAGAAAAAGGCTGTTGAAGAAAACTGCAAAATATTCATTCATCAACAATGTAATCCATAAAAAAAAATTCAAAACAAATAAAACGTCTATTATCAAATAAATGTACACCTAAGCACAATTGAATTCATCCTAGAAAGGATATCTGACATGTTTGGAAGCATTGTTAATATTAATATTTCGAAAATAGGTTATTGAAGAAAATACATCATTTAACCCTATCCGCCTCGGGTGTGAGCAAATTTGCCCACAGTGATTTTTTAAAAATGGTTTTATCTAAAGACTTCTAATCCAATTTTTGCATATACATTTGGTTGAAAAGTTTATTTGAGCAGCTATCTTTTTATGTTTTTTCGCTTGATTGAGCATTAACCAAACAAGTTTTAAATTAGGAAGAAAAAATGGTCAAAAAACACCTGTGGCGGATAGGGTTAATATCCATTTATTGACATACGGTAATATGTCTATCGATCAGGTTGGAAAAGCACCAAGTCCATTAAACAAGATAGTGTCATTTTTACCAAACATTAAAATGTAGTTGGCGCTTTCCCAACCTGATCGACAGATATTACAATCAATTAGTAAATTACAATAAGAGAAAAACAAGGTTTATAATACACATTGCCTATTCAGAGCGAAGTTTAAAAAGTGACGATGACTCCCCACATGTTGCATTTGATTTAACTGACCGCATGGCCTTCAGAATGTCATCATTCAGGATCATTGTGTGAGGATCTTCGCCCGAATTGTGGAGGTGATACACTGCGTGCATTAAACCGCACAATGTTTCATTTTTTAATTGATTTCTCTGAGCAGTTTTCGTTAAATTTAGTTTACTGAAAACCCGCTCAACTGCTGCGTTACTAAAGGGCAGACCTAACAGCGCACCAATGAAAACCTCGAGATTTTGGAAACATTTGGAATTGGATGAATTTCTTGCAGCAAAAACATGTTTCCAGTATTCCGTGACATTCATTCCTGTTGTCCGCCCGTCCAGACAATAATGTTCCCTCCATTCACGATCGAGGAGATTCACATCAACAAATTTCCTAAGTTGTGGTATTTGTAACATAGACGATGACAGTGAATTTGGGTTAAGATTGGATGCATTAACTGGACTAAGGCATTCAATCAGGTCATAAATTGGATCGGAACACTGGAAACGTTCATGAATTTGTTTCAGCGATTCAACCAAGAAAAATTTACATGATGTGAAAAATTTGTCTAATTCAGTGGGAGTAGCATTGCATTTTAATTTGTCAACAGTTTCTGTCGCTTTGACGCCCATAGATATTCGCTCATATTTAATGAGATTTACTGAAAAATCTGGAGAGGATGGATGAAGCTTGTCAATGGCACAAGATTTACGTATGTTGGCTTAAGTACGTCAGTAGCAATATTTTTCAATAATTTATGAACTTCCTTTTTCACTTTGAAGAAATTTGGTGACTCAGATTGAAATTGCCTATTGAATGAATTAAATCTACTAAGATTGTGTTCAAGAAACTCAATGTAAGCAATGGTAAACTCGTTGCTGAAGGCTTGCACAATGCTGTCATTCACGTGGGTAGGATCAGAAAATGCGAGTTCGTTAAAATAGAGTTTAAGAGCATCCCATTGCTCTAACAATCGCGTTACGCACGCTTCCAGCGATAGCCACCTGGTTTGACCGGGAGCTAGTATCTCGTGCGGCTCTAATTCTACAAATTTTTGAAATTCTCTGAATGCATTCTGACGCTTGGCACTTAGACTGAAGTGAGAATAGACATTTCTACAAAAGTCTTCAATGAATTTAGGTAATTTCAAACATGCATGGGAGGCAGCTAAATGGATCAAATGGCATGAACATTTAATAATTATCACATTAGGAATGTCATTCTTCAACAGAGTTGCGAAGGAATGTTTACTTCCCATCATAACGTTCGTTGTGTCTGAACAGAATGATGATATATTCTCCATTGGAATATCCTTTAATTGCAAACAATTTTTTACTGCATTAAAAAGACCCTGAGCAGACGAGTCTTTTACTTCGACAAGATCCAGAAATGAACATTTCAATTTGCTATCGTCTGTATCATAATATTGCACTATAATACTCATTTGGGTTGTTGAGCTTCTATCAGTGGTTTCGTCTATAATCAAATTATAAACTCTATTACGAAGGACACAGGATAGGTTATTCACCAAGTAGTGACCAAATACCTGGCGTATGACATTACTTGCTCTTTGTTTACCTAGACATACTTTCTTGAGATGATCTTCGTTGGGAAACATAGACTTAAGCAATAGAATGAATGGCTCACACAATGAAATTGACAGGTAGTGTTTTGAAAGGAATGCACATATTCTAAGCTCTATTTTCCTAGCAGCCAGATCGATCGGATCATTCGAGATGATATACGAAGCAATGTCACTAGTTTTTCTATGTTCAAGTGAAAGATTTATGTGGCGTTGCGACTTAGCATGACGAGCTATTTCTGATTTGCAGCATGTAATATCTGCATTACATATCGTGCAATGAACCAAATCCTTATCGGTCGTTGATTTACTGCTCTTCTTCAACCAGCCTTTGAAACTTTCGTCATCCAACCAAGCAGATCTAAATTTTTGTGTTGCTGCTATCGACTTTTTAGCGGCAACCTTCTTGCGCTTTGGAGGCGGAGTGCGAGCAGGATCCTCATCAGACATCACTACTCTTCGAGATAGCTGCTGCTGCAATGTAATGTACAATAACTAAATTTTTTCTAGACCTAAACAGTAGATAACAAGCATGGTTGTGAAATCGAAGAAAATTTTGGTTGCTCTAAATTTGTAATTATTTGCGAAGAAAAACCTTTATAATTATATAAGGTAGGTACCATTATTAATTAGCTAACGACCGCTAACGTTATGCATGATGTATAACATTTAAATATATCTAAATTGTTTGCTTTTTGCAATGACAGCTAAAGGTGTTTTATATATAGAAAATGTAAAACCTTGCGAATGGTGTTACATATAGACACTAAAACCCAATTCTGGTCATAATGATGAAAATATTGAGATATAAATACTGTTCAACCGATCAGTACAGCAACTTACGTTAAGTAAAATAAACCTAACTTGAACGCGACTCTGTGAACGCGGATTTGCCGGCATTGTGAAAAGTGATAACCAAAGTTGTATTCAAAAATTTTGCGTTTTCAGGAATATATCCAGAACGTTGCAACGCAACGTGCGCACGCACTAGTCTCGCTTTGAACAAGTTTCAAATGGAGATGCCTATACGGATGGTGATTGGGAAAGAGTTCTAGAGTATTTTCAAACGACGACAATGCAACGATAGATGCTTTCCTACGTGTTTTGATGCATTGAAAACTATGTAACCTTTCGGTAGGCATAAAACCCTCTAATTACCCTATTTCTGCACATTTTACCCTATTAATACCTCGATTACCCTATGAAAAAGTACTACCCCATCGTTACCCCGTGAAGGGTCTGATTACCCTAAAATAGGGTAATTACCCTGCTCGTGGAAACACTGATTGTAATATCTGCTTGCCACGGAGAACTCCCCCGTCGACGGCAAGAAGTTGTTTGTTTTGCAACCCGCCCTGATGTAGTATTCACGGAGGTTAGTGCTCCCGAGGGAGAAACGTGAGGTCCCGAGCTGAGAGTTACGTACGTAGGACTTTTTTTATTAAAATAAAATCGTTCGTTTTCCATTATGGCGATCATTGTTACGATTCATTGTCGTCCTATACTTTACAGCATCTTTTACTTTCCTCTTTAACTTTTTTCGTCTTCAAATTTTTCTCCTAGTAAAATCTAGGGACGAAATACCAGGAGACCTTGGTGGCTGCGTTCTAAATTCCAAATCATTTTAAGCTTTCAACGAAGTATTTTCATCCAAAGTTCTTATTTCAACCGTCCCAAACTCATGCTAAAGTTTATTCAACTAAGTGTAGGTCACCCTAGATATGTTAGCCTGCAACCATAAAATGATTTACTGAGTTTTAAACGTTCATCCTACATTTGCAGACCATTGGGGTATTGTATACCCCTTTCCTAAAACGTACCAATTGGATTTTGTTTTATGGAAAGTTTCCAAGAGGGAATGCTCTTTTTATCTACAGCTTATTCATAAAAAATATCCGAAACGAAGGTGTGAACAAAATAACAATTTTGAAAACTCGCAAGTCTCGCGCTAACACTCAACCATGACGCTAAAACTTTTCAGCAGAATGTATAGAAGATTTGCGTCACGCAAATTCTCTAGTAACACAAGGGAGAAAAATCGCGCTCCGTTGCAGCAATAAAGGATGGCGCCTCCTGTCATTATATTTTAAATTTAAACACTAATGAGTACTCCTCATCTCATGAGGCGAGTTAAACAAACACAACTCTTACCTGCACACAAAATGTTGGGACAACTTTCCTATTGTCTGACACGTTATTGTAACAATGCATGCGGTAATGAAACCTAGCAGCGAGTACACCTGCTGGAGGGTTAATGATGTATCTCTTAGAGCGTAATTGGTAAAAGTTAGGGCCTGGAATAAGAAGTTTTCTCCAAGCAATCGCTTCTTGATCCCTTACAAGACATAATTAAGAAAAAAAAACACTTCATATAAGTGCTAACTTCTGCTCAAAAAAGAACCTCAGAAAAGAATACTCGTACCTAATAACTTTATTCAGCATGTGAAAGTTTGGAATTTTTGCTGCACTACAGGCTGCTGCGCGTACGGCCTTGTGCATTTATTCCTTCATCTTTGTTATTCCGTTAGGTGGACATTGTGTCTCCCACGGCATTTACAATTGCGTGCTTGTTCAGTTCCCTGAGGCATGTCGCTGCCTGAGACATGAGACAAAATATGAAATGGAACTGTGAGCAATCTTTGTTTGAGATCTTCTAAGTCAGTAAATTATTTAAGATCTTGATCATATTCACAAGCTTTCAATAAATGATATTGCGCGTTATAAGGTTAGAAAAGAGTTATAATTTGCTCTTCGTGAGCATTTTTGCATATAATTCAACTCACTTGTCTTCATGCACCACTCATCGTCTGTCAAAGCTGCCTCAGCCGCCCCCTTGACCACCCGCACATCGGCTGAACACTCCAGCACCAAGTCCCGCCAAGTGCCGAAGTAGGCACCCGCTCAGGCAGTGTTTCCACGAGCAGGGTAATTACCCTATTTTAGGGTAATCAGACCCTTCACGGGGTAACGATGGGGTAGTACTTTTTCATAGGGTAATCATGAACGTTTCCAGTGTTCCGATCCAATTTATGACCTGATTGAATGCCTTAGTCCAGTTAATGCATCCAATCTTAACCCAAATTCACTGTCATCGTCTATGTTACAAATACCACAACTTAGGAAATTTGTTGATGTGAATCTCCTCGATCGTGAATGGAGGGAACATTATTGTCTGGACGGGCGGACAACAGGAATGAATGTCACGGAATACTGGAAACATGTTTTTGCTGCAAGAAATTCATCCAATTCCAAATGTTTCCAAAATCTCGAGGTTTTCATTGGTGCGCTGTTAGGTCTGCCCTTTAGTAACGCAGCAGTTGAGCGGGTTTTCAGTAAACTAAATTTAACGAAAACTGCTCAGAGAAATCAATTAAAAAATGAAACATTGTGCGGTTTAATGCACGCAGTGTATCACCCCCACAATTCGGGCGAAGATCCTCACACAATGATCCTGAATGATGACATTCTGAAGGCCATGCGGTCAGTTAAATCAAATGCAACATGTGGGGAGTCATCGTCACTTTTTAAACTTCGCTCTGAATAGGCAATGTGTATTATAAACCTTGTTTTTCTCTTATTGTAATTTACTAATTGATTGTAATATCTGTCGATCAGGTTGGGAAAGCGCCAACTACATTTTAATGTTTGGTAAAAATGACACTATCTTGTTTAATGGACTTGGTGCTTTTCCAACCTGATCGATAGACATATTACCGTATGTCAATAAATGGATATTAACCCTATCCGCCACAGGTGTTTTTTGACCATTTTTTCTTCCTAATTTAAAACTTGTTTGGTTAATGCTCAATCAAGCGGAAAAACATAAAAAGATAGCTGCTCAAATAAACTTTTCAACCAAATGTATATGCAAAAATTGGATTAGAAGTCTTTAGATAAAACCATTTTTAAAAAATCACTGTGGGCAAATTTGCTCACACCCGAGGCGGATAGGGTTAAATGATGTATTTTCTTCAATAACCTATTTTCGAAATATTAATATTAACAATGCTTCCAAACATGTCAGATATCCTTTCTAGGATGAATTCAATTGTGCTTACGTGTACATTTATTTGATAATAGACGTTTTATTTGTTTTGAATTTTTTTTTATGGATTACATTGTTGATGAATGAATATTTTGCAGTTTTCTTCAACAGCCTTTTTCTCAACATTTCTTATGCTAAGCGCTGTTTGCAAACGTTGCATATAAACTTCCAGGAATGAGTTTATTTTAAGTTTTTGAAATTATTTGAAAATTTGAGTGTATAGGGTAATATAGGGTAATCGCGCATCTTAGTATAGGGTAAAGAAATCTCATACCGTGGAAACACTGACCCGCTGCCTCCAGCGCCGCTCTCTGGCCTGGCCAGTCTGCTTGGTGCGGCCATGAGGTTCTTTTGCAGCATTGTGCGACGTGGTCGAACAAGTCGCTGAAAGACGGACATGGTGTGAACTGAGGGTAATTTTGATTATGCCAACGGATTTCTGTAAGCAAAAACAAGGATGCCTAGCTGAGAGTTGAAATTTCCTTCTGTACCAAGAAGTGGCTAGCGGATTGTTTGCAGTAGATATGGTGTCAGTTATTTCTAATTAATTGTAAAAATATACTTCAGTATTCAGCCAAACAAGCTTGCTAATGAAGATAGTGTGCATTATCATCGCAATATTATACTTCGGAGCACTTTGCAATACATTAAAGTGCTCAAGTACATTTGTTAAAAAAAGTCAATAAGTCTAGCGAGTCAATAAGTTGTATAGAGCATAAGAAGGTGGCAATAAAATGTTTTTCGAGATGAACATAACATTAAAAAAGGACAGCTATCCATCTGCAAGTTATGATCCATAACGTTGAGTCCACAGTCCCTGAACTACTGTATTGTACATATCTGAACGGGTCAGTCATTTGCCAGAGCCGCCAATTTATAAGAAAATTTAAAACGTGAATAAATCAGAGGTTTTTATAAGCAAAAAATTCGAAGGCCAGCTCAATCATAAGTTAAAAAAATAAAAATAATCTTGAAAACCAAATGTCTGAAAAACTAAATTTAAAAGATTGCAATCTATTTCCTATTTGCAACGAGTAAGAATCGTAAGTATTGTTAAGGATAGTTTCCGTTTAAAAAGATGACAGATTCTAAAATCCTAAGGTCAAAAGGGGTTGAGACAGAGTCTAATATTTGGAAGTCTGTAGAATTGAATTGCATTTTTTGGCGAGACGTTCTGCAGAGCGAGAGGGTGTGCTAATTGTCTCTACATAGTCGTAGCAACAGTGTGTTCACACAAAAGAGGTGTGCCAATTAAGCTACATAGTCATAGCAACAGTGTGTTCACACAAAAGGGGTGTGCCAATTGAGGTACATAGTCGTAGAGACAGTGTGTTCACACAAAAGGGGTGTGCTAATTGAGCTACATAGTCGTAGAGACAGTGTGCTCACACAAAACATGCATTCCGTACGAGAAATTGGTCAATGAATGATCTAGACGGCATAGATGTTGTGAGAGCAGCACCGTGGACCTTGAGTACTTATATGATGGAGGAGTTATGATAATAGCCTGAATATAAGCGTTGATTATCAATTCGTACGACATACATATGGGATAGCTAAAGAGTGTGATCCGTCTGCCTGGGAGGAGGACAACTTCAGGAATGCTGGAGGATGCTTCCGGTAGCGGACGCTTCGAAGCCAGATATGTGAAGGGTATTACCGGTAAATTTTAACAATGCACTAAATGGTCCGTAGAGCTATTAATTTTCATCAATTCAATTTCTCTCAAATTTATTCATTCACTGATTGTTTTTGGTTTTTTAACTGTGAGAGGATCACCACCTGGCTCTCTGCAGTTTCATTTCGATGTCCCACCACCGCCCCCGAGAGCCTGGTACTCAGTGAGTTGTGTCAGTTCAGGTGGCAACGGCCGATGTTTTGGGTGGCCTCCAAACGTGTTAACGTGATTGATAATTCTGCTATTGTAGCTCGCCTGTGATTACTTCTGCAGTGGAATCTCTTGCTTATTTCTAATGCTGCTGACCGTGATCACTCTACTGGTAATTCTCGCTGTATTACTTCTACTGCTGATTCTCCCCCGTGACTGCTCCTATATTGTTGGTGAGTGCGAGGGGTTGCCCCAGTGTTGCACCTTGCCTAGTGTGACTCTTCGAGTCAGGTGCAGTGTAGGACCCTTCTGTCATTCTTCGCCTTCATTGTACATCATTATTTAAATGACTCTTAACTTAGCTCGTTCCATAATGAGTTTAGTACTTCACAATTAAACATCCAGTATTTATTGTTCCCTGTCTATGCTTCTGTTCAAACAAATTTAATTTAGTGTTTTTGTGTCGAGAAGTTCAGAAGGCAAAGCGTTACGTTCATGCCCTTATCACAAAAATATTTTGATGAACAATGGCGTATCATAATAAGAAACGATATTATAATTTGCTCCTCAAAGAAGAATCGCAGAATGCATAGCAACTCAAATGAGTCACGCGATAATTTTTCTTATACCAACCCAAGCCCGTTACCATCATCGCCCAGTCACATGAGGCAGCCAAACAATTACAATAGGTTTTATTAATTAAATCAGGAAACTGCCACGTGCTCCACTACTATAAGACCTCCATCACTTCCCTCGTATCCGCTTGCACCTCAGCAGGAGGTAAAGAAACAAGTGTGAGGAGTGTCACAGTGTTAGGTTCTCACATGCAGAAGTACTTCTAACGTTCTACTGCTCGTACTTCTGATAATTCCACTGCTGGTACTTCTGATTCTGCGTTTTGACCAAACAATAGGGCCATTTCACATGATTAATGAAGCAGAACTTCAAAATTTTTCTACCTGTTGAGACTATTTTACAAACAGTGCCTGATACCTTTGTGCATGTTGATTCAAACAGCCTTTAACATATGCACTGTAACCAGTGTTATAATTTTTTTCATAGATTCATTTGATTTTATGAAATAGTCTCCGCATGCATATTTTGATCAACACCATCTGGCGTAAGGAGGGCAGAACACCATCTGGCGTAAGGAGGGCAGAACACCATCTGGCGTAAGGAGGGCAGAACACCATCTCGCATGAGGAGGGCAGAACACCATTTCGCGTAAGGAGGGCAGAACACCATCTGGCGTAAGGAGGGCAGAACACCATCTGGCGTAAGGAGGGCAGAACACCATCCGGTGTAAGGAGGGCAGAACACCATCTGACGTAAGGAGGGCAGAACACCATCTGGCGTCTAGGGTTTGCATCCTGGGATCCCGGATGATTTGGAGCGACAATTTCCCAGTCCGGGAATTCCTTTGTTCACGGGACCCCCCAGGATTTTGAATAGTACATAAATTGCAAGATATGAATGCGAAAATAACCTAAAATCATTTGTGGAAAATTCTTCCCGCATGCTCCTCGTATTGCCTTTGGAGGCAGAGCCATGCGTCGCTTTCGCGCTGTCATTTGTGTCCGCGGAGCTTGAGCTGAGCAGAGGTGTGGTGGGCAGAGGATTTTTTAGCAGAGTAGATTAGGCATTTGACACTTTTACGGGAGCAGTGGCAGTCTGAGCAGCAATTGGAGGGCGCCAGTTATTACCACATACGTAACCACGAGGTTATGTATTACTTCTCTTCGCTTACTGTTCTATTTTTCTGTGCTTAAGTTTGTATGCGTGTGTTTTGAATTTCGTCATTTTTATTTGTGAGATATTACCTTGGTGTTCAGGTCTTTAAGAAATAATTCTAACTTAATTAAAAGGCTAATGGCCTGTAAACTACTTCGAAGAGAGATTTTAACTAATTAAATCGCTTCTTACGAAATTTATCAAACCTACTTGCCATCGTTGAACTCCTGAGACTTGGAGGAAACTGTAACAGTTTCTTCCTGAGGTCATCTGGCTTAAGTTATATTTAAGGGCTTGTTTCATTTCCCTACTATCAACTACTTACCTGATTACGTATGTTCGCCTGAACACCGCTCTACTATTATTTTCATCTTTTTCCTTTCCTTTAACAACCTCTAAAGTGGTTTACCAACCCATCGAGTGGAAATTAACTTGTGTGAGAGCTCACTATTTGTGACTATGAAATTAGTGCTGTGAAATACTCCATCTCTACTCCGCCGCAGCGGCGAACCAAGTTAATTCGTGTTTTGTTTCCGCTCCCAGTATTTTCTGGTGCTGGTATAGTACCTCTCCGCACCCTGGGAGGCTGCGGTCAGTTGCTTCACCTTAACGCTGCCTCGAGGGTTTTGTCCGTACTCGTGTGCTATTCTGGGATTAGCTGGCGCTACTGTGGGGTGCGTTCTAGCCGCTTAATGTCTTATAGTTATATTCATGCACAAATTTTGAGTTCCCTAACTTTCTACAGTTTTTTTTTTACCCAAAGAATTATTTTGTACTTCCAAGAAGCTGACAGACCAGTCCCTGCTGCTCCTTCTTAATCGCGTCTACTACTTACCTACAACTGCGGTTGCAGCAGTTCCTGCTGCTCTTTTGTAATCGCGTACGCCTAATTAGCCACAACTGCAGCTGCAGCAGTTGCTGCGTGTGAGGTGTATTTTAATCTATCGAGCACCCGTGTCAACTATGTTATTTTTTGAGTTAAAGCGAAAGCTGTTTTAAAAGCGCCCTTTGCGTTAGTCTGTAAAATAAACTAATAAAATAATAAAAAATGATATATAATACTCCTTTAAAAATGTAGTGAACTACATTCGGCCTTTTACGGCCCTTTAAAAATCGTTTATATTCGACCTTTACGGCTATTTTAATATTGTTCGATTAAAAGTGAATGAAACCGTCTTATTCGTTTTTTAAAACTCCTGCAAGTGTGAATTTCTTACACATGCTGTTTAGTATGATTAATCAATTAAAAGCTCATGAAAATACTTTAGTATTTTAATATCACTGCAATTTACATCACTACACAGTGTAGTCTACACTATCTCATAATAGAGTTCAACTATTGCTTCAGAATATATTTTGTGGTTTTGTTTAGCAGGTAATACAGAAAAGAACACTCTAGATACTATGCCAAACAACCAATGTTGTAGAAGCGACAGCCTTTGCGCGGAGATACTATGTTAAAGATGCGACTGTAGGATGTGCAAAGTAAATAAATTGCGGTAAGAGTTTACTTCACAAAGGCTGTTCCACCAGTGGTTTGTTACGTCACCTAAAGAGTAAACACAACATAGTGAAGCCTGGAACTGTAAGCCCAGTTGCTTCAACTAGTAGCTCAGAAGACAAAGTTCGTATTGGAACATAGCGCTCTCATGCAAGGGAGAGCAGTGGTGACAGCACTGAACCCAAAACAAGCAAAAAAAAATAAGTTTCGTAAAGGTGCATCAAAGTCCTCCGGAAGAACAGGTGACCAAGCTTTTAGCAGTTGATGGCGTGTGAGAAAATACAGTTACAGTAGTAAATTCATTAACAAATCCTTCTCAGAAAAAGTTTTTCGCTCCCTAAATCGCCAAATATTGTGATGGGTACAGGCAAAAAATTACGATAGCATAAATATGAAAATATATAGAAACCCCGGGATCCCGGGAATCCCGGAATTTTCTTCCTGAAATACCGGGATTCTGTAATTTTAATTTTGTCCCGGGATGGCAAACCTAGTCCAGGCCTCTCAAGGAGGTACCAAAAATATGCAGATAAGGTTTGGGTAGAGCTCTTGTTTGTTTGAGTTTCTGCAGTTTTGGGCAGCGCAAGACTGTTCTGGCAATGCGACCAATTGACCACAGGAAAGAATGTGGGCTGAGATGATGACTGTTGGGAGATGCAGGTTTGACACTTTTTAGAGATGATTTCATAGAAACTTCCCGAACTATTTGCTTGCTTGCCTAATGATTGCCTAGGAAAAGAATCCGCTGAGGAGAAGCTAGAAAAAGGAAGGATTGAGTACGGTATGCAGTAGGACATGATGGTGGAAGATGGAGGCATGAAACTGAGGTAAGCAAAGAGAAGTAGCGGACGCGGGCGGCAGTGACACTGGGTCTCTTCAGAAGGGCTTATGTGAGAATAGCGTAAAAATGCAAGAGTCATTCTGCAATGAACACTGAAGGCAGAAATTAGTGAATGGGCACAAGAATTCATCATTCAAATCTGTTTGTGATGTTGAGGTGAGTTGTGTGAACGGATGTAACTTGTCTTCTGTAGATCGGCTAAAATGAGTGACATCCTTAAATTTCCAGGGGCAAAGCAAAAAGAAAATAATTAATTCTAGCTCACGACTTTCATGGACCCTGCAGAAAGACCAGTATAATATCTGTGGCTATGATAAATAAAAAAATTCAGAAAACAGAAATTTGGTCTATTTCATTGCCGCATTTGTGCCGGAAATGCTGAAACTTAATACTGTGCGCTGCAATTGACTGCACATGAAATTATCATGCTCAAATGGATAGCTCGAGGTCACTAGAGTGTGCAACAACGACGGAAATGAATGAGTTGAACTGGTAACTTCCATGCAGAGTTGCACTCAAGTCTGGTCCCTAACAATATATCGCTTCAAATTACGAGTATATGTGATAACATGACAACATGCTGAATCACCCTCTGTTGCAGGCACTGAAATAAAGTGTCACGTATTAAAAACTTATTGGATTTGTTCCTTAAAAGTGTCTGATTCTGAAACCTTAAATTGTATTTCTGTTGGGCTACATTTGAGAGTTATTACCTAACCAGCTCACACGCCTCCACATCACTCCACACGCCTCCACATCACTCCACACGCCTCCACATCAGTTCACACACCTCCCCATCAGTCCACACGCCTCGACATCAGTCTACACGCCTCCACATCACTCCACACGCATGCACATCAGTCCACACGCTTCCACATCACTCCACACGCCTCCACATCACTCCACACGCCTCCACATCACTCCACACGCCTCCACATCAGTCCACACGCCTCCACATGCATCAGTCCACACGCCTCCACATCACTCCCCATCAGTCCACACACCTCTATATCAGTCCACACGCCTCCATATCAGTACACACAGCTCCATATCAGTACACACGCCTCCACATCAAACCACACACCTCCACATCAGTCCACACGCTTCCACATCAGTCCACACGCCTTCACATCAGTCCACACGCCTCCACATCAGTCCACACGCCTCAACATCAGTCCACACGCCTCCACATCAGTCCACCCACCTCCATATCAGTCCACACGCCTCCACGTCAGTCCACACGCCTCCACATCAGTCCATACACCTCCACATCAGTCCACACGCCTCCACATATCAGTCCACACGCCTCCACATCAGTTCACACACCTCCATATCAGTCCACACGCCTCCACATCAGTCCACACGCCTCCAAATCAGTCCACACACCTCCACATCAGTCCACACGCCTTCACATCAGTCCATACACCTCCACATCAGTCCACACGCCTCCACATATCAGTCCACACGCCTCCACATCAGTCCATACACCTCCACATCAGTCCACACGCCTCCACATCAGTCCACACACCTCCATATCAGTCCACACGCCTCCACATCAGTCCACACACCTCCACATCAGTCCACACACCTCCACATCAGTCCACACGCCTTCACATCAGTCCATACACCTCCACATCAGTCCACACGCCTCCACATATCAGTCAACACGCCTCCACATCAGTCCATACACCTCCACATCAGTCCACACGCCTCCACATCAGTCCACACACCTCTATATCAGTCCACACGCCTCCACATCAGTCCACACGCCTCCACATCAGTCCACACACCTCCACATCAGTCCACACGCCTTCACACCAGTCCACACGCCTCCACATCAGTCCGCACACCTCCACATCAGTCCACACACCTTCACACCAGTCCACACGCCACCAGCACAAACGCCGCGTTACCACATAACCTCGCTGCACGTACACAACTACGCACGATTTATCCCGTAGAAAAGAACTGTGCTGTACATTCAAATCCGAGAAGACAAGCCGAGAATATTTTGCCGACCTTACGTTCACGTCGATAACTCTAACTCCTGGGCTGAGCCTCGATCGTCTACTCACCGTAGTTTCGTAAATTGAACCGAAAGTGTGTCCGTGAGGACGAGTTGCGTGTTTCCAGAGCCCCTGGAACAGAGAAATGGCCAGTGAAGCACTTTCGCTGCTCTGTGCAGTCGAGAGGCAATGTGATATCCTAAAATAAAAGCATTCTTTGTTTTTCTTTCAGGAAATCGTAGGGTCTACACTGTCATACTGCATAGATGCTTCTATGTAATACATTTTCTCTTCTAGTGCAACAAACAACCTCGAAACAACATACGAAACATGTTGTGTTGTATTAAGTTTGTGGCACGAGGGATGGTAAACATGTTTTTTAGCTTGTACTGTCATTTCATGTAAAATAAGAATTCTTCACTTGATGAGTATCTTGAATCTGGCTCATAATGGACAAACATATAGAACAGCTTCATTTGTCTAACTCAATGAATTTCTGAGATTTGGTAAGCAAAGCATTAATCTATTTTGGTTACCACCCATGAGATTCTTTGTTTGATCCAAGTCATCGTCAAGAGTTCACAAATTCCGAATTTCACTTCATTAGGCATTTAAATGCAAAGACATTTATTTTAATTACATCAGGCCCACAATACCTATAATCAAGTAAGCCTCAAGCCAAGAAACACACAAGAAAGTGTACCTAGCTCAATATAAGAGTAATTACACATATAATAGTACTGCGTGAGACCTGCACACAACCCAGTAATACCGCCAGTCATGCACATTTGCCAATTACCGGCAACACTCGAAAGAGACGATTTCATCTATTTACGTAATGTGCTAGGGGGATTGCTCGTCCTAGATCTCGATCTTCAAAATTCTATTTACACATCTCTGACGAACCAAATGCATTCCTAAAATTAACAACAGAGAGCGTCTCCTGAGAGGAGAACTTTGTACTTCAACCATTGCAGACGTTTTGATGATTTCACTTGGGTATTGCGCTATTTGAAGATGATTGGATATTGTATGTCCTCTTTGGCTGCATGAAGACGCGTCATTTGTCAGAAATACCAAGCAACATATTCCGTGTGTCTATTTGTTTTCATACAGCTCTAACGAAAAGAAAAACAACATTCGAGAAACACTTATCAATTTATCACGAAAGATCTCACCGATCACAGCGCGAGTAACCTTTTCCTTTAGTCCTGATCCCTCGCTGGTGCAGAGCAGCCACAAGCCTTCTTCCGTCCCAGTCAGTCAAGTGATTATCACATAACTCGATCCCACCGTACCTCAAATGGAAGCAGAAATATTACAGTGAGAAGATGCTCACTCCGCAGATGCATCTTACACGAACTGATAAATAAATAACCCGAGGCGCATGCAATAACGAACTTTGAAAACACAAACAATGTCATGCTCATCGGTTTCACTGCTGTAAATGAATTATTATCGAACAGAAGTGTTTGAAAATCTGTTTAAGAACACCTACAAAGTCGTACAAATCTACGCATAGCTTTGAATTAGGTGACAACCCTCACACATGACTACGCCTTTTCTCAATGAAAGAGAGCGATATAGGCACACGAAATTGGAAATTGAATGTTTTTTCATCTTCATTTTACAAAGATCACAACAATAAGATCAATCGAAGGAGACTGTTAATTCTATTACTGACAGATGAGACTCTGTTTCGACTTTGAGATATTCTTAAATTTGTCTTCTCGATCAATTTTATTTCTTCTTAACTTTGTTTTGATAATCATCCCCCTCTTTTCGGTAATCACTCATTATTTGTTGTTCCTCGCTCTCATACGACAGAACTTACCCCAGCTAAATATTACAGGTTGAATGCATAACGAGGTAGCCATATTTAATGCTTTAGAACCAAAACATTGACATTTGCAGGAATAATGGAAATAAATCCATTAAAATTTTTTATTTCATTCATTCGATACAAGAAAAACTTTCCTGTTTTTCTATTTTTAATATAATTCTCGTATTGAATTAGCTTGCAATTTAGATTCTAACACCATTGAAAATAACGAATTAAATACGGATATAGATAATAGTGTTGGGGTACCATGGTTTTTTTTTTTTCATTAGTACATGCACGTCCATACGTAAAACTTGGCCATTTCTGACGCTTCCTGTTTTACGCAGCAGTTTTAATTTCGACATCTAAACACGTGAGAGGAAAAATCTATCTCAGTAAACTAAAGTAAAATGGCGGCAAATGTTTTTTTACTTTGCCGACTTGAATTTATTCTCAAAACGACTATTAAAGCATCCGAATATTTCTCACTCACCTACTTCCAAAGAGTTCTTTCAACAAGTTTCACGGTAGCAACAAATCCTGCTAATCAGAATGGATGTGCAGCCGCTGGTCGCCGCAGCCAACTCACCTACCGCCGCGAGGGGCGAAAGTCAACACCGTCCTCGCCACCGCCTCCCAGGATGTGTCCGTGTCGCGGCACTTTACACCAAGTGTGGGGAGAGGTGTGGCTGGCAGCGGCGATTTGATCTCGCAGTTTCCATCTATGCTGAACGGAGTCGTATCCACATCTAGAATGAGAGAACAATTCACAGGGTTAATAAGTGCCCAAATGAATACCGTTTCGACGCCAGTTGAAGGACTATATTTTAATACAATGGGGAGCAAAAGCATTCGGCCCATATATTTTTTTAATCTATTTCAAGAAAGAGTTAATCAGTTTTATTGGGACAACAGAATATGTAAATGAACATCACCTACACAAGCATGAGTGTAAACTGAAAATTATTACCCAGACAAAACTTTATGCCAAAAAATATGATGAGACTTGTGCATAAGTATTGCACACAAACTAATTATAGGATATACTAGCGTAGCCTCTGTTCTGTCGTACAGCCTCAATCGTTTCCCATAGTTTTCTACAAGTGTCTTACGTGAACTGTTTGACAGTCTCATGCATTCTTCTGCACACACTTTTTTCATTTGAATTGTAGTTCTTAATCTATTTCTTGCTTCCTCAATTTCAAGTGATTTCGTAAAATTTTAAATATGATTGAGTTCCGGTGATTGACATGGCAATTCCAAGACATCAATATTTTCAGTGAGCAAATTTTTCGTTATTTAGCGTCATGCTGCAGATCGTTGTCTTGTTGGAATACGAAATTACGTCTATGTCCTAAAGATGTGAATTATTTCAATTTCTCCGACTTCATTCTGAGAAACGCAACCTAAAATCATGAACTTCCACTTCCGCATTTTACTGAGGAAGAGGTGTTCATAGGCTTATATTCTGAAATCTTTAGCCTCCATACGTGGGTCCTGATTTTCCATCCAAACAGCCTAATTTTCGTTTCATCAGACTAAATTACCTTTTTCCACAAGTTATTTGATTCGAGTTGATCTTTGTGAACAAAATTCAACCAGTCGTTCGCGTTTTTTCTCTTCAATAATATAATTTTTCTTTGTGATCTTGAATATTTCAACAAACGAATAGAAATTGAATTGAGATGAACTCAATTTAGGAAATTATATGGAGGACCGAATCCCGATAAAATGATTTACATTACATATACGAGATTTTCGATATTATGCAATGATTGAACGATTAAATTCAATTGGTTTTGCTCGAATGGGAGGTGCTCAGTCATACAACGCTGCTTTATTGAAAGACTTCACAAGGTAAGGTAGTATTGCGGTGCACAACTTTTCAGGGTCCGCAGTTATTGGTTAAAGAAGCCAGCACGGGAACCGCAGGAGTGAGTTGTATGAGACCGAACCAAGAACACCTGCCACGAGCAACAACACTATCAGTACCAGAGCCAAATCACGGTTGAAATCACAACGGACACTATAAAATTCACAATTCAACACACTTCGACCGCAGAGATTTGACTCAATAATTATTCAAGAATGGCGTACCTGTAAAACAACGAAGAACCAGAACCGATGAGCTAGACAATGCAGGTTCAGCGAAAAATCAGACATAAACTACAGCAGACGGGAGCCCAGACTGACGCGCAGCAGACTCGCAACTGGTATACTAAGGAAACGATAGAAAAGAACGATCATAAGTTGAATTACCTACGAACCGATAAATAGAGCTCTCAACGTAACAAACGAACGTCACACCCGTAACTCACCAAAGTATATTGCCATAGTCGGTAGGCCGCAAAGCATTTTAAGAAGTAATTTGAAAGTTTATCAGAAAAACATCAGGGTGGATGTTCTGCTACAGGAAAGAAAATATAGTATACGAAGATAGTTGAACTCGTGAAGGTCATAGCTCACGAGAAAATACTGGTGGAAGGTTTGCAGTGCAGGTGTTAGCCCACCTTTAAGGTCAGAAACATTCTCCTGCGGATCTTCGATTTAAATTTTTAACTCAAAGGCATGCCAAATACAGGCCGTAGCCCAGAGGTCTGCAGTTCAAAGTTTCACTTCAATACGCCGTAGCAAAATAGTTGAGGTTTTAAAAAGGCCGTGGCCCAAAGGCCGTAACCCGAATAGATTCAAGTTTTAAAACCCGAACACCTATATTAGTTAAAAATTTAAAAACCCGGACAAAAGTTTAATGAAAAGAATTTCCATTCACACAAACACGAAAACAATTTAGAGATAAATGTAGCAGCAAGGTAGCAGGAGGTCGAGGGTCAGTGCCAGATCACGGCACAGCAACGTCACCAGTACACGTCGCCAGCATGAATCCAGGCCACACTACCATCTCACGTGGCAGCAACAGAGGGAGCCGAACAACACTGCTCGTTAAATAAGTAGAACAACCCGACCACTCCGCTGCAACCCCAACCAGACAAAGCAAAAAAATTACACCTGACCACGCTACAGACTTACAATGAGAAGCTACAGGAGGCGTATGTGGGAAGAATTTCCCACAGAATTCAGCTCCCACGTCTCGATGATCTCTTGATTGTATCCTTACTCACTCAAACTCTGGCATTTTTCAGATCATTCTGAATT
Organism: Morinoia aosen; assembly: GCA_030386875.1. NCBI lineage: Eukaryota > Metazoa > Arthropoda > Malacostraca > Amphipoda > Talitridae > Morinoia > Morinoia aosen. The sequence continues at coordinate 66,872,614 of CM059566.1, forward strand.
TCTTCTCGAGCCCAGAATGGTTGTTTCTTCACATTACGAACAATGTACCGCTCAGTTGTCTAGGTCAATTTCCGGGGACGGTCACTCATTCCAATATTTTCTGCTGTATTTATATTCTCCACTTGCGTACTACAGCACCAACTGTATCACTGAGCAATGTTTCTATACCTTTCACCATCTATGTAAGGCTTTGTGATCTTATTGCTTGTTATATTCGACATCTCCTTTGTTTTACACATTGACAAGAAGTATGAGCTGTTGTGGAAGACTGTAACTATTGTCAGCCAGTCAGTGGAAGAAACAATGTGTAGCGAGCAATGTTGTATGTAATTCGGTTAAATGACAGCTCATATCAAAATGAAAATGATGTCATAATGAACTGCAGAATTTATCATCATATTTTTAAGTGTGATAAATATTTTTACACAGGACCTATTTCGAATTTTAGCAATACATTTATTTTCTGGGCGATGTTTGTTCGTTCCCACCTATGTTTGGATAGCTGATATCCATTTTGATATTTTGTGATTGTTTCACTGAGAAGTTGATTCACTTTTTCTCGAAACATTGAAGAAAAATCAGTGCGTTGAATACTTTTGCAACCCACTGTTTGTCTCAAGTACCAATGTTTAAGGCCGCCCGCCCACCGAGGCGATGCGATAGATGAGACCTCGCACGAAAACCGAGCTCATCAAATCGCATGCGACGCGTTGCATCAGTACCGCCCACTGAAGCAACTCGTATCGCATGAGAACCCAATAAACATTTTGCATCTGGGAGCAACTCCAGCCCCGCTTTGCAGCGCTCAACTGCTAATGAGCTGCGTGGCGGGAAATTTTATGTATACAAATTCTAGTGACCGTAATGCTCTGCTCTGTAGTGCCCATTTGCATAACATATCCTGGAAGTTTCTGCCATTGTACAGCACATCACTTGAATCATGCAGCGCCGATCGTTCCTGAATAAGGTATATCAATTTTTCACTTGTGTCTATTTACAGTTGGGAGTCCATCACAGAAAAACTAAGCTCGTACGTGATATCCAACTGCCAGACAAGCTAAAGTCCCGAAGTTGTTGGTCAGTACTAGCTGCAAGTGGTATGGATGCCAAGCCGTGCCATATTTTTGTGTTTCATTTCCCGCAGCATTGCATAGAAAAATTTTACTCATTTCAATTGGCATTTAGAATGACTATTTAATGTCTATTTTAGTTTTTTGTGGGTTTTGAAACTTTTTTGAATGTTTTTTTTTGCCCAATGGTATATGCTTCGTACCAATTATCAATAATATATGAGAAAAGCAACTTTATACATTGTCTACCTCACGCTGTCACCCAAGCATGCATCACTTTAATGAGAAAAATTGCTTGCATGTATGTAAAAGTTTTGCTTTTTGCGAAGTCAACGATGAATAAAAGAGCAAAGTAAATCGCTTTAATAGAAATCATATTTCTTTAAAAAATATTTCAATAATAAAAAAGAACGTTTCGACCAATTTTTATTATTTGGTTGAAAGTTTCGACCAAAGACCGTTACGACTCCTACCGGCTGAGCATGCCGGTAGGAGTTTTCGAACTAAACAATTACTCTCTTCCCCTCCCCAATCTGCTGTTCGCTCTCATGCAGAGAGTTGTGACCTTCCAGTTCGGCTAGACGATTTTAAAATAATTTCTTCTACATGCGGTACAATTAACCTTCGCATTTTAGAATCCCTGTTCATTTTAAAAGATAAACCTACCTTGAACAATACGCAATCGGCCTTCCCTCTGCAATTAGTGTAGTCTCTGTCTCTCTTATTTAATGTCATAAATTCCACTGATGAATGTATTCTGAATTTGTTATAACTCGGTTTTTGTTTTTTTCAGATAGTTGATAATGACCAAAAATTAGTCGAAACGTTCTTTTTATTATTGAAATATTCTTTAGAGAAATAAGATTTCTAATAAAGCGATTTTCTTTGCTCTTTTATTCATGTTCAATTTGTTGCATTCCCATAAATAGTTCCCTATTATTTATTTTTATATTCATCCACAATGAAACCAAAATGACGTTATGACAACCTGCACAGGAGCTAGTGACTATCGCCTCGTCGCCCGAAAAATGCAACATGCAGCATTTTGGTGCGACAGACAAATGAGGAGGAATGAAGGCAGGAGTCGCATCGCCTCAGTGGGCGGGAAGCTAGGCAACACAATGCTATTCCTACGGTGCTGCAAATGAACCGAGCGAATTAGCAAGGCGTCGCACCAATCGCATCGCGTCACCAGTGGGCGGGCGGCCTAAGCAATAATAACAGCTGTACGGCCATTTTCTGAATTTTCTCTTCATTGAAGTGAACTGGAAATATTGGTGGCTTATTTATGACATCGTGTCAATATTCCAGCAACAAGGCAAGTGTTGATAAATTTGAATAATCGAAACACAGTCGAGATGACGATAGCGAGCCAGAGAGTACGAACAAATAAGGGTTTTGTTGTACCCAAACTTTATCTGCATAACTTTGATGCCTCCTCGTGAAGTCCGTAAGCAAGATGGCGTTCTTCAATACCTCACCAGCTCTTGCCATGCAACACCAAAACCCATTCACTATTATTCTCTCCATAAACTGCCACCAAAGCGAGTGTTACAAGGTGACATGAGTATGCTTTAGATCCTAATAATATAGTTCTGTTTTACGTAAATGGATAATATACATATGCTACTTCAGTTCATTTTTATTGCTAATGCAAACTTTTCCTATGGCTCTCATTTCCGTCTCCATTACATATTCATTGTGCCGTCTTCAGCAGGCCAACAGCTCTGTGATAAACTGTACCAAACGATGCAACAGCGCTTCACAGCTGTGCCTCTACAGCTGCCGCACTTGTTGTTGTCTTCATTGCTGGAGCTAATGCTGAACGTGGCTCCCACGTTACCTGCTTTCTTAGCAGTAGATTCAAGGTTCAGAGCCCAGGGTTGAGGAAACTTAACCATTCATATCAGAATTTGTAGTTGAGATTGTTGGTCGTTTCATGTACAGAAAACGATACAGAAATTAGTTCGTTCCCTATAATTTTATGACAGCGTGATGTATGAAATATGTTGTGGGTATCTCGTGGAGAAAACTTTCACTCGTGAACTGCTAATTACAACTGATCATGACTATTTCAGTTATTTATACTGCATGTGTAGTTTGTTACAAGTTTCTGACCGAGCTTATGGCTCACTTTAAGGGAGGTGCATAAGTCATTCCTTCACCAGATACTGAACTCTCTGCAAAAAATAACGTCCGCACCAAACATGGGACATTCAAATTACTGTCATGATCACGTTGCTTCCGGAAGACTCACGAAGCATTCCGCATTTCCCTTCAAGAGCGCTGAGACCGAGGGGACCTCTTAGTGTAAGCAACATTTCAGACTCAGGAATGGTGACTGAAGCAAGAGCTTCGACGCTCTCTGCGGTGGTGACGACACCCGAAAAGCCGACTAGTTGACACCTGAAAAGGAAAGTTTAAACATTTAATTGTTTTACTTGGACTGATAATTGAATTTCAATATGTATGAAATATTTGAAGTTCATTACGTGTTAAAATTCTCAGCAAATTGCTTATCATTTTACTAAATCACACCAAAGTCAATAGGTAAAATGCAACGTTTCAATGCCACTGGCATCATCCTCAGGCTGAAAAGACGAAAAGAAAACTGGTCACTCTATAGAAATGATACAATCATATTGATCTTTTTCGGCTATTATTTCCGTTTTGAAAAGCTTTTAAATCAATTGAAAACCGTTCAATGCAATAACTTTGTGCAATTCTCTAGTCTATTTCGTAATGTTGTCCATAAGTATTATTATAATTTTAAACCATTGAAAAATTTTTCAGCAATTTTTAACAAATCTGATATTATGATTCTAAAAAATCTTGCTAAACCAGATAAGGGCCGGGGTGTTGTGCTAATAGACGAAGCAAAGTATCCTGTCCGGAGATAGCAAGTTTCAGGAAATTGTAGAGCCCTAAATTCTCCATGCGTGTTGAGGATAAGATCAACAATTTTTCGTTACGGTTGAAAAATAAGGGATCCATACCACCAGACGATTACAATAAGCTACGTGAAACACGGATCCGGTCCGGGTACTCTATATGGCCAACCTAAAATCCACAAGTTTGATTCTGCAACAAGGTTACAATTTCGCCCGATTTTCGCCTTTTTCAATACTCCCAGTTTTAATCTTGCTAAAGTTCTTGTTACAATTCTGAAACCTTTTACAACCAATTGTTTTGCTGTAGACAACTCTAAAGCATTTGTAGATAGTTTGAGTAGTTTTAATAATACTGAAGGGCTGTTCATGGCGTCCTTTGATGTGGAAAATTTGTTTACCAATGTACCTTTACTGGAAACTGTAGAAATTTGCTTATCTAAATTAGTCGCAAACTGTCAAACTTTCATTGGGATCTCTCATAGGATTGTTGAAAAGCTTCTGAAATTGGCAGTCTGTCGTTCTTTTTTTATTTTGAATGGTAAATATTATAAACAAGTTGATGGGTTGAGCATGGGTTTACCTTTAGGTCCAACGTTTGCTAATATATTTCTGTGCCACCATGAACAAAACTGGTTAAAAGAATGTCCTCCTGTTTTTAGGCCGGTATTTTATATGCGGTATGTTGATGACAACTTTGTTTTGTTCAGAGATAAGGCTCATGCTGACCTCTTCCTCCAATATTCAAATTTTCATAATAGCAATATTAGATTCACGAGGGAATACGAAGACAACGATAGATTACCGTTTCTTGATGCTTGTGTAGAGAGAGTTGGCAATACTTTTCAGTGCTCTGTTCTCCAAAAGAAAAGCTTTTCTGGGCTCGGGACCAGCTTTTTCAGCTTTTGTTCATACAATTTTAAGGTTTGCAGCATTCGTACTCTCGTCCATAGAGCGTTTATTGTGTGTTCTAACTTTCACTACTTACACAAAGAGTTCGATTTTTTGCGACGATAGTTTGCCAAAAACGGCTTTCCTTCTTCTGTTGTTGACAGGCATATCAATAGATTTCTGTCAAAAATATATGATAACTCTCAATCCGTTCAATCGTGTGCACAACAAGCTTTCTTTGTGAAGTTGCCGTATTTTGGAGATCAGTCATTGAAACTAAGCGAAGATGTTAAATCCCTTATTAGCAAGTTTTTAACGCAACTCAAAGTTCAAATGATCCTCGTGAATAATTTTACAATTGGTTCTCTTTTTCGTTTCAAAGACAAACTGCCACCCTCACTGTGCTCGACTCTGGTGTACCAATACAGTTGTTCACGTTGTGAATCGCGGTACGTTGGTTCTACCTGCCGTACACTGATGACTAGAGTTTTCGAGCATGCTGGGCGTAGTTGCAGAACTGGTCTCCCTCATGGGTCCCTCCCACTGTCCTCTGTTAGACCTCATGCGGATGTCTGCGATGTTCTGGTCTCTCTAAATGATCTTAAAATCTTGGCCGGTGCAACTTACAGAACAGATCTGCGCCTTTTCGAATCTTTGCATATTTACAAAATGAAAACTGCTCTGAATGACACCCAAAGTGCTTTCCCTCTTCTTGTTGCCAACACGTTATTCAGTTGCTCAGTTTTCCTTTACCTTTGATGTATTTTTTACCGTTCGTGTTTTTTCAAAGTTTTGATTTTTTATAGATACTACTTCAGTGTATTAATTCTTCCTCCTTTGGTTTCGTTTTACAGAGATTTTTTCTCTGCTGAAGATGGACAGTTAGTCCGACACGTTCAGTTTTATTTGATCATTTTTAATAAAATTGACTTTACGTGTAGCAGTTTTCGCCGTGCTTTTTATTCTCAAGCTGAGAAGCATCAATGATGGAGTTATTTAAGAATACGTTACCTTTGAAATCAGCTCAAAGCATGGAAACTCCACTGGAACGAAAATTAGTTCACGAAAGTTATTGAATCCCGTCATCTTTGACTGGCCGTGTACTCTAGTTAATAAGGAAAGTAACGCTATCTCGAATGTACAGCGTTCAAAAAAAAGCAATTGTTCATGTTTAAAAACTTATAAAATCGCGTTAGTCTAAGATGGCGAGGAAATGTATCAGTCTGACATTAGGCCCCGCATCACGGAAGCTTCGATGACAAGATGTGTTGTTGAATTGTTGTACTTCATAATGAGTTCCACTTGTTGAAAAGACGAGAAGAAAGAGTGCTTTGAAAAAAAGGGTTATTACAATTTAAATAATGCTACTAGAAATTCCTATGACTAAATTTTTTATATCGTCATGTTGGACTCTTTTTTCCAATAAACACCGTTTTTCAAACCACCATTAGAACAAGAAAAAGTCGCAACCTTTTCATCTTGAGTTGTAAAAATTTTCAAGAGAATCATTCAACACACGTCAACTGATAAACAGAAGTTTCATTATTCTGGCAGGATATTGCAATAGAAACATTAATGGAAGGCATTGATATAACTAGGAGAAAAATAGGAAGACACTACAGTGTAACACGTACAAAAAATCGTCCACTGCTCAGGTGAGGTCCTCTCAAATGAGTCTATAATTAATGAGATGGTTGATTTGAATGAGCAGTCTTATGGTAGCAAGCCTTGCTGAACATCTGGATTGCCATGACGAAGCGATGCTTAACAAGTTGACTGCTTATTGGGGCAAATGAGAGTAGCACTAGGCAAATTGTTCATTTAAGTCCTAATGTTAATGAACACTATTGCAATTATTTCAACACGGTTTTTTTTTATGCGATTAGCATGTGAGATAAAATATCGTATTTTGAACAAGGTGACGTCACATGTAACGACAGCTGGCTATTTACACACTGGTTTTTCGGATTATTACCAATATGATTCCACGATATATTTCACCTGGTATGATTACAGTGATTTCTTAAAGAAACCTCATAACAGGAGAAATGCCGTTCATTAATGCTGGTACGTAAATGAGCAATTTACCAACTGGTACACACATGGCGTAACACGCTTTGCTCATTTCTTAGGAAAGATACAATTTTTCCAAGCAGTTAAATCGTTTTCTAAACTCTGCCGTACAACCTCACTTCATTAACAAGAGACAGATTGACGCACAGGTGCGTCAAGCGGCAGCGAACGTATTGAAGAAAAACTAGGGCTAATAGAGCACAAATTATCAATGAGGAGTGCCCCAGTGACTCAAGAAGTGAGATGTTGATGCTAATGCACCCGAGCCCTCAATTCTTGATGGGTTAGTTAATTGATTGGAAATGGCACACATATTGGAACGAGCATCTCCACGCGTAGAACATAATTCAGATTTCTACAGGAGTTTGTGTCTTACTTTGGGGAATTTATTAAGAAACTAAAAAAGGAAATTAAATAAATGAAATTATAGAAGTTAATTACTATATTCAAAGCTCCAAATTGTATCATTGCGGCAAATGTACGCTCACAGCTTCTCGGCCCGTTCATAGCAGCAACAGAGGGCGGCTCAGAATATAGGGCTAGTATTTAGGCATTCGCTTTCTTTGAGTAATTATTGTACGAAAAGAGACGAGCTGATTTACTTCAGTTGTGAAAATGTTTTAGCATGATTCTGACACTCTATTTCCATCTTAAAATACTGGCAGACCATTAGGCTTATACGCGGCTGAAAAAAACAGTATATGAAACAGCAAATAGGTGTCACGGTTGCGTCACATATGACACCACCTTATTACTAACGCGATATTACATAACTATAATTTTATGGGTACTTTTTGTGACACAAGGAAAAAACCTATCAATAAATTAGTTAGAGCCCATGATTCTCTTCCAAATTTTGCAATTTTTTCAACTTACGTGCGTCCATTTTTCGAAAACTGGCAATTTGGCGGACTTAAGGAAATTCCTTCTTCAAGAATTGAGGGCCTAAAATTAGGCTGCTTATAACTTTTTTACGGACTTGACATCAGTTTAAAGGACGTAACCAACATGAACTAATATTATTCAACCTAAATCAATTAAATCATTTTGTGGAGTATTTTGAACAAGGTGACGTCACATGTAACGACAGCTGGCTATTTACACACTGTTTTTTCGGTCGCTTGTAATTATTTTATGGTTGTGCGATAATTTGCTAAATGCAATGAAGTGTTGGCATCACTTAACAAACTGAAATTTAAGTTAATCGGGGAAAACTATCATCACATTTGTTAGCAACCTATAAATCGTAGTTAGGACCTAATTTGAGCCTAAATCAGGGCGTTAAAAGCAGCCTTTCTTTCCGAGAACTCTCTAATACTACAATATACGGCCCGCATAAAATATTTTTATTTGGGTCAAAATATTAAAATGCTTTTATGAAGCCACCTCCGGCTCCCATGGCTGGCTCTATACGGGTACGGCACCGTTGACAAGCTGCAACACGTGGTCCTTATTCCGGACATCACTTGAACAATGGCAGCCTTCAACAAAGCTTTGGTACCATGAGGAATGCAATCAACCTCTATTCCAAAGATGCTCCACGCGGATTAGTCTATCGAATTAAAATCTGGCGAGTTGGAAGCCACATGTTGGGAGGTCACTTTATCGTTAATTTCTTTGATAATCAGTCTCGGGGTTATTTCGGCTTTGTTAGAATGTGCTGGTAATAGATGCAAAACGACTGACTTTCCATTAGTAAGTTTATTTATCTAGGCTTAAATATTTACAGTAGCATTACCCTAAGAACCCTGTAGGAAAATAAAAGGGGGCCTGACATAACATTCACTTCCCACAACTCCTAAACTCATCACAGTAGCCGAGAATTTGGTGTGCATCACTCTGGGTACTTCAGAGGAATGTGCACATCTGCACCTGATATTTATTGTTATTTTTCTGATCCTGGTTTAATTGTGTCTTTGCTGATACGAATCGGCCTTTCCTCATTACATATGAAGTGAATCGAATGTCCTGATGTGCCACAGTTTTGACAGTCCACACTGATACCATGAGTTCTTTGGCATTGGGCTTTATCGATCTTCCGACGCTCTCATCGATAATGTTTTGAACATCTCGGATGAAATCTTGCGGAATCAGAGCATGAAGAACTTTTTTTTGCTACAGAAGAAACATTGTCATCGCATACCTATAGCTCAAACCGAACCTCATGAACACATGATCTGGCAAAATGAGAAAAGTTACTGAGCTCTAAATCGATAGAATTTGCAGTTAAAGCAATCATGAGTGCAGATCTTTTCATTTCTTGGCTTGACATCTTACTCTGGATGAGTTACGTAAAATATAAATAACATTATAGCTGGTTTGAGTGTGTACTAAAATAAAAAAACATGTATTTAAACAGCCTTCGAACACATTTACGGGACCACCGCCACCTCGTTGAACAAACTTCAACACATGTTGGGAGCGTCGGAAAAGAAAAATACGCAAAGGAAATATTGTCAGTTACGTGCATCCCACTGACCGATAAGATGGCTTATGACGTAAAACATTTCTTATAAAGAAGTTTAAATGAACAATTAAAGTTTAGCCATGTTACATAAGGTCAGATGAAGTCAGGCCGGCGTGCAACAAATTAGATTAGAGGTCATGACACGTTCACCGCCCCGCCGTTGTAAACGGTTGGTTTGGTAAGTTGTGAGTAGCAAAATAGCAAAATCGACTTTATTGCTGATTTTTCTTTCTTCCTTAGATTATTACCAATATGATTCCACGATATATTTCACCTGGTATGATTACAGTGATTTCTTAAAGAAACCTCATAACAGGAGAAATGCCGTTCATTAATGCTGGTACGTAAATGAGCAATTTACCAACTGGTACACACATGGCGTAACACGCTGGGCACGTGTTGAATATTTCTGAATGCTAGATCACGGAAGGTTAATCACTAGAGCTGTGCCAATATGCACATGCAGATATGCCCAATTGAAAATCAAGGACGTTTCGCCGGTGGGTACGCATCGGTTCCTAGGCGTTTTTTAGTTGTATTACGCGCGGTTTAAGGGTCAAATGTCCACTTTTTCGGACACAAAACTGCTCGCGAATCGCCGTTGTTCCGCCCTACCTAACGGCCGTTTACCGCCTTAGAACCAGATTCGAATCGCGGCTGGCCGTCCATGGATTATAGGTTAAAAAATCGCTCCCGGTTGCACGTGCCTCGCCTCAAGGGGTGTACAATATTGCACTGGAAACTTTGGATCCTACAATACATTCACACTTACTGCATTGCGAATTTATGGACCCATTAAGCTCAGTACAATATTGTATATCCAATGATCCAATGAGATCGATGCACGTGCAACTGGGAGCTCAGGTACATAAGACAATACATTAGAAAGGACATAGAATCTCGCTCTTTCTTCAACTTTTATTACAAAAATGAAACATTCTCTACACTATTATTTACATGAATATCTTATTTCCATTAATCACCGCCAAAAGCACCAATAAAACACCAAAATAATATAGGAACTAAAAATAAAATCACAATCCGTTTAAAATGCTGCATGTAACAAACAAATATCAACTGCATAAACATAAGAATGGGAATGCAATTTCCGTATCTCAAATTCCCTTTCAACACTTGTTTACATTATAGATTAGATTATTGGTTAGCTTAAGCCTCCCTATCCGCAACAAATGCGACCTAAAAAGAGGAAAAAGAAGGCACCATTTAGTATGGAGGCAACACGTGCACTACATTTTGGGACATATCATATGTGTACCATTAGGTACATTGCATACCGGCATAAATGAATAGCATTTCCATAATTTCACTACCTTTTTTAGAATTGATTTTAAAATACCTGCTACAAATTATAGTACACTTATCTTGTTCACTTTTTATATAAAGGAGATGAATGGACTTGAGCAGTACAGTCAGTTTCTAAATTCTGCTACTCACAACTTAACCGAACCACCAACCGTCGCAATCGCACAAACGTAGTCAACGTTTTAAAGGGAACGCGGAATCTGTGCAGAAAGGGTATCAAAACAGTAAATTGAGAAAAAAATTCATGAAACCAGATCAAAGCTGAAGAAGAAAGTAGTATGTGCTAAAAAACAGGACAGATGTGAACCGAAAATTTGTGGTCCTTAACATAACAAAAACATTTCATTTCAACAAAACGAAGGCCTACCTAACTCATAGCTCGGGCCTTCACATTTTCCTCCCTGGGAGCGCTAGCTCCCATAGATTCAATAGTTGTATCCCTCTGAGGAGTGTCTACATTATATCGCGTGTCCCATAAAAATGTCTCGGAGTTTTTAAATGATTATATATCCGCTTTAAATTAACATATTTAAAATGTATTTTTTCACAATATATTAAATTTTACTTCCGTTTTGAATAATCATTTTTTTTTTAAAATCGTTTAGTAACCACTTTATACTGATCGATTTAAAGAAAGAGGTAGAAAACTAATTGTTCAGGGGAAAGATTTTAAAAACAACGCTGGTGTTCTTCATTTCTAAATACCTACCTTTGAAAATAATTCCACAATGATATATCCTACAGACCACCAAATATTTAAACCCTCTGAAAGGTTATTTACTCACTTATTTCATCATTTGAAGACACCTAAAATGAAGCTCACTAACGATCAAAGAATTTTCATCGCATGGGAATATGAAGCAACGAAAAACTGTGAAAAAGTTCGAAGTGCAATAATGAAAAAATCCCGAAAGGAACTCGTCCGATAAGAAAACTGTGTATCGTTTGAGTTATAAAATTAGAAAGAAAATTAAAAGCTCCTTTAGCTTTGTCACAGTTTTTCGTAGCTTCATTTTCTAATACGATTAAATTTTTTTAATGATTAGTGAGTTGTGTTTTAGGTGTCTTGAAATAATGAAATAAGAAAGTAAATAATCTCTACGAGGATTTAAATTCTTCGTGATATGTAGGATACATCATTGTAAAATTATTTTTAACAGTAGGTATTGAGAAATTAAGAAACACCATGATTGTTTCCTTTGAACAATTAGTTGCCTGTGAACAATTAATTTTCCATCTGTTTCAGTAAATCGATCACTGTAAAGTTGAACGATTTGAAAAAAACTTGAATAACAAATGAAATTAAAGTTACAATGTAAGTTTTCAATACTCCTTTCTCTGGGTCACCAATGAACCAGCACCGAAATTTTTTTTTTGCAAAAGACATGCATTATTCATAAAATGCATAGGTAGGCACTTAAAATCGACTGAATGTGCTTGTTTATTGGCTGGATGCTGAACAGCATCTTTTATAACAAATTCAAACACTGAAAAATAATATTTAAAATATTTCATTAGAGAACCAAATGGAAAATAATGGCAGAGAATAGCACAAAAGAATTTCCTTGCATTACTAATGCGGTTTTAGAGAAAAAACTAGAGCACAATTAGCTAGCGCAATTATCTTCCGAAAAAGTATTTGCAATAAACCATACCTTCAAATGATAGATGAGCTTTATGCACTTTCGGGTGACTGTTGCGCAGGACTCAATGCACAGGATTACAAATCTTGAAAAACAAATTAGACAAGAGAATAGTAGAAGACAGAAAGACGAGATGACATGGACAGTAAGAAAATGAATAAAAAATGTCCATCATTAAAAGGCAAAACAATAATTACAATATAAAATGACCCAAATGCACATCTCTCGGACCCTGTCGGAGTGCTAAGTACCAAAAGTGCAAGAGTCATACAACGTTGTGCTATTTTTCGGCCATGATACATATTTACAGCAATCGATTTTTCATTATAAACTCACAGTTTTGGTTTATCACCAGCGTTTTCCTCTATTCTTGTTACACTGATACAAAGCACTGTGAAAAGCATATTGGTTTAATTTATTGTTCACTGTCAGCATTTGCACTTATTAATATCGTGAAAATAAGTAACTTATTGTGACATCAATACACATTTGAAAAGCAGTCTTTATGCCACTCTGTGAAAAACTTGCATATGAATCAAGTGAATGTGAACTGTTCTGTAAACTTGCTCAGTAATCTATCCAGAGTACTTTGATATGAATACCACTGATCTAGTTTCAAAACAGTTGGACGAACAACACTTCACATAACTATGTTTGAAAAATTGAACTCAGCTTGAGCTCGAGAAGTGACGAGAAAAATCTGAGGATGAACATAACGGTTGATCACCACAACATCCCAGAAAACAATAAATATAATGTCAATAAACATGTTTTGGGAATCTGATGCAATACTACGTCACAATTTGCCTAACGCAATGATTGTGAAGAACACAGTCGAAACACCAAACGCGACCTTTGCAGAGGCAGTAACCACCAGTACGCTCACGATGACACGCTGCCATTAACTGACAGATCGAGTCATGCCGCTTTCAAATGTTACGGCCGTTAATCAACTGAAAATTTTGCGCCTTCGTATCATCCAAGGCCAACTATGAATTTCACGTCCGAGCTCGACCGCGCTTGGTTTGGGGCGCGTAGAGGCAGTGTTAAAGCAGAGCAGGCCGACTAGCCTATAAATCGTGCATAATCGACCCTCACGTCCTTAATGCACCGGCGATACGTCCTTGATTTTCAATTGGGTGCATGCGCATATGAAATCATGAGCGCATAAAATAGGCGGCTTAAGGTTACATCTATGCGATTGCGGAGTGTCGTATGCACAGTACTCGCATTAATATGCAAACAATATGCGATCAAGTCTTGCACATGCACTGCTGAATGAACGACTTCAGTTAGTTGGAACTTGTTCGATATTGTAATAGGAATAGGATTTCAATAGGATTTCACAAGATTTCAAAGTAAAACAAGGTTTAACGTATGTGGTTACATTTAATAATAATGGACTTTTGAATGTTTTCAAATAGGACACCTTTTTGCTAATCTTCAAGAATACTTTTGTATTGCGAAAACACTCCTTCTACGTCGTACGACATCAGCAAATTTAAAATTCTCCATGTCAGATGGAAAGAGTTGACCAACAAATTTGGTCAAGAAATTTGGTTGGCTGGTTTTCGTTCCTAAACAGGATAGCCATGCAAAATGGAATTGGCATCCTTAATCATGGGAAGATCTTCTCGTGCAAGCAATCTAGAAAAAAAGCTTTATTCCAATCAATTAAGCACGATAAATATCATCTTTAGGGATGTGACATTGAACATATTGCATATATATGTTCTTGAGCATATTTTAGATTGCATAAAAAATGCCAGCAAGTATTTATACAGTGTGAGCATATCGCATATTTTTCTAGGAACAGCATAAAATATGACGAACATACATGAAAAACTGTAAGTCGCAGTAAACGGAAACCAAGTAAAACCTTCCCATTTCTTATAAATTCTATTATTTTTTCATCCAATTTTATATAATGCTTTTTGTATAACTGGAAAAATTTTTTAAATTGAAATTTTTCGTAAATCAATAATAATCGTAAGGTGCTTCAGCTACTTAATAAGTTTATTTTAATTTTGTGGGAATTAGCACAAAAATTTCTAGATATAGTTACCTTATGAAGTGTATTTGGGATTAGTACGGCTAGTAGTGATCTACAACCATGCCGAAGGTGAACAAGAAAAAAGCATCATTCTTAAACTACTCCAAGGAATTTGAAGATTTTCAAGCCGAGGAAATATTTCTCTATTGCATTTATTGCAAGAAACAGGTGAAATTTAAAACTGTTTTCTCATTCAGAACATGTTAGAGAATTTTCGCGTGGTACAAGGTTTTAGTTTCTAAATATTGTCACGTAGAACCATATTGGGCTTAGTGCACACTTTATCAAATTATCGTTATCAAAGGATATGAATTGCTCTTGCATAACTACGCAGGGACTTCCTACTTCGAGAGCAATAAAATTAATGGATATCGTAGAGGAAACATTGAAACACAGATATGATAAAAAGTATTATCAAAAGTTAAAATGGCTTTTGGTGATGAACAAAGGATTTGAAACAATAAAAACAATCAACTCAGTTTTGACTCGTGAGATCACTGACGCAATGGATGAATCCATTGAGGAGTATTCCCCTTCCCAACTTACATAAAACTTTGCTGGCAGATAATCGTAGATTTGTTTTTGAAAATCTCAAATCCCATACAATTATTAAGTGCAACCCTCGAATTTGATGCTAAAAAATATTCCTCATATAAAAGAAGTGTTGAAAAATATCCCTTGCATTCATGAAAACCATTATATATACTTCAGAATCAAACTTGGATTAGGTTACTTTTTTCTTTAGTAATCGTCCTTAACTCGTTCAGATTAGAATTGTTACTGTTTCAAAATATTTATGTTCAGATAAGTTATAAAACCTAGTTGAGAATTGTATACACTTAATTATTCATAAAAATTATGAAAAATTATTGTTTCCGTGTAGGAAGAATTACACTGTACCCTGTATTTTTGTTTCTGTATAATCTTACTCACAAAAAATATAAATTTGGAACTGTTCAAGTGAAGCATATATATATGTATGTATATTTTTGCTTAGGATATAATATGGAGTTTAAAAATTATGCATAAAGTGTAGCATATATGCATCGAGTGTTTCTGCATATTTTATGGTTGTAAAAGCATAATTCTTGCCGAAGCTTTCATATTTTATGCTGCATATGCGCTACAATAATCAGCAAGTATGCAGCATATTTTTTGCTGCATATTGTCACATCCCTAATCATCTTGTACATTGGATTTTCAAACACCGTATAACTAACACCAGGAAGGTTACTCCCCTGTCGAGTCGGTACCCATATCAGATATCTGGGTAGAGTGGGGTATTGTGTTTCAGTTTTCCTTTTACCCAACAGGGAAAATCGCCGCGCAGCGCTGGGATTCGAACCCTTGAAACCTTCACGGGAGTGTGCGTTCCCAATCACTCGGCCACGGCGAACTCGAAAAGTTGGTTTAAGTCGCAGCAGATATTTTGACAATAAGAGTTTATGCTCTCATAATATATTGCATGACAAACTTACAGTTTTCCGGCAATAAGTACAATACAGATTTACGTCTCAAAAATCACATTCTGGAAATTCATTCTTGAAAATATCATTCCTAACATTTTGTGGTACTTTGGGATGGCGTAACTAATAAATAATGGTAATCATTAGAATACTTGAAGAAATTTGTTCATTTCTTCATGCATCAACATATTATCCAACACATCTGGAAATTCCAATGCAAAAATTAGTAAAAAATTTATAAAAAAGTTTTCATAATCTTTCTCTAGGTAATCCCCCTCATTCCAGACACCCCACGAATACCAAACATTTGCATTAGGTTTTGAATAACCAAATATTGCCGGAATATTCAAATCAGCGTATGATCACTAAATGTCAATTGCAGATTTGATTGTCCGTAAGTAAGTCCAGGAAGCTAAATCCCTATTATGATGCAAATTTTGGGAATTTGTGGCATATTCGGAATTCAAGGGATTACCTTATTGAGGTCTTCCTCGTTTTTTTATGAACGAGCAGAGCACAACAACGGAACTTATTATTAATTCAGTAAACGCATATGTTTCGGGAATTGATAGAAACTTCGCAGTTGCATTTCCACTTTAACCCTTTGTACGTATAGGGAGGCCTATGTGTAGAACAAAACAAGAAAAGTATCACTAGGTGTACAAAAACTATTACATCACGTAATTCTTAAAAACTTCAAAATCCATTAAATTCAGTTCGGTCACCTCTATTGTATTTTATTTATGAACCAAATTTAACTGAAGAACAAGTCAAGAAGGAAACTGGGCATCAGGTACTGAACATAGCACACAGGTTAAAACTTGATAGGTTGCTTTAGGCACTGATAGTGTGTATGCGATAGGTCCCATCAATGTACAAAATTTCTGGATCAAGGATCAAATTTGCAGTTTTACGTTCAAAAATCAGATTACACCATTCGTATTACAGCATATATGCAATGATATCGTGCATATGCATAATGCATTTTGCATATGACATCTGTTATATTGCATATGCATAATTGCATATGTGATTTTGCATATGCACAAGATAATTCTTTGCACTGCATAAAACAGTCTGCATATCTCTTGGCGTGCGTATATGCAAGTTATGCAATGGCACAGCTCAATTAATCACTAACCGGCTCCTTAATGAACTTAGGAACTTCATTGGATTTAGTTTTAAATTGGTACACTCAGACCCAACTTGATCTAACGAAACTTTTCCGAACAGAGCAGGCCAGAGAGGCTGCCAACTTCAACATGAGGTTGGTAGAGTTGAAATGAACTCTTTTCACGCAAAACCGCGTGGTCGGAAATGCTTCGTGAAAGAGTTACGAAGACTTTGAATTTGTGGCCGTTTTTCTGAGAGTTCCATTACATCGTATATTAAAAATTCTTGTTTGCATTAGATATTTCATAGACTGCAAAGGTGCAAACGATAATGGAGCGAGTATCCAAAGCCCAATTGGTAAATATGCCCTATCATAAGGAGAAGCATAAGGCAATATCCACATCGCTGAACTGACCGTGGCGGCCCAGTTAGTATTACGCTCCCAGTATTCTACCTCTAGGAACAATTGAAGAGTCTTATGTACGATACACCAATTCATTTCGAAGAAGATCTCATCGGTAGAACTGTTGAAACTTCCGTAAGTGTTCATGAAAATTCTGAAACATTCGATCGAGTGCGGCAATCATTGTGCCGACGTTTGAACAGCTGTAGCGCGACAGATATGGGCCTCAATGTTGAACATCTTTTGTATATACTTAACCTGTTTCAAAGATCTGTATAGGGTGGTCAAAATGAACGTCAATTTTTATTCATGACAAAAATACTGTCGCAACTTCTACGTTGAATTTCCCTGGTGTAATTTAAATCGCTTTACAAGAGTGTCTATTCTTTCTTGCTTTGAGGCTTATGACTAGCAAACTATTTAATGGAAATCAATTTGGCAACGTTCGGTTATTCTTTTTTAAATGTAATTACATATATTTTTTTTCTGCACAGTTAGGTACATATGGTCCAGGTGTGGGAATTTGGAGGCAATTTAGAGGGACATCGGAGGATGAACGCTAAGCTTCAGAAAGTCTAGATAGTATTTGTTCCCCAACATTTCCTCGGCGCCCTTTGCCAATAGATATTTCAATTTCTATTCCTAGATCTGCTGCAATATGAAGCTCATACATTAGAAAAACAAGTTAGTCTAATAATATGGTGTGACTTTTGACTTATCAAATGCAGAAATTTGCCATGAAGCGTGTGTATTATTGCGAGAAATGAATGAGATTACTCCTTAGTGGCATGACACTACTGCTCATCAAGTTGAGTTATTCATAGGCTATTTCTCACGTATCACTAACATGCTGCCTTGTATATTGTTTCACACTATTTTAAAACTTCAGTCTCTCAAATTGTTTTGTGATGCCATCCATAAAATACAGCTACACATTTACCACTGAAGCTTTTGGCCGGATTAAAAAATAAAATTAAAAATTGCCTGTAGAAAACCACATACCGCTGCTACCTAACATGAAACGTTCGTCTAGGTAGTGAACAAGATTGCAAGCTTTCTTTCCAGGCACTGTTTAATGTGTATACTGTATTACTCTACATTTTCGCCCAAAAATATGCAATATCGCTACTTGATGATTTGTACTCACCGAGTGTCCTGCTCACAGCTTACCTGCTATTTTGCAGAGGTGCTATGAGGTCATCACACGGGCCGCCTTCATGGCGGAGCCTAATGTTTCCTTTCCTAGCTCTGATGACGTAAGTCCAGCAGGTCCGTCTGAGGTCATCTGCACTC
The DNA here is from genome assembly GCA_030386875.1 of Morinoia aosen. Lineage (NCBI taxonomy): Eukaryota > Metazoa > Arthropoda > Malacostraca > Amphipoda > Talitridae > Morinoia > Morinoia aosen. The sequence continues at coordinate 66,891,297 of CM059566.1, forward strand.
ATGCGAACCCACAACAGGCTGGGCTGCGCGTACTGCAGCATCAGAGCCACGGCAGCAACATCTCGACCTGTACAACGAAAATAACTAAAATTTCCCTTGCAGGGTAAAGAAAGAAAGCGGAGCAGGGGAATCAAAATCATGCGTCGTTTTGCCTTGTATTGCGATAGCACTTCACAAGTCACTGGAAGCCAGAACATACTTCAAGTTCTTGTATGAAGTCAGATTCATCCCCTATCTCACATTTGCCGAGCGGGAGGTACATCAGGGATTTTTGCCGTTAGCGTTGCCGAGCGAAAATATATAATTGATGTTAAGACTGGATACCATATTACACGGGTCATAAAATGTGAGCCGGCTCTGCGAGCTTTGGTTTTGGGAAATACACGATCTGGACTTTCTCATAAGGAACACTCCCCATATTCAATTTGATAATTCGATGCGCTGGCACATGTAGCCACAGCGTAATAAAAATGCGGGGACCCGTGGCCAGCGGCACCAGGGCTCCGTCAAGAGTTGCCGTCAGGCGAACCTTTATTTAATTAGCCGTGGCGGGAGGCGGCGAAGAACCATGAGACCGACCCCTCCCCACCAGCCGTACCCCCGGTTGTGTGGGGAAAGGGAGGGGGCTCAGAACCTTGCCCGCCCCTCGTTACCCTGCTCGTGTGGCGACCACCCTCCCCTTCGGGGAGGGGGAAGCGCTGCCCCGGGCGGGGTTGAGTGGGATGAGCAGACGTGACTTGGTGCGGAGCCGTGGTCGTGAACAGACGAACGGGAGTTGCGGGTTGAGTTGTGTGACGATCACACCGGTGAGCCTAGAGAAAGGTCAGGGGTTCGGACGCGAGGGATCAGAGATTAGTTAAAGTAAAGTTACTCAAACATCGATCGGTGCTCTGATAGTTGAGGCTTCCCTTATTGCAGTTCAGATCTTGAGATCGGCGGTTCCAGTAGTTGTGTTTTCAGTACTTGTGGTTCTTGTTGGAACGTGTGCGAGACGTTCATTTTGGATCGGGTTTTTCCTTGGATCGTTGATGAACGTATGTGAAACGTTCATTTTGGATCGGGTTTTTCCTTGGGTCGTTGATGAACGTATGTGAAACGTTCATTTTGGATTGATGTCGGGTTCATATTGGACTGTCTGCTAAACGGTCTGTGATATTGCTGAATCGTGAAATTCCGGCGATCGCCAATAGTGTGGGTGGAAGACGTGCTCCTGTGAGCGTATTGTTGGAACACGCTGGTGGTAAAGTCTTTGTAGAGTAACTGCGGGAAGGTCAAATACCGCATAAATCTTGGTGTCCATCTAAACTCGTGAGTGCCTACAGTCGGCCAGCCTCTCCCAATAAACGATTTTTAATCTTCCCGAGTCTTCCCTTACCTCTCTCTCTATTAGTGACTCTCGTGCACACGTTTTGAAACACGCGCGTTGGCCCTCAGCCACTGCTACCCGAGAAAATACGCACTATTGTTCAATTTCACTATATTTTAGTCCCGGGAACCCCCGGGTGGTGGCAGCATATCATAATCATTGATTCTCATTAATTAATAATTAACGTAACGCTCGGCCGAGCGAGTTTATTCAGAAAAGAAACAGAAACAATGAACTAAGAAAACTCTGATAAGAAGGAGCGGAAAGAAAATAACCCGCGACTCCTACAGTGGTGGCATGCGGTGCTGGCTTTAAAAGCATGTGAGAGAAAAGAGAGAGAGGAATCGATGAAGGATCCCGTCCAGAAGCGGCAAGCGGGCAACGACGTCCAAGATCAACAAAAAACTGTAAGTAGACACCATTTCATTTCATTTTGTGTGTGTACGTGTACCGTAATTAGAAGTGTGGGGAAAAATTTCTTTTCTATTCGGTTCGGTATTAGTTTGCTTCGCGGCTGTGTCTTTCAATGTGGATAAACATCGAAAAGTAACTCGGAGTTATAGTGATTTATTTAAGTGTTGTTCGTTCCGCGGGGATAAATCGTTGAGTTGCGTGCCTGGTTGTAAATTAGGAACATATTGGGTAAATATTGTGTTTTGAGCCGGAATGCAACTGACAGGAACGTTTACGTGCAACGACACATTTCGATTGATCAGCCGGTGCCTTCCTCCTTTCTCTCTTGGAGACACCTTTAAGTTTTATTAGCGACTAGAGCGGTTTCTTAAACCAACCGAACATCTACTCTGTTATTGTAGGTAAATCAACGAAATCGGGTGTAGAAACATCCATTAATATGTTTTGTGCGTTCCCTAGGACAGACATAATATGTACCGAGTCTGCGTTTGGTGGTCGTTCTTTGTATGTGTTTTGAGGGCGTGATAGCCTCACAGATGTGGTGCATACTGAGCGCAGCTAGGAAACGCCATTGTTCGTGAGATTAGATCCGGACTCAGCCATAAAATTCGGGGAGGAGATCAACGCTCCAAATAAAAATTTTACTGTCGTTCAAAGAAAATATATAATATTTTTTTGTGTGTTTTGGGCTGAACTAGAGACAGTTAAAGGAATATGTATGAGTAATATTGGAAATTGAGGGAACGATTAACGTAAATATTTACGCAAAATCCGTGCTGGTATATGAGTGAGAAACCGAGCTGGGAGTTACGTAAATTTTTCCTCTTTAAATGAACATAATCGGACATGGTAAGGACCACTTCGGTCAGCACTGCCTGAGCTTGTTTTAACTTGTTGGTGCAAGGAGGTTCCCTCCTGACGTCTGATTTTGATGCCCTACGCATAAGAGTCCACATTTCGGGTATCTTTATTCAGTGGTGCCCTCCTCTTTCCTCTCTTGGATACACCCGAAAAAATTTTTTTGTTGATGCTTGGATACCAGTACTGATCGTAAAACGTTGAATGTTCATTGTTGTGGGTTGTTGAGTCGCAACTGCCATTAGACATAATTGAGGAAAAATTGCTGATCATCGCTGAGTTCAAGCTGCAAGATGTGCAAGGACGAAGAAAAATCTAGTAAGGCAGGAAGTTCTGCTGCCAATAAACAGGACGCAGGAAGTTCGGCTGCCAATAAACAGGACGCATGAGCCGCTCAAACAGCTGCAAGCGGGCCAGTGCTTGGCAAGCTGCCAAAATTCGATGGAAAATCGAATGTGGTGAAGTTCCTAAATACGGTGAAAAAACGCGCCGCGCTGGAAAACTGGTCAGAAGACCGAAGCGCTGATGTCATCCGATATCTCTGCACTGACACCGCGGAGAGTTTTCTGGATTCAAACCCCGAGCTCGAAGCATGCGATCTGACGGAGCTAACCGAACGCCTTGAGGATCGTTTCCTCAAAAGCATTTCGCTGACAGATGCACATGCGGAACTGGCTGCAATAAAAATGGACCGGGGCACGATCGAAGATTATGCTTCGCGACTGGAGACCTGTTCGGCTGCCTTGTCGCATGTTATCAAGGAGCTGCAAAACGCAGCATCTCGCGACAAGCTCTTGGCGAACGTGTTTGTCAATGGTCTCGACCCGGCATTGAAGAAGACAATGGGAACAAAAGAACCTCGCAGATTGTGTCAAAATGGCACAGAAATGCGAACGAATGCTGGAAGACGAAAAGCCGCGCAGGCATATCTGCGCTATAGAAGAAGTAGAAGCAGCCCCAACCCGGCCACCACCTAGATGCTGGTCGTGCAACCAAGTAGGCCATTTCTCTAGAGAATGTCGCAACCCAACGGTGATTCCGAGACAAAATACATTTGCCCAGAACCTACAGCGAAGAACCATGAACTGCTTCAATTGTGGGCAAGCCGGCCATATGGCTAGACAATGTAGGGCACAGTGGCGGTCACAAAATCAAGCCCAGCAGAGCCGACAGTTAGGCGAGCCACAAGGCTCGAGCCCCGCAGCCCATCGCAGTTTCAACGTGGATAACAACACACCGTGGCGATACGCACAAGGCCCGCCTAGTAGAAAAAACTAGGGACGCCTGTCGACACACACGAGGCCAAACCGATCATACAGATAAAAATCAACGAACAAGACTGCGAAGCATTCCTGGGCACCGGATCGGTTTGTTGTCTGATAAGGCCTAACATGGCAGAAAAAATTATGTCGGCAGGATTAGGTACAGTAAGAATAAAGACGGCCAAACTAAAGATAAGTACAGTGAGCGGCGCAGAAATAGACGTGCGGGGCAGAATTGCGCTGAACATTAAGATAGGAGGGAACACGTATGTGCACGACGTAATAGTGGCTCAAGTCGGAAATCATCCGGGAGACATACTAGTAGGGCTCGATTTACTCCAGCGCATAGGTAAGGTGACGCTGGACATGACCAGTGGACATGGTAGTAGAGTGATAGTGAACGGTCATTCGTATGCATTTAAGGACGGTAAGTATGCCGGAGAGTCGATCAATTTGATCAGACAAAGAAGAAGGGTAAGTATGCGAAAGTCTGAGGTCGCGGCGGTACTACCAACAATGAGCAGTGACGATGGTGAGTATGGTGTAACCGACGAGCTACCCGAGGCGGAAGTACCAAGCCTAGAGCATCTGCACACGCAGCAGCGTGAGAGTTTGTTAGCGCTCATAGGTAAGTATGCGCCAGCCATTTCTCAGCATGAGCAAGATTTAGGCCGATGTGACTTGCTCCCACATCGAATTGACACCAGGAACGCGGCGCCGGTTGCTACGAAACAATGGCCTCTGCCCCAGACAACACGCGCAGCAATCGAAGAACAAGTGCAGAATATGCTAGCAATGGACGTAATTGAGCCATCACCGAGCGCATGGGCATCTCCGGTGCTCCTCATCAAAAAGAAGGACGGCACACATAGATTCTGTGTTGATTTTCGACGAATTAATGAAGTCACGCTCGCAGATAAATATCCAATGCCACGGATCGAGCAAATTTTGGAGTCCCTTGGAGGCGCATGCTACTTCTCAGCCATAGACTTGAAATCAGGCTACTGGCAGATTCCTGTCGCGGAAGCAGACCGCGACAAGACGGCATTTGCTACTGAGTCGGCTCAGTACCGCTTCAAGCGGATGCCTTTTGGATTGACTACAGCCCCAGCCACATTCCAGCGCTTGGTCAATCGAGTATTGGAGCCGGTGATTGGAAAGACGAGCTACGTTTTCATAGACGACGTAGTGGTATTTTCGAAGACGTTTGAGGATCACATCGCTCATTTGGGAGAAGTTCTCGCTCTCCTTCAGAAGTCAGGATTGAAAATATCACTGAAAAAGTGCAGCTTTGCCAAGCCCTCCATCGAATATTTGGGTCACGTTGTCTCGAAGGACGGAATTCAAGTTGACCAAAGGAAAATCACGGCCATTCGCGAGTTGCTACCACCGAAGAAACCGAAAGATGTACGAAGAATTTTGGGAATGGCAGGCTACTATCGAAGACACTTACCAAATTTATCAGAGCGAGTCGCACTTTTGACGGCTTTGACTAAGAAGTGTGCCAAGTTTGTGTGGACGGACGAACATCAGGCCGCATTCGACGCGCTCAAACTGGCTCTAGCGGAAGCGCCGGTGTTGGGTTACCCAGATTTCGAGCGACCGTTCAGGCTGCACACCGACGCGAGCGATGTCGCACTGGGAGGAGTACTGACGCAAGAAAAAGACGGCATGGATCACCCGATCGCATACTATTCACGGAAGTTTACACCGGCGGAGACTCGGTATAGTACCACCGAGAGGGAAGCATTGGCTATTGTGGAAAACGTCCGCCATTTTGCTAGATATCTCTACGGCCGAAAATTCCAGATCCTGACGGATCACCAACCACTGCGATATTTGTTTCAATATAAAGCGACAGTTCCACGTATCGCCCGCTGGGCAGTGCTACTGTCGCAGTTCGAATATGAAATTTCGTATAGACCCGGCAAGGAGAATGTGATTACAGATACGCTCTCCCGGGGAGTGGCAGCCGTCCGCCCGACCGTGACGGAAGCGCTGGACCCGTACGAAGTTTTCTGTGCGGAAAAGGTAAGTATGGAGCAGCGCAAAGCACAGCACTGGGCCAAGGTCATCAACGCATTGGAAGGAAAGGGTGAATTGGTGACAGATCCGAGCCAGTATAAGGATTTCGTGCTAGACAAAGACTGTTTATTCTACCTAGAAGTTAATGACAAAGGAGACATTCGAAAACGTGCAGTGATTCCTGAATCCCTAGTGAAGCCCGCGTTATTAATGTCGCACGATACGCGTATTTCCGGACATTTTGGAGCGAAAAAGACCCTCCACCGTGTTAGAGAATTATTCTTTTGGCCAAATATGGCACGACACGTACAAGAGCACGTGAAAAATTGCACGACGTGTCAGAAGCGAAGTCCCCACGGGGGCCTCAAAGCAAAAATAGGCGAATTACCGCCAGTCTCACGATCATTAGAAAGGGTGGGGATTGATCTCATTGGAGAGCTGACACAGTCACAGGCAGGATATCGATATATTCTGACGATCGTGTGCCACTTCTCTAGATACGTGCAGACGTACCCACTGCGCAATAAAAAGAGCGAGACCGTAGCGCGAGCGTTCATGGATTACGTATGCCGGTATGGCTGTCCGGAACACATCGTGTCGGATCGAGGTACTGAGTTTACTGCCCAAAGTTTCCAAGAAATGTGCCGCATTTTGAAGTCCAAGTTGCACTTCACCACGGCTTTCCATCCAGCCAGTAACGGAATGACGGAAGCATTCAACAAATTGCTCAAGACAACGCTGGCGGCAACCGTAGAGAAGGATCTCACATCATGGGACGAGCAGCTACCTTTTGCCACGCTCGCTCTAAACTGTTCGTATCATACCTCGGTAGACAATACGCCATATTATTTATTTCACGGACGCGACGCTCCCTTGCCACTGTCTGATATTTTGCAGCCCAGGATACTAAACTATGCTTTGGAGGAGGATTTTCCTCACGCCGCCTTTGCCAGGTTGCAAATTGCGTTCGAAGGCGCGATGTCAGCAAGCCGAAATGCACATGACAAGAATGTGAGATATCAGCGCGTGAGAGATAAAGAACTTAGAGTCGGCGATTGTGTATTCCTACGGAATACAGCAGGAAGAAACAAGGCGATGGGAAAATTCCGACCGAACTGGATAGGCCCGTACAGGATTCAGGCCCTTCTAACACCGATGAACGTCGTAATACGACAAGTCCACGGCCGCCGGCATGAGATAACGGTCCACAGGAATAGACTTAAGCCCGCGTCATTTCAGCCAGAGGAGGCATTAGTAATACAAGACGAGCGTCCCCGAAGCAATGGGAGGAGCGTCGAGCGCGTCACCAAAGTACTTCACGAAGAAAGCGATTCGGACGGCAGCGACGACGAGATCTATGTAACAAGGCCTGAAGTTCCCTCACCCCTACCCACCCCGGCAGCTAGGCGTCCTTACGCTCTTCGATCGGCCGGTCCGGTAGAGGAGAAGACTACATAAGCAAAACTACTATGTAACAAGTAGAGAGTAGATAAGCTTACTAATCTAATCTTCTTTTCAGAATAACCTAGCAAGTAGAGAGTAGATAAGCGTACTAATCTAATCTTCTTTTTCAGAATAACCTAGCGAATGAATAGTAGATAAGCTTACTAATCTAATCATCTTTTTCAGAATAACCTAGCAAATAAGTAGTAGATAAGCTCACTAATCTAATTCCTTTCAGAATAGCTTAGCAAGAACTATGTAGAAGTACAAATATAAGAGCAGTAGTACGATCAACGTTAACTGCTATGTAGGAAATTTCTTACGAATGCGATCAGCCAACACGAGAGACTGTGCCCGGAGCGTTTAGAGCCGGCGCCGGACGAGGGTCATAAAATCGACAGAGGCATAAAGGAACTCAATCCGAGCCTGGGAAAGATGAGCTCAACCGCAGGAAGCAAGTGCGACGCGCAGAAAGGAGCTTGGGATACGAGTAGAGATTTGGCATACATATTATAATAGCGTACTGGGCAAAATTATATCATTGTTGGCTGCGCAATTTTAGAATGACTTGAATAAACTTAGAGGTAAAAATTGCATTGGAAGGTTTGACAATTTCGAACAACCGCAGAGATAAGGACTGTCTCATCGTAGAAGGAATTTGATTGCTGATCTATTGTCTGAGATGTGTAAGGTATGAAGAGAGATTTCGAAGGAAACTAGCCGTCTAGGCAGATATACAATTAGACAGTAGTACAATCTCAGTATAGCACGGCCGCAGCAGATGTTTTCCTTCACATAATACGGCCAGTAGTGAGAACGGCTCTATAAGTCCGCTCATAACTAGTAGTTTAAAACACCCAATAGGGGTGACGAAATTTCATTTTTTTTGAGTATTGTTTATAAGTACAAATCTTCCTAATAAAAATTTGCCTTTCAGGTGTAGGCTTTAGAGTCAGCAACTTGGCTGAGAAGTAGATATATCCTGCTTCTAGTTGTTGTGTTTAGGGTGGAAAATTCCCTGTGAAGGAATTTTCTTTGATCGTCGGGGGGGGGGGGGGGGGAGAAAAAATTTAAAATTTTTTTCATTGCTTCAAAATGACGTTAAAAAATAGGCACAATGCAGTCGCTCAGAGAGAGAGAGAGAGACGTCAATTTAAAAGTTATCTTGGGATGGGTCTTGCTTCATTTGGAAGAGCGAAACCTGAGCTGGAGCTGATTGGAGCCCGATAATAACGGCTCGTATAGCAGAACTCCTGAGGGCTGTGCAGAACTTCCACCGAGACAGTATTTAGTTAAGTTCCCATTACGGACATAGTATAAAAGTTTAGCAAATACGGCTCTTAATAATAATGTAGCTTTGTGTGGAAAGGCAGGCCGGACGAGCACTTGCGAGGTAGAGACTCGAGGCGTGAGCCTTCGGGACAATGGGAGCTATGGGGGGGTCATAAAAAATTTAAAGGCACTGCAGTGCGGAGACGCATGTAACCCGAGAGAGAGCCGACTCAAGATAGAGAAGGCAGGCTGAACAAAGAGAAGCGCACAGCGAGGCATTTGAAATGCTAAATACGAGAGTTTGATTTAGGACGATAAGGAAATAGCAAGGGCAATAAAGGCCGAGAAAATAAGACAAAAAGGATGGCTCCTGTGCGGAGTAACCCGAGCGTGAACAGCACCGAGCCGACGCTAGAGCTGAAATATTTAATGGTAAATGTGCTAATGGAAATTTTGAAGATTTTCAGGAAGGCGACGAGCGAGCGAGGTGCTGACGTGTGCGCGTGCTAAACCAGCACCACAGAGGCATCCAACGGAGCGGAACGGAAGTAGCGGTCGACGTAAGAGAGATGGAGAGGCATTCGTCAATGGTAAGGTCGGGAACACTCCTGCGCGGAGGAAATCCGGCGTGAACTGTGGAGAGTGTTATAAATATCTGGTCTGCTGATGAGCGTGAGAATGGATATCGCGTGAAGCATGACTGCGAGGGATATGTTGAGACCTTTCCAGAGGCATGTGCGCAATGCTTGAGGCATCGCAGCTGTACCGATATCATGAGTTATTAGAATGCGGAAGATAAGTCATATAAGACTTGGAGTTATATGAACAGAAGTGCATACAAAAGGGGCACCTGGCGTATTGCAACCATTCGAAAATTCAGGCTTGCTTCTCACGAATTGATTAGCAGACGCCACTCAGGCAAACTGTCAGCTGACAAACAAATAGTAGGAACATCCCATTCTCATCATCTAAATTATAAGGACATGCGCGATGAAGTGAACGAAGAATGGAAGAATGTGTGTGTGTTGTCAGAGTGTGTGTGGTTCGTGTGCTGGAGTATGTGCTGTATCGTGTTTCAGAAGTGGTACTGTTAGCCAGTCAAGTCCGGTTCGGACCGGCTAGGCTCAAGAAAATCATATATCATTATTCATGTAATACGCGCTCTCATTATGAGGCGGAGAGAGGAAAATTTTTAAAAATAGGCTCTATATTGATGTCTAACCCATGTGAACTAAATTAATGCCCGACCGTGTGCCGTAGGAAACGGTGACGTATATGCATCGAGGGCGGAGACGGAGGCCGAGCGAGGTGGTGCGCCAGCTCGGAACATACGTCGCAGCGCACCACTACGAGGTGGCACTGTGGCTACCCGACGGAAGTCTGGCGACCGTCTCGGGGGAGACGGACTGGGCGCGAGCGGCTGCGACCCTGGAGGGGCGCGCGCTCATCGTCCACTTCGTCCCGAGGCCGGGATTCCACCTGGCCGGGACGACCCTCAACGACGTCATCAGACACCTGGTCGTGCCTCGGGATGGCGGAGTAATCGAAGCAAGGACGTCGGGCACGAGGATCTCATCAGCGTCGGTGTTTCCCTTCTACGCATGGAAAGAACCACTGCGACATCAGGAATTCCGACTGATGATCAGTCGCTAGCAACGGTTATAACGCGGAAACACTGTAATGCAAGATTCATGGCTGTAGTAGTTGCGAGTCGCTGGGCGTCACCCACAGCTGTAGCAATGTTTCCGCAAGCTAGGCGAAGAAAGTTCTCCTATAAAAAGGGGCCAATATTAATAAAAATTTGCTGGAGCACGGGCGAGCGAATTGTGGTCGCCGTTCGTTTTTTTTTTGTGTTTTTTTTTTGTGTGTTGTAGTTGACGTCTTGTTGTACCAGTGTTCGCCAGTCGGGTGGGAAATGCACTGAGGCCAAGACATAGAAAAAGAAATTATTATATAATTTCTTTTTGCGCAAGTGGCGGAAGGGTGTATGAAGTCAGATTCATCCCCTATCTCACATTTGCCGAGCGGGAGGTACATCAGGGATTTTTGCCGTTAGCGTTGCCGAGCGAAAATATATAATTGATGTTAAGACTGGATCTCATATTACACGGGTCATAAAATGTGAGCCGGCTCTGCGAGCTTTGGTTTTGGGAAATACACGATCTGGACTTTCTCATAAGGAACACTCCCCATATTCAATTTGATAATTCGATGCGCTGGCACATGTAGCCACAGCGTAATAAAAATGCGGGGACCCGTGGCCAGCGGCACCAGGGCTCCGTCAAGAGTTGCCGTCAGGCGAACCTTTATTTAATTAGCCGTGGCGGGAGGCGGCAAAGGACCATGAGACCGACCCCTCCCCACCAGCCGTACCCCCGGTTGTGTGGGGAAAGGGGGGGGCTCAGAACCTTGCCAGCCCCTCGTTACCCTGCTCGTGTGGCGACCACCCTCCCCTTCGGGGAGGGGGAAGCGCTGCCCCGGGCGGGGTTGAGTGGGATGAGCAGACGTGACTTGGTGCGGAGCCGTGGTCGTGAACAGACGAACGGGAGTTGCGGGTTGAGTTGTGTGACGATCACACCGGTGAGCCTAGAGAAAGGTCAGGGGTCCGGACGCGAGGGATCAGAGATTAGTTAAAGTAAAGTTACTCAAACATCGATCGGTGCTCTGATAGTTGAGGCTTCCCATATTGCAGTTCAGAACTTGAGATCGGCGGTTCCAGTAGTTGTGTTTTCAGTACTTGTGGTTCTTGTTGGAACGTGTGCGAGACGTTCATTTTGGATCGGGTTTTTCCTTGGATCGTTGATGAACGTATGTGAAACGTTCATTTTGGATCGGGTTTTTCCTTGGGTCGTTGATGAACGTATGTGAAACGTTCATTTTGGACTGATGTCGGGTTCATATTGGACTGTCTGCTAAACGGTCTGTGATATTGCTGAATCGTGAAATTCCGGCGATCGCCAATAGTGTGGGTGGAAGACGTGCTCCTGTGAGCGTATTGTTGGAACACGCTGGTGGTAAAGTCTTTGTAGAGTAACTGCGGGAAGGTCAAATACCGCATAAATCTTGGTGTCCATCTAAACTCGTGAGTGCCTACAGTCGGCCAGCCTCTCCCAATAAACGATTTTTAATCTTCCCGAGTCTTCCCTTACCTCTCTCTCTATTAGTGACTCTCGTGCACACGTTTTGAAACACGCGCGTTGGCCCTCAGCCACTGCTACCCGAGAAAATACGCACTATTGTTCAATTTCACTATATTTTAGTCCCGGGAACCCCCGGGTGGTGGCAGCATATCATAATCATTGATTCTCATTAATTAATAATTAACGTAACGCTCTGCCGAGCGAGTTTATTCAGAAAAGAAACAGAAACAATGAACTAAGAAAACTCTGATAAGAAGGAGCGGAAAGAAAATAACCCGCGACTTACATTCTAGTGAGACTCGTTCCTTACTGTACTTGAGATTAGGCGCATGTCATGTGAAAATCCCCTTTGAGAGACCTCTGAGGCTTGCCTTCGAAATTGCTCTTTATCCCGCATTCGTTTTCAATAAAGACTACATGAAAGCGAAAACGAGTTTAATTTGTATTTTTGAAATAGGTTGGAGCACTCATGCCAGTTTTAAAATAAAAATGATAGTAAAGATAGCTGATTTAAAAAATCATTCAACTAAGTGAATGTTGCAGCCATGTCCTATTTTCTGTATTTCAATTCGCTTTTACAGGTGTTGATAATGGCTTGAGCTTGAAGCCAAACCGTTCACTTATTCAAATGATTTCCAAATCAGCTATCTTTACCATCATTTTTATTTTAATTTGTATTTCCTTTACGTTCAAAGAGAAATTTTGAATGAAGGTGAATCCTCGTATTGCTTTTGCAATGGATTCAGCATATGTGATTTGTCTTGAAGCAAAAATAATTTACTGTAACTCGGCATCGAAGCAAAGAAAGGAAAATTTTTACCAAAAGAATGGTTTTATACAGTTTTGTGGCGTTAGAAGAACAGCCTTTTGGGTCTGATACTCTGCTCCTATTGGAAAACTCAAAAAGAGATCAACATTTTAAGAAGGTTGAGAACGTTGTAATGTTTGTAAAATAAACACTATTGTTAAAAAACTATTCAAGACTGTTGAAAGGTGCATCGTTCATTACCGTTCAAATATTTGGGAATAAAAGTATATACAAACGTTGATTTCCATCTCTACCATGCTGGTGACCTTGAGAAGTAGGCCGAGTAACTCTAATACCCTCTTTCTCCATACGAGCGTAACTCTTGAACTTGTGATTAAGCGTACTCTTACTCGAGTTAGAATGTTTAAATATACACACATATACATGACAATTTACAGTATGTATATATATATATATATACAAAACTATATACAGTATGTATGTAAACATGTATTTCATCCATATATCTAAATAACATAGATATGTTCAATCCAACATATTCTCGCATGTCAGGCAAAACTAACCATCACATGGAATATAACAGTAACAAACTTTTACCAACAAGTGACCTCTGAAGCACGAAAGGTATACAAACACAATGCCATAAATGAGGTAGAACTTGCTGCATCACAAAAGGTTAAACGAAAATTGAATCTGCGAGGACACAGACAATAGTCTATAGTATAGACTATTGTATATTATTATAGATTATAGAATATTATTATAATATCATTGTATAAACTTTGTACTATAATATGAGCGGTGTCTGTCTGTCGTTCCGAAGCCAGCCTGCAGAGTGTGATGAGCGTATCTGTGATCCAAGCTTCATCAACTCCACAATTTCCAGTTAAATAATCCATGAGATTCGAGTCGAAATGAATATCACGTGAATTCTTAGGAAATAGGAATGTGCGTCGTGTGATTTGTCGAACATCATTATACATTTTTGATAGGCCGTGTGTACTCGGCCTCATCAATTCTCGGGAGATTTGATTTTTTTCATTTCTTACGGCTTTCCTTTCATTTCGCCTTCTTTTTTATTCCATATAAAGGGAATGGACTACTTATTTATAACAACTCGATATCTCTTGTGATCATTCTAGAGCTAAGTAGAGAGACTGGCGCTCAATTGTAGCAGTGAGAGTGTTCTACTCGTCAGAATTAGTTTTATAGAACCTTTTACGAGCAGAAGGAATATCGTAAACATTAACCGACAGCGTTCAAGAATAAAAATACGCAGATGCTGAAATATACCCTTCCCGAGTTCCCAGATGTCCTCAGCAAGTGCCGCCTCAGCCGCCGTCTGGACCACAAGAGCCTGGTCAGAGCAGCTCAGAACCCAGTCACACCAAGTGCGGGAGGTAGCGCCGGCCTCCTGTAGCGCCTCCAGTATTTGTGACCAGCGTGCCTTCAGCAGAGGAGGGTCTCTGTCGCTCAAGTCCTGGACCACGAACTGCAGCACCTCTAAGAAACTGATGGGAACACGGAAATTTGGTGAGAGTTGCAATAGAGTGTGTTTATAGGCATATGTGCAGATTTATTAATGTGTACAGAGAACCAAAGACTGAGCGAATGGGTTTTAAGTAAGATTCTGTAATAATATGAGTCCGATATGGCTCAATAATAATTGTTTTCTCATTTTGAAAATTGTAGATACTCGCATACTATGGCGCACGTTCGTTGTGGTGCGTAGCAAGGGGTGTGGCGTGCTAATTTTTTTTTTTGTGTACTGTGAAGCTCTAGAGCCCGACATAATTAGGTGATGGGCATATTCATAAACAGTTTCTACTGCACACCATTATTTGTCGGTACTCTGCTGTAGAATACTTTGATCTCGCGTTGGTTCTCACTTGGGCCGCGTGAACATTTGAGTAGAACACCAGCGTAATGGCGTCAGCTGCTCTGTGCAGCGTGAGACGCGCAGTGAAGGCAAGGTCAGGTTCCTATACGTTAGGTGATGCGCTTCTCGGTACTGAATAAGTGACTTTGAAATGACAGAAGTAATGTTGAGCTCGGCACTGTGTCCAGGAATATTTTAGCCAACGTCACTCTTAATTATCAATCCCATGTTTATATTATCAATATTTTCAGGTTAAATAGCTTAAACTGCTTTGTTTGCATTAACATTATCTTATATAGTGCAGTAAATTTATAAATAAATGATCATTTATTGAAGCATGGTCAACTGATATAACAAGTAGTAACTTATTATGTTACTTGTGCAGCATAATAAGTCATAATGCTGCTTGTGCAGCATAAAAGAATGAGGAAAAAAAATTTTTAATATGGTTCTTTTGTAGTATACCTTCTAAACTTTTAGTATTAGCTTAATGATGAAAAGTACTATATTGTGAGCTTCATTCAAACATGTTTCAGACTAATATAGGGGCACGAATATTTTCAGGAGCAACTTAACATGTATAAAAAGAGATATGTCTACGTGCAAATGAAAAATATTTTTTCTCTTAAAATGTTTAAAAATATTTCATGCATTTGTTGTAATATTTATAGCGATAAATGCTGCATTACTGAAGGCTGAAGATGTTTGATAACTTTCCAGTTTATCCAATTTCCTATGACTTTGATAAAAAGATCTAAGATTAACGAAACGAAAGAAATGCTCTTAAAATAGAATTGGAAATGAATCTTTGGAATGTTTGTGTTCAGCAACCCGAATGAAAAACTCATGAGAATCTTGGAATTGTTGTTTTATCGTCTCTACAGAGAAGAATACTCAAATCTTTTTATTCAAACCTGTTTCGATAGAAATAAAACTCTTAGAAAGCCGTAGAAAGTGATCTCGATCCTGAATTACGATCCCGATATCATTGTATTCTGTTCCAAACCAACTCAAGTTTTTGGTTCATAGTCATCAGTTTCAATCTTCAATAATTTTAAAAGTATCATTCCGCATTAAAAAATCATCTGTCAAAAAAATACTTGAATTTTTCTCACAAGCTTGATCTTTTGATTTTAAAGGTCATCGAACCGTTATTTCTTCATAGCATTTTAAGATAATTCAATTTTACCTTTTAAGTCTCAAAACGTAAATAAAAATTGACCAATCGGCATATGCTTGCTAGGATTCCTTACGACTTCATGTCCGCGTCTGACGCAGGAACAGAAAGTGAACGCAACATTGTGCGATGACCTGCAGAGATACGAACCGTTTCTTGCTCTACAATGAAGATATGTTACGTAAAACAGACGTCACATTCACTCCACCTTTCCTACGGCATCTCCAAGCCTTGACAAATGTTAAACTTTCAATGTGAGTTAGGAATGACAATTTTAGTATTGACAGCTTCTTTTATCTCTATGAAGCTTCTTACAATCATTAGAATAAATTCATCAATATTTTTAATATCATTGTCGTCAGCTAAACTTGTAATTACATTGGCAGCTAAATCCAATTAAAAACTTAATTTTCGTGTTTGAAATAGCATGACAGTATCCAACCAAAACAAGTTAGTGAAACTTGATTTTATCAAATTTTACGGGTGGAGTAATATTTGCAGGGATAGTCTTGTTTCTGCTGGTAATTACTATGCCTTGTGATCCCATTCTCTGAATGAAAATGTTCAAGGTCCCCATTTAATGAATTAAAAAAAAGTTCATGTCGAAGAAATTTTTTTCTTAAAGTTTCTCTGTGTTTCTAGTACTTGAAAAATCTATAAAAAAAACAGCAATAACTGAAGCCTTTTGCGATGCAAAAGGAAACTCTTGGTAATGTTAATTTTTAAATCAGAATCTCATAGAGAATCGCATTCATAACACTGGTCTGCATGAAAGATTAAGATTATAAGTTAGTTTAAGCCTCCCTAACCGCTGCAAAAATAGAGCGTATCGAAGAGAGGAAGGAGGAAGGCACCATTTAGTATGGAGATAAGAAAATGAGTAATCTATGCAGAAAGGGCATAGAAACAGTAAGATGGGAAAGAAGTTCATGAAATAAGATAAAAGTTGAAGAAGAAAGTCAGAGGTGCTGAAAAACAGGACAGTAGTGAACCGAAAAAAGTTGGTCTTTAACATAACAAAAAACATTTTATTTCAAAAAAAGAAGGCCTACCTAACTCTCAGCTCGGGCCCTCACATTTTTCCCCTGGGAGCGCTAATTCCCATAGATACAATAGTTGTATCCCTCTGAGGGGGTCTGCATGAAAATCGGCCCTGACACCATTCCGGCTGATTATTATGTAAAATGACCTCCTGAACCCGAATATGACCACCGTTTCCCCCCATGACCCACCGTTTTCGATGTAGCCCCCCCCCTATTTTTGTTACTTTTCGATAATTTAAAGGAATGAAAGGGTTATTTTAGCCACTACATCTATTCTGCGGGGTTGGAGAGGTAAAAAGTTCGAAAACATGTAATTTTCAGGAAGGAGGTAGATTTGGGGGGGGGGGAGATTTGTTTCATAAAATGGAAAAAAAACATAAAAAATTACTAATTTTACGGTTTTTTCGCAATCTTTCACTTATTTTCACATCTTTCAGCTTTCAGCCCAGCATCCTCTCCCAAATAATACAAAAATATAGCATCCCCCAAGTAATAAAATATGTAGCATCCCTCGAAATAATAAAAACATAAGCAACCCCCAAATAATTAACAAAACGAAACGAAACAGCAACAATTTGAAAGATTGACTGTACGACGCTGGTTCTCTAAAAACATCGCGCTCTAAGGTTTGCACCGGAAGTGTCAGGCTTTGACGTGTATAAACTGGCATTGCTCTTGTCCTGCATTGTATTTCGTATCTTTCTCAGTACATCTCTAGCGATCGTGGTGTAAACTTGTCTGTGTTCTAGGCTGGGATGCTGCGTTTTGAAGTTGTTTAAATTGTGCAAATCAGTAGAATGTGTTTTACTCCGTTTTTTTCTAAGTGAATTACAGTGTGTGAGTTTTGATTGATATCGAGCATAGATCTACGGATTAATTATGCCACGCAAGTGTAAAAATCACCCTGATAGCTTCTGTTATGTTTGCGGGGAATTGACTTTCAAAGCTCAACGAAAACCCCTTTCTCCAATTCTTAAAACTGCTTATAAATTTTACTTCGATTGCCACGTTGGCGATCAGGACAAGGATTGGGCTCCAGGAGTTTGTTGCACTACTTGTTACAGTAGTTTGACGAAATGGCTGAAAGGTACCCGTAAATCAATGCCATTTGCTGTGCCCATGGTTTGCCGTGAACCTCGTTGTCATCTGTCAGATTGCTACTTCTGCATGACTTCCACCGTCGGGTTCACCAGCAAAAGTAAGCATGCAATTCATTATCCTAATATCCCCTCAGCTCTACGGCCAGTTCCTCACACTGAATCTTTACCAATCCCAGTGCCACCAAAAACCTATACTGTAGAGCCAGAAACGGATTTGAACGCCTGTGCGCCAGAACCATCACATGATACGTCCACCGATGATGAACAGTTTTCAGGTGATGCAGCTCATAAAAAACCTCACCTCGTTACTCAGGTGGAATTGAATGATCTTGTCAGAGATTTGGAGTTACCGAAGAATAAATCGCAACTTCTTGGATCTCGACTTCAGCAGTGGAATCTCTTAGAAAAGGGCGTAAAAATCTCTTCCTACAGGAAGAGGCAGTCGACCCTGAAATTACTTTTTTCGGAAGATGAAGGCTTAGTGTTCTGCCCAAATTCGAATGCATTGATGATAGAACTAAAGATGCCACGTGACCCAGACAAATGGAGACTTTTTATAGACTCATCAAAGACAAGTTTGAAAGTTGTCTTGTTGGCCAATGGGAATGAGTTACCATCAGTCCCGATTGCATACTCTGTGGATATGAAGGAGACGTACGAGAACATCAGCCGAATCCTTGATAAAATCGGTTATCATGATTATAATTGGAAAATTTGCGCTGACCTAAAAGTTGTTGCTCTACTCACCGGTCTGCAATCAGGCTTCACAAAATACTGCTGTTTTCTATGTGAATGGGACAGCCGAGCCCGTGACAAACATTACATCGTACGAAACTGGCCTGTGCAAGAAAGTTTTACTCCTGGTCTGAAGAATGTCGCTCACGATCCTATGGTCCCGAAGGAAAATATTTACTTGCCGCCTTTGCACATCAAACTCGGATTGATCAAACAGTTTGTGAAAGCTTTGGATAAGACAGGGAATGCATTTCAATTTTTGAAAACTAAATTTCCTCGTCTTAGTGAGGCTAAAATCAAGGAAGGAGTTTTCGTGGGCCCCCAGATTAGACAACTTTTTCAAGATTCAACGTTTATTGGACACCTGAACCGAAAAGAAAAACGAGCGTGGCTTGCATTTCGAAACGTGTGTGAGACCTTTCTGGGCAACAAGAAAAGTGATGATTATGTTTCTCATATCGAGGAATTGCTGTCTGCGTACAAGGCCATGGGGTGCAACATGTCTCTTAAAGTTCATTTTCTACACTCACACCTGGACTTCTTTCCTGGAAATTTAGGAGCAGTTTCAGATGAACACGGAGAACGGTTTCATCAAGACATCGCTAAGTTCGAAAGTCGATTTTCAGGAAAGTGGAATGCGAGCATGTTAGCAGAGTACTGTTGGTTTCTGGTACGAGAAACTACTACCTCAGAATACAAAAGAAAAACAAGCACGAAATAAGGGTAATAATTTATCTTATTTATTATTCTGTGTAGGAATGTGTACAAAATAACGTATAAAGGTTCGAAAAATTGTTCCTTTTTAATGTGTTTTTTTACAATTTTGAGGCAGAAAATTCCCCAAATCTACCCCCTTGCTACAAATGTTCATGTTGGTAGAACATATCACATCTGTAGCCCCTCAGAAGAAATGCAAAAGCAAATATAAGCATGTTCATCTCTCCAAATTATCAAAAAGTAATACAAAGTACAAGGGGGACCATCCCATGAAAACGGAGGGTGATGGAAGAAAACGGGGGTCATATTCGAATTCAGGAGGTCATTTTACATAATAAACAGCAGAAATTGTGTCAGGGCTCGAAAAAAAATTTTTTTTGCAGGTTATATATATATATATATATATATATATTATATATATATATATATATATATTATATATATATATATATTATATATATATTATATATATATATATATTATATATATATATATATATATATATATTATATATATATGTACAGGGAGTTCATGGAATCGAACTCGTGACTTATAAGTTACCTTTATAAGCCCGCTTTCGCCGTGCCATGCATTGCTTCCGTTGTGCATCGATCACCTTTTAGGGTGATTGGTGGCGCAGTCGGTAGCGTGCTGGCGCGGTAACTTATAAGTCACGAGTTCGATTCCATGAACTCCCTGTACATTTATTTCGTTTGAAAAAAACCTATGCGTGGACGGAGAGCCCGCTTAACCAGACTCAGTAATTGTTTCTGGGGGTAATATGACTTTGAGCTATTGATATTATATATATATATATATATATATATATATATATATATAATTGAATACTGAAATAACAATAAAGTAAACATATGCTCACAGGTATTCGAGAAGGCAAACAAATTCACTGCGTGTAGATTTTGTTACAATATTTGAGGTGAAGTTTGTTTACAACTCTGGCACTTGACACATGACTAGGTTCACGAATTGGTTCAGGACTTGAGTGACGGGTTTAGAACCTGACTCGTGGGCTCGTGGCTCTCATTCTCTCGAGTGCACAACGAGGTTTTGCCTCCTGTTTTGCTTCATGTATTGCTTCAGTGATTTTATGCTTCTTTTCTACTTTCCGATACGTCTGGTATGAAATTAACACTGATTAAATTCGGCCTTTCAGAACAAATGCTTGCATTTAAAATTTCTAAACTATTTCCAATAACATTCATTTATATTTATAGGTATAAGATGAGTTCCATTTCCTCAAATCTCATTTCAAAAGTTTTTCCGTACTCATTGTTGAGTTTCCATACTCGACTTGAAGATTTCAAAGATAAAGGGGCAAGCAAAAATAAAATTTAGGTGCAGGAAATACCAGTTTCTCAGTATCGTGAACTACTTTAGAGGAAGGTTCAATAGGCTGTCTGTAAGCATTTGTTAAACCGGTGAAGTTCATCACGTGATAAGTTACAAAGAAATTCACTGAAAATTTTTATTGGAACACTGTCAATCGTTGAAATGTATTACCTATGAAGTCTAAAAAACGCAACGTTTCGATGTACAAACATCATCATCGGCTGAAAAAATACAAAAAAATGATCAGTCACATTGGTAAAATACAAATCTAATTCTTAAAAGCTATATGAAACTAGAATGAAAGATGAAATCACAGCACAAAAATATTTGATGAATGACTAGATATAAAGTTTGTGCGACAAAAATAAGTGTACATGAGGTCAGGCACAGAAATATATTGCACACCATAGATGTTCATTGAACAAGCGTTAGGGGAGAAATGACCGGACGAGCAGTTGCCTCAAGACTTCTAAGTTGCGGTTTTAGTAAATAATGTTTAAGCAGAAAAGTCATTTGTGTTTTCGTTGAGAACAGGTTCAAGTTTATTGGCGTGTAATGCTTCTATAATTTGAATATGCTCTTTTTTTAGTAACGTTATATGAGAATTCTGTACTAGGGTATAGATCTTCATTTGATGGTTTGCAACTATGGTCGATGCGGAAATGACAAAAAATAGAACCTTGGTATTTATGGGCGGTTCTTCTTTGCCTCAGTGTCATCCTGGTCAAGCCAATGTAACATTTATCAAGAGACTTACATTCTCTTCTGTCACACATAAATTGGTAAATTACATTGGCCCTGTCCAGATCGATAACCCTGGATGCAGACATATTATTTTTCACAAGAGGTCACTGATTTTTCGATTTTTATAATATACACAGACTTCAATTGACGTATCAGGATCAGTTGGCTTGACAAAAGTTTCAACAATGTTCTTAAAAACTCGTTCATCAATTTTGTAATTTTTGTGCAGTTGGTTTTCATAATAGATATTAATAATGCGAGAATTCATTTCAGGATTATTTTTATTGCCCAAGGTTCGATTTAAGAAATTACCAATAGTTCTATCAATGTGAGTATTAGGAAAATTGTTGTTAACCAGCAACCGCTTAACTCTCAGCAATTCTGAATGGAAACTTGACCAGCTGCCACACACGTTATCCGCTCTATTTATTAATAATGAGACCGTCTACGTGGAAATTTGATAAGTGGCTGATTTTCTATTTTTAAATGCGTCTTATAGAGGATTTTCTTGCGCTTCTATTGGTACTACTCGCTCGCGTCTACTCCGATTGATACGGCCACCCCAGAGGTTTGACAATTTTAAGATTCCAGCTATTCTGTTTACTTATGTTTACACACGCTTTCATTCATACCTTGATGACAGCCGCAGTATCATAGCTACGGCTATGGCGAGCACACCAATCAAATGGGCTTGAAGAGAGCTACAAAGCAAAGGAGATCACTTGAAAAAAATACGTATTTTGGTAAAAAAAAAATTTTTCGGGAATAGGGATAATGAACACTTACACTTGTTGTCTTTTGATGTAGAGTTTCTCCCAGAGTTCGAAAGCTACAACAATTTCATAAATATGAATCGAAAGTGCTCAAAAAGCACTACACAAGCTCATGAGTTCATTATAGAAAACACCTAGTTCAAAAGATAGGAAGAAAAACATTTTTTTTTGTAGAAAAACCCGTTTTCTGGAAACTTAATTGCTAATTGGCTCTTTCAAATTTATCTTCTTCCACAATTCTAGGGTTGCATGAATGGGATATATAACATTCGATAGGGTTTAGCGAGCTATATCCATAAGCAATGAAAAATTTCTAAACAATCATTATTTTGAGAATTACACGACATGAAAGAAAAAGAAAAAAAGTCACACTTTAAAAAAAAAAATTCATATAATTCCAAAAATATATTTAGCGAAATTCCACATTGCTTATGGATATATGGGTATATAAACTATATAAAAACGAATTTTCGGTTCTGTAACTTCAAAATTGTAGGAGAAGATAGTTTTTGAAAAAAAAATTCTGTTTTATCGAAAAAAAAAGTGCAGATACAAAATAAATACCCCAATAAAGAAATGATATTTGCAGCATTGCACACCTACTGTGAAAGTTTCAGAAAAATCCCTCCGTAAATAAAGATTTATTGGGGGGTAGACGGTCCTTAGCGTATGTATAACACCCTGTTTGTACATTTGAGGAGCATCACAATCATAATTTATAGTTTCACCTACATGAAATTGCTTGACGTACACTGTTCTCTGAAAAGTGCCATGAGACGCTTCAATCAAAACATCTAAAATTGGCAGCGTACCGTGCTCGTCCAACTCAAACGCAAAATTCAACACGGATTTTTCTGACACCAAATTTCTTAACATCTTCACTGCACCAGGCCATCTACTTCAACAAAAATATCATCAACGCATCTACAGTACAAAAGCGGTTTAGTAGGCAAAGTATTCATAACAAAATTTTCCACGTACGACATATAAAAGTTGGCCAATGTGGGCCCTAACGGGGAACCCATAGCTACGCCATCCACCTGACGGAACAAGCTGCCATCAATATGCCGAAAAGGGGCCTCAGTCGTGCACGTTGTGAGGAGTTCTTTCAAAATATGACGAGGGAACAAATTCGTTGGAGAAAAGTCGTCATTATTATACACTTAATCTAAAATTATCGCAATGGTTTCTACAACGGGTACATTTGTGAACAAAGGTTCGGCGTCTAATGAAGCTATGATGCCACTTGGGGCTTTACTGCGCAACAAGGCAACTAACTCATCAGATGATCGTATCATATATTTCTGTGGAATATACGGCGTCATAATTTTATTCCAAGTTTTAGCAACGGGATAGGTGACAGGGGGAACCTGCGATATTATTGGCCTTAATGGAAGATTATTTTGATTTTTATGAATTTTAGCGTTACCATAGTTGTATCCGGGTTTATAATGCCCTTCTTGTTTTCTCAAATTATAATTTTTCGGAACAGCGTTAAGAGTAGAAATCATAGATAGGATTTCTACTGTTCTCGCTTCGAATTATTTCTTTATTATTCACACTTTTAAATAAATACCTTGCTGGACCAGCAGAAAAAACCTTGGAGAGCTTTAATCAAGTCCTAATGTGTCTCCCCAGCGTGGACGGCAGTGTTCATTTCCGGTCACTTCTGAGCTTCTTTAGTCGGTGGAAATAATTGATTCATGACAGTTTTGCTGCAGTAATTTAAGTTATTTAAGAATTGAAGTAATTTACGAATTAGGTCTCGTTGACCTATACAAGCAATTATTATAATTTTGTACCAAATCATTTAGAATATTGACCCATTTTTAATTATTGTGTTTGTTAACCATTTATTTTATCTTTTTGTAATGTTGCGTTGAAATTATAAAAATACAAGCTTTCGTTCCAATTTTGTACAAGGCGTGAAAGCCATTCTTCGTGTGTAATTCTTGCTTAGGATTCTCAAAATCATTTCCTTTATCATATGATTTATTTAATGGGATCGTCCATAAAAAGTTCCCCAAAGAATGGCTTTACTTCCTCACTATGTTTCTTCACACAAATTACCCACAAACATAAACTGAGACTGTCATTGACTAGCAGACTTCAATGTTTTCTTATTCCGTGCATTCATGCGTATATACTGAATCAGCCTACCGTTGTTCATAATTTGTTTTATTGGCAACTCTAATAAAACATTGTTTTACTAAAACAGTGTGGAATTAGTAATCGACGGCCGTTTGTTTCTTTAGATTCTCTCAGATTATTTGCTTAGCTCTTGTTCGAATTGAACATTAAAAATTAACTTCAATTACATTTCACGCAAAAGAAGCGATCTAATTATCGTTTCCATTCATGTTTTCATTATTGAGAAATATTCTTCACCCGCTATTATATATATCATTTCCAGCAGCCAATGCATGTTTTTAAAGTGATTCTTTGTGCATAAATCCCTATTTTAGAGATCATTTTTGCAGCTATTGTCATGAAAGCTTAATGCTTCAATAATTAACACATTTTGACTGTTTGATTCTTTTTTATAAACTATTAATTATACTTTCTTAGATTGAAATGTTTTATATTGTGATAGTATTTATTGTAATGGTATTGAATGTCCCTATTCATCATTAAATTTAGTTTCCTTCATATTTGCTTCCATTGAATGAAAATAATGTTTATCAAAGTGAAAATTAAGAACAATGTTTGAATACAACTACAGTTTGAAATAATTTGAAGAATTCGGTTTGGCGTAACAAGTACAGGTAGTTCAGAAAACATACGAGGTCTTTCAGATAAATACATAAAAGTTTGTTAAAACGATGGTTATTCTGACACCTTTATAAACTGATGACGTTTGAGTGAATCAGTTTTACTTGATTATCTGTGATGCCGGCAATTGGCAGTAAGATTTCGTTGCATGAACATTACGCAATGAGCTATCTGTGAGCTATCCAAACATTGAGCTATCTGTGAGCTATCCAAACATTGAGCTATCTGAAAACTTTATCGTGAGGGCCAAAGTCCATTCTTTTTGCAAAATTCATCAAGTATCCTTGACGGAAATTTTCGGTATTTGTGAACGTTTTCAAGAACCTGGCCAAGATGCAGAACCATTCAACCCCAAAAAAAATCAAAATCACAAATTCTCTCTCTAGCAGCCCTCAAAAGAAGAGTTTAGACCAATCAAACCATGTCATTATCGACTTTAAAAAGGCCAGGAGCATCACGACGATTCACTAAGTGCTTTAGGACCTGGGCATTTCCTTTTACCCAAGGTAGGAAACATTTTCTAACTAATAGAAGAATGGAAGCTCGGCCGACAGAGCTAAAATGCGTGTTTTGGGCCATTCCTAGGTCGAATGCGGTGAAAATCACGTCGTTTGCTGTTTCCCGTGGCGACATAGGTGGAAAGTGCATGT